>JAPDVR010000024.1:6526990-6916990 GCA_026230005.1 Gila orcuttii
CCGTCATGGGGAAGCTGTCAATAAGCAATACAGTCTAACAAATGAAAATACAGACAAATTGACAGTGGCTGGGAAGGGAAGGAAGTAAGTGGACAGCTGCAGCAGACATGTGATTCAGTTATATTGTTGTCACGGGTAACTGCCATGGTAACTACCAATCTCCACGCTCGTGTCCTCTACGTGCACTTTGCATTATTGTCGGATGAAGTATGAGGAATAAAAATGAATGAGAATTATGCCAAGCTGTTAGAGCAGCTCATTTGCAGTACTCACTGCCATCATTTTTTCATTAAAGCCAACATGAAATGGCATTCACAACCTATTTTTTTTTTTTTCTGTTATCAGATGTACACTCTCATTCATGTTTGGGGTCAGTAAGAATTTTTTTTTTTAACAAGGATGTATTAAAAGTTACAGTAAAGACATTTATAATGTCAGAAGATTTATATTTCAAATACTGTATATGCTGTTCTTTTGAACTTTCAATTCATCAAAGACTCCTAAAAGAAGGTTGGTTTTCACAAAATTATTAACCGTTTTCAACAATGATAATAGTAAGAAATGTTTCATGATTTCTGAAAGATCTTGTGACACTGAAGACTGGAGTAATGGTTGCTAAAATTTCGCAGCCTCAAACTTTTGAATGGTAGTGTATTTCTTATTAAAAATGTAAGTAAATTTTGATTTCTTTTCTGGAGGTTCTCTCAAAATATGATTCTTACAAAACATGAACCCCGTTCACTGAATCAAACCTCTGCAGATTTATTAAAAAAGACATAGGAAAGAGTGAGGTTCACTAGAACTAGTACATGATGGGCGGGGCATGCAGGTGACTTTAAAATGGGGCGGGGCATGCAAGCCAGCATAAATTAGGGTGTGGTCATGCAGGTGAGATGTGGCCACAGAATTTTAATTGACGTCCCATGCAGAGCGCTGTGCTCAGTACCTGGTGATCTCGGAGTCAGGGAGCAGGCCTACGTGATAGTGAGGGAAGTGGGGGATTGAGTGCATGGGGCTTTTATCAAACTCCACGGGGGAGTAGAGGCGGGGAGAGGGGGCGCGGTCACTCAGTTTGTTCACAGTGCTGTAAACTGGCTCTGGAGGCCTGGTGTGGGAGAGAAAGAGAGAGGCAGAGAGCAGAGCAGCTAGGGTTAGTGCACTGAAGTAGATCGATAGAGAGTAGTGACAGATCGATATAGCATATATACAGACCGATATAGCACCCAGTGTCAAATTTTGTTCTGTATTTTTTGACTCGGTTTCCAGTATAAATATTTAAAAATGACAAATTTACCTGAGAAACAAAATTGCATATATTATTAAGACTTGACTTCAGAGAATATGTCCTGAATTCAGTGTTTTCATTTAAAGGGGTGGTATAATGCCCCTTTTTACAAGATGTTAAATAAGTCTCTGATGTCCCCAGAATGGGTATGTGAAATTGTAGCTAAAAATACCCCATAGATCATTTTTATAGCATGTTAAAATTGTCCTTTTTTGAGGGTGAGCAAAAATGTGTAGTTTTGTGTGTGCCCCTTTAAATGCAAATGAGCTGCTTCTCCCAGCACAGAGGGCGGAGCTTCAACAGCTCGTTCTTAGCAGAGCCATATAGAGCCCTTTGTTGCGAGGTGGGGTTTATGTAAATTTTGGGGTTTGTGATGTCACTAACCCGGAAGGAAGCTCATGTAGTCCCTATAAGTCGTTTGTTGTAGTCCTTAAAAAATGATTTCTGTAAAATAAAATATCTCCCTTTGCTTTGAACTTTGTGACTTTGCAGATGTTGTTTATGCTCAAACAGCAACATTACACACTAACTAAAGTTAGAAAAGTAAAATCATAATCAACCACCCCTTTAAAAAAAAACATTTTTCTTCATGTTTTTAAACTCTTTAGATATTTGTTCTAGAAAACAAGACAAAAATACTGACATTCTGACACTCTGAACAGTCTTCAGTGAAAAATGCATTTTCTTTAATTATTAAATTATTTTGAGTAGATATTATTAAAAAAAGAGGAAAACTGACCAAATTTAATGTATATTGTATTATATCTCTTATGCTACTAAAATGTGCAATTTTACTCTAGATATTGGTATCACTATCAGCCATTATAAAACCCATATCGGTCGACCACTGACAGAGAGAGAGAAAGAAAGAGAAAGGTAGACAGAGAGAGAAAAAGAGAGAAAGGGTGAGAAACATGGCAGTGGAAGTGTGTTACAGGAGTAAGGAAGGAACTGCAACTAGTTAGTTCAACATTTGTAAGTACATTAGCTTTGATAAGTGTTGTAATTTAAAAAATTGACCATTTCAATTTCACCATCCTAAGCATCTTCAATCAGCCCTCAGATCTTCAACATTTCCCAAAAAAATGATTAATGTTCTGTGTTAATACTGTCATGGCAGTTTAAAGAGACTCCACAGGGACTGACATCCAGAGATGTCTTGCTTTATCTTTCATTCCTTTTATGAATTCCCTCTTTCTTAATCACTTTTGGACTCTCAGAATTACAGATCTGACTGTCGCTGTTGTATTTTATACAAACAATCCAAAGTCTCAAAACAGAAAAGGCTGCAGGAAGTGAGAGCGTGTGCATTAAGAACACAAATGAACATTCAGGACCCAAACGACGGCTCACTTAAGTCGCTCACCTCAACTGGAAGTGCTGGGAATCAAACCTGTGACCTTCCATCTCATCTAACGAGGGATTTCTGATCAGAAACAGACAATAGGTTAGCATGAAGACAGTTTTTTAATGAAACTAAAATGTGTAAAAATGTTCAAATGTGTATTCAAAACAGCTGAAATGTATTCAGCACTTGTTACGTGTAGCATGCAGAAACAAAACAGAGACACCAACAGAATTCAGGTCAAAACCAAATATGACAACACAACAAGCCCCATTATACAATACAATACAACTGGGTTTGACACATAAATCAACCACTCAAAATATTTCAATGTAAAACCAGATACACTACTACTGTTTAAAAGTTTGGGCTCCATAAGAAATTCAACTTTTATTCAGCAAGGGCACATTAAATTGATCTAAAGTGACAGTAAAGACATTTATAATATTACAAAAAAATCTATTTTAAAATAAATGCTGTTCTTTTAAAACTTCTGTTCAAGAATCCAAGTTTCCACAACCATATTAAGCAGTGCAAATGTTTTCAACATTGACAATAATGAGAAATGTTTCTTGAGCACCAACTCAACATATTAGAATGATTTCTGAAGGATCATGTGACACTGAAGACTGGAGTAATGATGCTGAAAATTCAGCTTTTCATCACAGTAATAAATTACATTGTAAAATATAATAAAATAGAAAATGGTTATTTTAAATTGTAACAATATTTCACAGTATTAGTTTTTACTGTATTTTGATTAAATAAACGTAGCCTTGGTGAGCATAAGAGACTTCTTGTAAATCATAAAATAAAATCTTACCGATTCCAAACTTTTGAAAGGTAGTGTATGTAGCATACAACACATGCACAAACGGTCTACTGAAAAATTAGAGATGCCATTGCTGGATATACACCTAATCAATTATTTAGCTACTTTTATTGACATACAGTTTCAGGAATGGAATCGGTACATGACACAGATTGGATTCAAACCTGAATTGCCCACATGAGCAGCAAGGCTCAATGCGTCTGGAACATGTGCGCTAATCACTAGGATCTAACATATCCTGCAAGCTTCAGTGAGCTAATTTGTAGCATCTGGTTTCGGGTAAGAGAGAGCGAGATCGTATTGCAGATGCAAAGCTACATGAGACATACTGAAGTTAATGCGAGTGGAATGTTTTTGTGACAGCCTCCTCACTGGACCGCTTTCATCATGTGATGCTAGCTTGTGACTTGTCCTAAACAGAGATGACTAACAGACACTCTTTTACCATCCATTCATTCAACCCCCTTGTATCTTTATCATTTTATATACTCCTCAGCGTGTCTTGTCTCTTTCTCAGTCTCTCTCTGCATCTGGCTTCAGCACATTTTTCCATATCTGCAATACTTCCCTTCTCCTTGCTCTTAATACAGGGTCACAGAGGGATAAATAAAACAATGACAAAAGCCTTATTATCAACCACGGCAAAAACTCTGCCCCTTCACACTGACAGTGGGACACAGAGATAGAATTAGGAACAGGCTAGCACCACAAACTTAATGTGATTGACTTGACTTAAGTAGCAAGTTAATAGATAAATATCAATGATGTTTATATTTTGATGGTCCTGAAACAATATATCACATACTACATTCATTTGTTCTGCTGGTTAGCCCTGCCCATTGTGAAATCTCACTAGTCTAAAATCCTTCTCCTCATAACTGTGCATTAAACATCAACACCTGAAATGTTTCATTCCGTGTAGACAGATAAATGGCTCAATTTAGGGGTGGGTTTAGGACCAGGGAGCCCACTAGGGGGCCTCAGCTAACTTACAAGTGGGTTGCAATTTGTCTAAAAAAATATTCAAGTAATATACACTACCATTCAAAGTTTTAGGTCGGCCTTGGAATCGAAAAGGTTGAGAAATACTGCTTTAAGGTAAAGGTTGAAACTATGATTGTACAATGGTTGATTGTCTTTCAATAACCAAGAAGGATTGTGATGCAAGAACGTGTCCTACTTTGGTACATCACATTGTGCATAGCTACACATACTCACATAACCATGCACAACAGTTCCTCGGATTTAAACGGGTCCTTAAAGGGATAGTTCAACCAAAAGTTAAAAATCTGTCATCATTTACTCACCCTCAAGTTGTTTCAAACCTGTATGAATTTCTTTCTTCTGCTGAACACAAAAGAAGATATTTTGAAGAATGTGGGTAACCAAACAGTTGACGGCACCCATTGACTTCCATAGTATGGGAAAAGGGCCCATCAACTGTTTGGCTACCCACATTCTTCAAAATATCTTCTTGTGTGTTCGACAGAAGAAAGAAATTCATACAGGTTTGGAACAAGTTGAGAGTGATTTTTTTGGGGTGAACTATCCATTTAAGGTCAGCGACCACACAGCAGTTTGCTGAACTATATAATTCATAAGAACTTCCTGACTACACATCTAATAATTATGAATGTCCTGTTCATTAAAGGTGAGCTTAGTAATAATTGAGTACTGACCCATGGTAACACTGCTGAGTGTGTATGTACAGTACATGATGTGAGTATGGAATGCTGTACTTCTGAAGCTGTATTATTCATGATGATTGAACGACTAGGCTGTGTGTGTGTGTGTGTGTGTATAGTTTTTCTGTCCTAAAGCCTCACAGATGTAAAGTATTTGCAATTGGTATATAATATTATGGTGTATGTGTGTGTGCGCATTTGTATGCTCCCATAATGCAATGGGGGTCTTATGCTTGCTTCACCAATTATTGCAACATAACTAACTCCTACACACACTACATCTGCACACTCCATTGCCACTAAACCAAGATGACACACACATGCACAAAATCATGTTCATCCTCCCCACTTGAACATCTGCCTAATGTCACACATAATTAATTATTCAACTTGTGAGCCATAACATAAGTTCAGATTTATTATGCAAATCCACATGAAATGCCTCATTCTGAACTTAAAATAAAATATTAGCGGCTACAGCATTCTGCCATTCCATATAATAATCTTCATCCAGACCTTTGATTTTCTCCGAGTGCTCAATTCTCCTGTGGAAAACGTAGTGAAATGAAGGGGACTGAACTTCCAGATGGGCTTATGCTTCCTCAAACACATGGACCGCCTAAACCTCTTACCCCCGACAAAGAGGAGGGGTTTTAATCTCACTCACCTCAAAGAAAGGTCACACCCTTTGTTAGGCGCGCATGTTTGCATGCACGTTTAGCATTCATGGAGAACTGGGAATTTTTCACAGCAGGGTGCCATTAACTGTGTTCCACAGTGGGAGACATTAACAACACCGTCCGTTAAAAGTAAAACATTGTTGAGATATTATAGTGGCAGGTTGAACTTGGGTATTTATTTAGTAATGACTTTCCCCTGGGGTTAAAAGAAGCTTATTATGGTGAACATGGCTATATGCCAATAAGGCAAGTGAAATTCTGGGATTCTGGTTTAGCTACAACATGTTCAACACGTGTACGGGGCCCATGAACACATCAAGAAGCCAGCCGGCAGAAAGAGGGCATGACAATATAATCAAAACCGAAGTCTGTTGTGACTTCTTTTGCTATTCTGAATTCAAAGTTCTTAGGGACTTCGACAAGTCCACAGATTCAGTTCTGACTGTGCGCTTTAGTTTTCTTTTCCAGAAAACTCCAGGGATGATGCTCAGTATTCACATCACTCTGAGGTTCAGGTTGCATTGCAGTAAACCAAACACATTCCCAGCCCTGCTGTCCTGAACATATGTCTCCCAAAACACCTTTAAAAGCAAGCCAGCGCACTAAAAGAAGCTCATGCTGGCGACACACACTGATATCATCACAGATTTCAGTTTGAAACATTATAATCATTCTGCTCTTATTTGGTAATAAAATCATGCGCCATGTGTGGTTGCTAAGGTGTTCTACATGATTGCTAGGGTGTTTTAGGTGGTTTCTTATTGACTCAAATACAAAAAAAATCCACTCTTAAGTCTCTGTGATACTCTGTACAAACCCAGGATCATTTGAAAAATGTGCCTGTCCTGACATTTTTCCAAATTGATATTGCATTGCTTCTTGCACGATTCACGTAATTTTCAAAATGAAATGTTAATGGTGCTAAAAACATTCAGTTTAATCTGAAACAGATGAACGTGAATCTGGCAACCTTTTATAACGTTGTTTGTTGTACGCATTGCAGTAGTTCAGAAATGAAATGGCACTAAAAGGTTACAGCTCTATTTGCTTTTAAAATTAGAATACCACCTACCACAAATGCTAAACCTAACCGATAGTCTTAACAAAAGCAAAGGTGAGATAAAATGCGTTGAGCTCTTTTTCATGACTTGTGTTACACGGGAGTCGTACCCGAGTGCTCCACATCACAATTGCAATGCTGTACCAGGTGAACTACCGAGCAAGTATACTACATCAGAAAAGCCATACATATTGAGCTGATTATGTGATGTACACGTTCGCTAACAAATCATGCAGTATGGTAAACATGTCATAACATAGTACAAAAATGTAGATAGAGTTATTCTATCCTATGTTATTCTGTACATTCACAACAAATATGGATCACAAAAAATCCAGGAACATAAAACAGTACAGAACTAACAGGACGGGAGGGAGTAAGGATGGGACAATAAATCCCAAAACAATCCCATCACTAGGTGTGATGACGCTGCTTGATTGTCTTTCGGATTTTCCACAGGACACATGGGGGAAGGGGGCTACACAGTCTACCTGTGGGCAGTGGCATCTGGTAGAGAGGGAGGGAATTACCGTAGGAAGGAAAAACCATCCAACCTGTTAATGTCCTCTTCCCCCAGCAAGTGCTTGGGCAGGGGGGAATATCGGCCGGGGGAGATGGGCGGAAGACTGGACTTATATTCCAGAGTGCCGTTATTACCGGGGGAAGAGATATGATTTTCCATTGCGGGTGAGAATGCTGCAGAGACACATAAAGAGAGAGAGAAAGAGTATATTACAGTATAAATTGGTTTATCACAATGCCAATCAATATAACAACCTATAAATAGATAGCTTGAATGACTAAAAAAATAAACATTTCCACATTACTTAAAAAAATTCTAAAGCATTAAGCACATGTATTACATAATGAAGTGTGAAATGTGGTAAGAATAACTCACAGTGTGTGATATCAGGCGGCCCATAGGGGTCTGAGAGATAGACACTAGTGGGTTTCCCAACCTTCAGGTACACTACATCTGACGTGTTCTTCAATATGGCCACTGCTTCTTCATGGGTCACCTCTTCCAGAGTGTAGTTATTCACCTGGGCGAAAGAGAAAACAAGCAGGAAGTGTTAAGAGGGCAATCCAGAGTTACGTAAACAGTTACGCTCTAGTGGTCAATGGCGAATCAGCGGTGACAAATGTGTCCTGCCCAGTGGATTACACAGAGCACTGATCTTGCTAATTAAATCAAACTCAGTCTTAAAGAGTTTAAACCCCCCCCCTGGATTAAAAGCAATGGAGTTTGACACTGACACTAGAGCGAAACTTCAGGAATGTAATCACCCAACTATGGATGCAGCTCGTTCCCAAACATCTCTGAGGGCTGCATCTATCTGTTTGGTCAGTGATTTATCTAAATTAAACTATTAAATGAAAATTAAATGAAACTAAACTATACAAATAAAATAACAACATTTAAATTTAAACTAATAAAATAAAGTAATAAAATAAATATCAGAGGTCAATGAGACCTACCATAAGCAATCTGTCTCCAACTTGTAACCGTCCGTCCTTCTGCGCAGCGCCCCCATCAATGATTTTAGTGACATAAATGCTGTTATCACCGGGGATGTGCTGGTTTCCCACACCACCTGCAATACTGAAGCCGAGCCCTAAGGGATTTTAAGAAAGGACTGTATTCAAAACTCTCTTAGAGCAAAAAGAATAAACTTTCCTTAAGCACAATCTAGTTCCTTAGTTTCCTAGAGGAGAAAACAAGCTTTGTACAACGTGTTAATGGTGTTTTGGATTCAGAGTGTCTATGGTGCCCGAAGCTCTTCCTCCAAATTTGTGCAAGTGCTGGTGTGTGTGTGTGTGTGTGCGTGTGCGTGAGATGCGTCTTCCTATATGCACTCTGAATAATGCATCAAAGCAGTGTCTTTCTCAGGATATGGTTGTTTATTGCTCCACCCAAACAACAACCAACAAAGAGGACATAATAACTCTCAGGCTCAGTGGAGTTTCAAATCTTGATTTGTTTTCCATTTGTTTTCGCACCCTAGATGTGAATGTGTACATGAGTAATAGTCTATTTTCTTTTATAACAGCAGAAAAAAACCCAGCAACCAGTAGCGGCTTCTGATCGTAAATTTAGGTAGAGCAGATTATGGATCTTCACGCTAGTTTATGATAAACATTTTGTAAGCTTTATATTCTAATTGCTGAACATGCAGACACACTTTTGGCAGAGGTCTAGTGTCCTTGCATTATTCAGCCTGAGGGTGGCGCTCTAATTTTGATTGACAGGCTTTAAGTACACACAACATCTTAGAATTGCCTTAATGTAGTATTTTTATTGCCTCAGAATGTTGTTTAAAAATATTACGAGGAATTCCGGTGAGGAAAAGAAAGCCAATTTTATTCTCAGAACAAACATAAAACAAACAGGCACTCTCTGCCTCGCTTAGTATTATGATACATGGTATCATGTATCATAATTATGTTATGATAGTATTATGTTATGATAGTATTATGTTATGATAGTATTATGAGTTAAATTTTTATATATCCCGCTCACTTTACGACTTAAAGTAATCTAGAAAATCTGAAGAATGTTTGCAGAATGCTGAACACACATACAATTTATTATTTATTCAGTTTATATAGAGGTCTATGTTTTGGATGAATATTTTGGTGGGACACTGCCCCGCCTGCCCTTACAGATGAGCCGCGGCTGTGCACAACTACGAATAAACAATACTAAAATAAAAATAGTATTTTTTTTGTAGAGCAGCCGACAAATGTGACACATCCCTAATGTAAACGGTGACAGCTTAGGTAACAGATGGGTTTTAAGGTAATTGTAAATTTGAAACCTTTTGGTCCTTTTATGAGTTTGATTTCGGTGACGGTCTCCAGCATCGGTCTCCTCCTGCGCACATAGAGCCTCACGATCGATCCGGCCGCTTTCAGAGCCTCTACTGCCTTACTGTGAGACACCTCAGAGACATCGGATTCGTTCACACGCAAAATACAGTCATTCACTCTGCGGAGACAAATAAAAGCAAGAAGTGAGATTTCTGGACTCCTCGGTGTGTAGTGAGCCTTCTGTAGAGAGTTCCAGATCATGGCAGCCTGTGGTCCAAGGACAGCCGCCTCCTGGGGCATGCTCACGTAGAGCAGCTGAGACCCAGCAAACACAAGAACACACACTGAAACTAAACCATAAACACACATATGTATATGCTATATATATATATATGCAACAGAGTCACTATACAGCTGAATAATGTTCCACAGCTCAATTATAAATGACAAAAAAACTGAAAAAACGGTAATATTGTGAAGTGTAATATAATATGTAATAAAATCCTTTATTGTCAAACATTTTAATTGTGTGTAATACACTAATATATATTTTGAATCTAAGCATCTATATTTTGTTGAACATTAGCAGTTTGTAGTTTTAAAGGTTTTTCCCTGTCACTGATCCCTGTCCAACTCTATAAAGCCTGATCATACGTGTGCTACATCCAATCTAGAATCTTTGATGCAGCTTCCTGTTTCTTTGCTCCACACATCTTTAAAGCCTGAATGATTTATCTAGAGCCCGTTCAGCTTCCAACACTCCCTAAGTCAAACAAGGGCAGCTTAAAAAAAATAAATAAATAAAAAAACCTAAATGGCGTTCACCTCCAACTCACCATAAATCTATCACAGCTTATGGGTGACCGTTCAAAGTGTCTTACTCTTTTAAAAGAGAGAATGCAGCATCTGGGGTGGATGGGAAAGGGGAATGGAAAGACGTTTGCAGAATATTGAACGCTGAAGTGGCGCAACTTGCCAGCTGAGAAGCAGCAAGAGGAGGATTGGTGATGCTCAAAGCCCTGACAGACCTGACTGAGAGACAGAGGATACAAGAAAACAGCCAAGTCATGGAGCAGAGCAGGGTGAAAGGCTCAGAAGGGGCTGTCACATGCAGCTGCTGTTCGGGGCGCCGCACACACATGCATACAAAACACAGGAAGATCTGCTATCTCTCCAGCACAATCTAATTACGCTTCCCTCCAATAAAACAACTCATCTCAAACAAATCCAGCCAGGAATAGAATCTCTATAGCTCACCAATATCAATTAAACCTTCAACCTGTTCAGAAATAGCAAGAGGAACATCTTATTGCTCAAAGAATGCTATTTCAAAGCTCAGGAGACTTAAAGTTCTCCCAAAAATGTACATTCTGTCATTAATTACTCACCCACCCTCATGTCATTCCAAACCTGTAAGACTTCATCTTCAGAACACAAATGAAGATCTTTTTGGTGAAATCTGAGAGCTTTCCGTCCCTCCATAGACAGCTACGCAATTACCACTTCGACACTTCAAAAAGTTCATAAAGAGATTGTAAAACTAATCCATATCAATTGAGCGGTTTAGTCCAAAATTTTCTGAGGAGACTTAATCGCTTAATATGATGAACAGACTGAATTTAGGCTTCTAAATGATCTTCATCTGTGTTCTGGAGATGAACGAAAGTCTTAAGGGTTTGGAACGACATGAGGGTGAGTAATTAATGACAGAATTTTCATTTTTGGGTGAACTACCTAAAATTCCTTGGGAGGCATAAAAATAGAAACAAATGAGATAATTGTTGACATACAGCAAGCATGTAGTTTTGTCAAATGAATGCATTTCATTATACTCATTTACAACATTCCTTCCTTAATGGTTTTCATGAAAATATCATGTTCGTTTAAAAAGTAATGCTCACAAAATCAGGAAAAGAGTATTTATTTATTTATTTATTTTTAACATAAAATGTATAATGCATACAGGTTTTTACCCTGTAGAAGATTGACATTATCCAAAAGTGATTTGGTCAGGTCTATTCGTTATATCCACACAATTCACCTCGCAGATGGTAAATATTTTAAAGTACCTCGCGGTCAGAGTGTGTGGCAGTCAGCAGAAAACTTCAGGTACTTGAGCTCTCCAGAGAGACATTAAGACTGTGATGAACAGCCCGGGTTCAATCATTTACAGCCGGGAGAGAGAAAGAGAGGGGATGGAAAAAGAGCAAGGGAGGAATAGAGAAAGAGATTGCTCTACGAAGCCAGAGCAATAAGCGAGATCATTATGTCTCGAAAAAGAAAATTGCTTAGTGATATACTGAATTTATCTTCATCTTAGTAAGAAACGGTTTTATTTCCTCTGACAATCCATCAATACTTCAAAAATGTTCAATTCTCCATGAAACTGTCCACTCATTAACACTTCTGAACATATAATCCTGTTTGCATTACATACACTAGAAATATTTTTTTTTTGCAGCAATGCCATAGAAGATTCATTTCATGTTCCCCCAAATAACCTTTCAGTGTTCAGTTCTTAAAAGAACCAATTTTTTTTTATAAACTAAAGAACCTTTTTCCACTATAAAGAACCTTTTATGCAATGGAAAGGTTTCATGAATATTAAAGGACCTTCAAGAAAATACAGATGCCAATAAAGAGCCTTAATTTTTTTAAGAATATGTATTATATTTTTAGCATGCAATTTTGAGTTTGTATTAAGAGAATGTGTACAGGGTTTCTGCAGGTTATATGAAAGTACAATTAAGACTTTTTAAAACCAAGTAAAGAATATTTAAGGAATAAATGGAAGATAACTCAATATGTCAATGTGTTCTTAAAACGTAAATATATATAGAGAGAAAAGCATTGAGTTATATTAGCACACTTCCAACAGTATCTAATACATTTATTTAATTTTGACAAAAAAAGCATGAATCGCTCTGCTCCCAACCACTAGAACAGAAATAACTTTTACTGAACCTTCTGCAAAAAAAGTGATGTTCTTCCTTAGCAGATTTGTCTTGTTTTCCAGTGTAAATGTCTAAAGATTCTTACATCAAAGTGCATTTACCGGAGATACAATATGACATAAAATATGAAGTATTGATCAAAAAGAAGTGAGTTTTTGAAGAACATGAAGAACAAATATCTGCCAGTGGGCTCAAAAAAATCAACTTAATTCAAAGGGAAGTTTTCATAACTCATTGACACAGAAATTCGTTCTTGTTTTAGTCATAAACTCACATAATTTCATTAAAATTTTATTTTTTATTTTATTTTACATTTGTATCTCAAGTTAATGTATCTTGATCTAAAGATGTTTAGATATTTGTATTGGAAAACAGGGCAAAAATACTGAGGTGATATTTAATTTTTTTTGCAATGCATGCAACATTTCATGACATGATTTAATAATTTCTGCCCAGATTTAAGACATTTTTAAGGTCTTAATTTGTGTAAGGGTTTCAGGACTTTTTAAGACCCGCAGAAACGTCTCGGGTTATGACTATAACCCTTGTTCCCTGAGAAGGGAACGAGACACTGCGTCGAGAATCGACTCTTTGGGGACGCTCCCTTAGCGTGCGCCTCTGAAGTATGAATGAAACTATTCCAATCCTGATTGGTGTTGCGTCATGACGTAACATGTGACGGCATAACCGGATGCATAAAAGCGACGCCGGCACACACACACACTAGCCTAGCGATGAAGCAAGACGCTCTAAGGCCTCGAGGGGCGTGGCAGGACGACGCAGTGTCTCGTTCCCTTCTCAGGGAACAAGGGTTATAGTCATAACCCGAGACGTTCCCTTTCGAGGGAACTCAACACTGCGTCGAGAATCGACTCTTTGGGGAACGAATGCCCACTAGGCCACGCACCGAAGACAGGCCTGCCCAGGAGTGAAACTGATTCAGGCACTCAGCAGGACGAGAGCACACGTGCGCCAGGTGTACTGGGGAGGTGCAGACTATAGAACCTAATAAAAGTGTGTGGGGTAGCCCAACCGGCTGCCTCGCAGATCTCCTGGAGGGGAACTCCCGAGAGGAGGGCCCTAGAGGACGCCATGCCTCTGGTAGAATGAGCCCTTATGGCCAGAGGTGAAGGCAAATTGCGCACCTCATAAGCCAAGGTGATAGCCTGCACAATCCAATTACTAATGGTTTGCTTGGATGCCGGGAGCCCTCTCCTAGGTGACCCGAAACAAACTAACAGTTGGTCCGACCTCCTCCAAGAAGAGGACCTGTCGAGATAAATACTCAGAGCTCTGACGGGGCAGAGCAAATGAAGCTTCTCTTCTTCTGCCGACACATGAGGTGGAGGATGGAAAGCCTGAAGGGTCGTAGACCTAGCCGTATTAGCGGGCACTTTAGGGACATAGCCCGGTCTCGGGTGCAAAAAGGCCTTAACCTTGCCAGGGGCAAACTCCAAGCAAGCTGGTGACACTGCCAGGGCTTGGAGATCTCCCACCCTCTTAAGAGAAGTGATGGCTAAGAGAAAGACCAATTTGTAGGTAAGATCTTTACCTGGAACCCTGGACCTGGTTGTCGGTCTCATCCTCCAAGTACCACGGAGAAATCGAATGACCAGCTGGTGCCTCCCCAGAGGCCCATCACTTAATGGCGCGTGGAAAGCCGCAATGGCAGCCACGTACACCTTAAGCGTGGAAGGGGAGAGACCCGCAGAGAAACGATCTTGAAGAAACTCCAGAACTGAAGCCACCGGGCAGTTAACTGGATCTAAATTATGTTCTCTACACCAAGTGACGAAAACATTCCACTTGAGGCCATATAATCTCCTAGTTGACGGAGCCCTAGAGCTACGTATGGTTTCAACCACCCCGGCTGATAGACCAGCGTTTAGGTACTGGACCCCCTCAGAGGCCAGGCCCACAGTTTCCACAGCTCTGGGTGAGGGTGGAAGATTGTGCCCTCCACCTGAGACAATAGATCCCTCCTCAGAGGAATCTGCCATGGCTGAGCTATCAGGAGCGAAACTATATCTGAAAACCATACTCGGGTCGGCCACATTGGGGCAACCAGAAGTAGACTGATGCCCTCCTGACGGACCCTCTCCAGGAAATGCGTACAGGCGAAGCCTCGGCCAGGCCTGTACCATGGCATCCAACCCCAGTGGGGCTGGATGTGAGAGGGAGAACCAAAGTGGGCAGTGGGACGTCTCTCGAGACGCGAATAGATCCACCTCCATGGGCCCAAACCTCTCCCATATCAACCTCACTACATCTGGATGAAGTCTCCATTCCCCGGCCTCAGCCCCTGCCTTGACAGGATGTCTGCTCCCTGATTCTGAACCCCCGGAATATACATAGCTCTGATAGACAGTATTTTCCCTTGGGACCAAAGAATAACCTGATGCGCCAGTCTGCACAGAGGGCGCGATCTGAGTCCCCCTTGTCGGTTCAGATAAGCTACCACTGATGTATTGTCCGATCGTACTAGGACATGGTAACCCTTGATGTCTGGAAGGAAGCTCCTCAGAGCCCTGAACACAGCCAACATCTCTAGACAATTGATGTGCCAAGAATGATGATGGTCCTGCCACAGACCCCTGGCAAAGCGGCCGTCCATGACCGCGCCCCAGCCAGTGAGGGAGGCGTCTGTCGAAACGGTTTTCCGGCGACATGACACTCCTAACACTGGCCCTTGGGACAGGAACCAAGGTTTCTTCCATATTATCAGAGAACGAAGGCATCTGCGCGTTACTCTGATCGTACGAAATGGATTCCCCTTGGGGGAAAACCCCTTGGCTTTCAGCCACCACTGAAGGGGCCTCATGTGTAGAAGGCCCAAAGGTATAATGTTGGATGCCGCTGCCATGAGGCCCAGCAGTCTTTGGAATTGCTTTACAGTAGTGGCCTGGCCTAGCTTTAACTTGGACACCATCGCCAGAATGGACTCGATACGCGCCGGAGACATGCGTGCCTGCATCGTAGTCGAGTTTCACACAACGCCTAGAAACGTTGTGGACTGGGACGGTTCTAACACACTCTTCTTTGTGTTGAGTCTCAACCCCAATTTTTGAATGTGGCCAAGGACGACATCTCGATGCCGAACTGCCATTTCTCGAGACTGGGCCAGAATGAGCCAGTCGTCGATATAATTCAGTATGCGGATGCCCTGAAGTCTCAGTGGAGCAAGTGCTGCATCCATACATTTGGTGAATGTGCGGGGAGAGAGTGCTAGGCCAAACGGAAGAACCCGATATTGGTAAGCTTCGCCCCCGAAAGCGAACCTCAGGAACCTCCTGTGACATGGAAGGATGGATACGTGAAAATAGGCATCTTTTAGATCTATCGTGACAAACCAGTCCTCGGATCTGATTTGACTCACGATGACAGGAATAGTGAGCATTTTGAACCTGAGCTTCATCAGAGACAGGTTCAAAACCCTGAGATCTAGAATCGGCCTCAACCCCCCATCCTTCTTTGGAACTATAAAGTACCGGCTGTAAAATCCGGACTCCCTGTCTGAATGAGGAACACGTTCTATGGCCTCCTTTAGCAGCAGAGATTGCACTTCTTGTTCCATCACCTGAGCCTGCTCTGGAACCACTGTAGTCTGCACCACCCCAGAAAATTTGGGGGGGCGGTGCCCGAACTGCAGTCTGTACCCTGACTTTATTATATGCAGGACCCATGCAGATATGTTGGGAAGATGATACCATGCCTCTACAAAATCTACTAAGGGAACCAGCCTCTCGAGACTGGCCTCTGGTGTTTTTCGAGCACCCTTCTCGACCCCCTGAAGCGGAAGACCGGCAGGGTGTAGTCGACACGGTTTTCGTGACCATAACTGATGCTCGGTTTTTTTTTTTTCGAGAAAAACGACCTACAGTGCGTTCGCTGGAATATGATGCGGCCCGAAGCGTCACCGACGGCGGGCAACTCACATCGTTTCCTAGAGGGCTCCGCTGTGAGAACAACCTCGGTTGTTCTACAACGGAGGGGACAGCCCTCAGAGGTCCCACCACTCTGGCTAGGACCTCTTTGCTGAAGTCCTCCTAGCCTGAAGGACATCTCTTAAATCACCCTTCTGGCTGGGGGGCTTCTGCTGGGAGCGTTTCCTCTGTTGCCAAGCTCCCGGAGGAGGGGCTCTAGAGGAAACGCTTTCCCTTTGCTCTGCCCGGTGTGAGGAGCTGGTTGATGGCTGGGGCTGATGTTCTTGCCCCACCCTACTTGATTTGGACTTAGATTTTCGGGGGAGGAACTGCTGGAACGCCGCAGATTGCTTCTTCGCCTCCTGAAACCTGTCGACGACCGATGTAACGGCGTCGCCGAACAGGCCAGAAGGCGAAAGCGGCGCATCCAGCAGAACCGATTTATCTTTCTCCTTCAGACCAGATAAATTGAGCCACAGATGCCTCTCCGTGGCCACCATAGCTGCCATAGAGCGGCCAATAGCGCGGGCCGTCTCTTTAGTGCCACGGAGAGACAAATCTGTGGCTTTGCGCAACTCTGCAATATCTTCAGGAGTCGGCCCCTCCCCCTCGTCCAAATCTTTCAGGAGATTGGCCTGGTATGCCTGCAAGATAGCCATAGAGTGCAGACATGAACCAGCCCGACCTGCCGCCATGTAAGCCCTGCCTATTAAAGCAGATGTATCTCTGCAGGGCTTACTAGGCAGCGCCGGGGTTTTAAGGGAAGATGCCGACTCAGGAGATAGATAACCTGCTAGGGCTTCCTCGACTTTAGGCATCTTCCCATAACCCATATCCCGTGCCCCCACAACATTGCTATAATCGACAACAGATGGGTGGGAGACACGGGACGAATACGGTTTATCCCACGATCTCGAGATCTCTTTGTGGAGATCGGGGAAAAACGGCAAACCCCGGCGCTGAGGCTGTGACCTGTGCCGCAGGAAACGCTCGTCTAGTTTGCTTATGACTTGCGTTCCCTGCTCATCTTGTGGCCAGCTGATGTTAAGTCTGGCCACGGCACGAGTCACAACCTCCACCAGCTCCTCATAAGCTTGGCCGTGAACTGGCGCGCTCGACTCACGGTCATCCCCGATGCTGATCACCTCTGCCTCCTCGGAAGCAGAGAGCTCAGGCACCGGGACCTGTTCGTGGGCAGAAGAAGCCGCCGCGCGGGCTTCTGCACCACTCACAGGGGCTTCGGGATCTTCAGATGAATAATGAGAAAGTGCCGCAGCAGTCTCATTGTCATCTGCAAGATCCCGCTGCGAACCCCACGATCTGAGTCGCCGCGCCGCCTCAACAGACGCGGGACCAGAACCGCGGGGAACGCGAGCCTGACCGAGCTCATCAAAGCACGCCAGCCGGGAGCGCAGCACCCTCATAGGTAGTGCTTCACAGTGTACGCAGGCAGCTCCCTCGAGAGCTGCCTGGGCGTGCTGCGCTCCCAAACAGTTCACACACAAAACATGCGTGTCCCCATCCGTAATAAAACGAGGACAGGGGTGCACACACATTCTGAACTGCTGGCTGGCCATAATATATATATATATATATATATGATAGACAAACAACACCAAATAAGACAGACAGTCGTAACATAGAGCGCTTGCTGAAGAGCGAAAAGCTAGTGTGTGTGTGTGCCGGCGTCGCTTTTATGCATCCGGTTATGCCGTCACATGTTACGTCATGACGCAACACCAATCAGGATTGGAATAGTTTCATTCATACTTCAGAGGCGCACGCTAAGGGAGCGTCCCCAAAGAGTCGATTCTCGACGCAGTGTTGAGTTCCCTCGAAAGGGAACTCTGTAGTGTCAATTTTGATTTTATATTAACATTAAGCATGGAGCAAATGCATGTTACGAAACACCGACCCACCTGAGTCTGCCGTCCTCAGCCGCCGCTCCCCCAGGGATGATCTTCGTGATGAAGATCCCGGGATCATCACCAATGTGAGGGTTATCTGTTCCACCCGCTATACTAAACCCCAACCCTGAGTTTCCCTGAGGAGACACACACAGGAATATGAAAGATGTAAAGGCCCTTTATTAGTCTTTTGCCTCAGTGAAAAGAGCCTGAATAACAGAACCAAAACAGACTGAACAGAAAGAGAGACGCGTAACGTTATTTTTGTAAGAGGTGCACTTTGCTACCCATGACTCATCAGTGTTTACAGTTTGGCACGGCAATTGCCTCTGAGCAGCGCAAACTCACAAATCAAGACCTGTCGCAACCGTGGGCTAGAGCCACTTTTAACATCTCTGAGACATAAATAGACTTACAGGCTAATATTTTGAAATGACGTGTTTATGATGGAACTCTCCAGGGCGCAGCCTCAGGTTAACACACAGGCTTTTAAGCTTCAAAGTGGATTGTGAGGAGAATTAATCTTTGCTGAGATCTTCCCTGACTATTTTAAGAGTTTGGATCTGCTTTATAGAACAGCAAATGTAAAGTCAAGGTAAATAAGAAAAGGCAATACTAGGATATGTGAGTGAGAGAAAAAGAGAAAGAGATAAGTGACAATAACAGATCAGGCCCTTGCAGCAGTTATCCCTTAAGTTTGCATCCAATTTTCAACATATAATCTCAGTCGAGTCTCCTCACGGCTCCAGGGTCGGACAAATCTGTGTTCCCTCTGGTCTATTTGACCTTTGCTATTGTCCGTGCTCTGTGTCTAGTCATGTGGATCCGATTGCAGCTGCCAGAATGTCATCTGCAGCCATCTAATTCACTCTCTCTTTCTCTCACACTGCCTCAACTGTGCACCCTAGGCTTTCACTTGTAAATAAAGCACATACAGTGGCCCAATTAAGAGGCTTCAGTGATGAATTAAATTTTCTTTCTATGGAGTTTGTATATATAATGCATTACAAAGGCATTCTTAATGAACAACAATGCATTTATAAATATGTACGTATACAGTATATGGAAATGTAATATATTAGTGTAGAAATAAATAATAATGAGAGATTTTAATAACTACATATATTCATGATTAAAGAGTAAGATCCGCATCTAATTTTTAGTTACATTAAATTTATCCTGTTTTATAAATGCAAATATAGATTATAATAAATATAAATTAATTATTATACTTAATTAAATTGCATTGATGTACAAAATAATTAATTATAGTAATTATTAGAATATAATAATTAATAAAATATATATCCATAATATATATCCTAATATATATCCAACTAATATATCACATAAAAATTATAAAATGTAACTAATTATTTACATAAATATTTTGTTATATTTTGTAATAATCAATGTTACAAAATCACAAAAAAAGATTTGCGAGATATAAACTCACAATTCTGACTTTTTTTCTCGCAATTCTGATAAATAAGGTCGGAATTTTTTTTATTTAATTTGTGAAATAAAAAAAGTCGCAATTACTTTTTATTTTTTTATTCTGTGGCTTCCATAATTTCGTATTATTATCATCAATGTTAAAAACAGTTGTGCTGCCTAATATTTTTTGGGGGGAATTCTTTGTTTATAGAATAACATGTTTAAAAGAGCAGGGATTTATTTGTAATAGAAATCTTATGTACCATTATGTACTTTACTTTAAGTTGATATTTTGGTCAGGCAAATTCCTTTCCCGAGAGCATTCCCACACAATGAATAGACAAAACTAAACGTAATCATCATTAAATCAAACGATCTCCCATTTAAAGTTATTACTAATCACAGGCTAAACTCGTACCGTGATTGGTCATGTTTTATGTTTATACGTTTCAAGATCATGCTCAAAAGCCCAGCTGTGAATGATTGGATTACCAGGCGTAAGAATCCACAAGAGCATAAAACATGACATGTGCCTAATATGTGCCTACGGTTACAGCATGTATCTATGGATGTGAGAGAGAGACAGACACTTACCCGCTCTAATGTAATCTCTTCAAATTCATATTCAATTTCTGTCCCATTTACCTATTGGAGGGAAAAAAATAAAATCCCATTAGATGTGTTTGCAAATGCAATTCAAAAAGGGCATTAATCATTTAACCGTCACATTAAATATCTAACTGTGATGACACAATATCATCCTAAAACTGCAGCAGGCAAATGATGTGGAAAGAGGTTCATTACAGTTCAAAACATGTGATAGCTAAAGGACTAAATTAAACCCGCTGTGATTGCTAAAGTGATGCTACATATATTATCTTGAAAGGATAAGTCAAATAAACTCTGAAAAACATCAGCATTCATCTCATTCTCCTTGACTGAAATAGAACCGGGGCTTTCATACATCTTCAGCAGACATTGAGCCTCACATCTATTCAGCTCACCGCGTCAGCCGTAATTGTCTAAATCTGAGTCCGGACACTAAAATCCATAATCATTTACCTGCTCGTACAATGGGACCAGGCCTATGAGGCAGACATGCTGGCTCAAGCAGGCCTTGAGAGATGAATTCATACTGAACGCACACTGAAAGACATCTAATCCAATTTCAAGTTCAATTTCAAATGAGGGTCATGTTTGTGCTCGATTGGAGACGTTCATCTTAATTATTCTTTAATAAGTGAATCTAAAGTAATGGCACAATAAGAGCTTTTGAAAACCAGCATGTCTGCTCTCACATTCATAATTTGAGCATACACAACAAACATGCTCCACATTTGACAGCTTCAAGGACCAGTCTGAGGTCAGGTCAGTAAATTGCCATTTTAAGAAAGACAATTTTAGATTAACCGTTTTAAAAGCTGACAAATTACAAAGAATCGACAATGTACACTGAATTACTATTAGTCAACATTATTATCTTAAACATGTCCCTGGTCTAATTGCTCATGATTCATGAATAATAATTATACTTAATATTATATCATAATAACTATTATCAATTTTTTTATATTTTGCTTAATTGGCTATATTTTGTTATAATATGATTATGTAATATATGATTTACTATTTTAGGAATATACACTACCGTTCAAAAGTAAAAATCCAGTAATACAATAATATTATGAAATATTATTACAATTTAATATAACTATAGCAGAAATGCATAAACTTTTATCTATTAAATGCCTTACTGCAAACCCAATTTGTGTATGTTTTAACAACTAAGGAATGATATAACATTATTTGGTGGTAACCAACATCATTTCACAGGTGCTGTCCATGGAGCTTGTTGTGCTTGTTGATTTAATGAAGTGCCTCGATAATAAGGCAGCCTTGGCCTTTACAGAGAGTGTCCATGTTTCACATTTTGACTTTTTTTTTTAACTGAGGGGAGTATATCAGACAGCTGGAGAAAGAGAAACAGTCATTCATGGCTAATTGAAACCCAGTGAACAAGCTCATTTATGCCTCAGCCACCTCAGCTGTTCAACTGCTTCATACGGTCTCACTGCTCTCCTCAGAGCAACATGACCTTTCATTTACAGCATCAGTTGGAAGCCGCTAGACTACACCTGCTCTTAAACATGAGGACCAAACAGATGTCAAGAGCGCAGAGCTGAACGCAGTCTCTCACTCCACAACATTTCTCAAATTAACTCATTTGTTGAATTCTGGCTGACGTTCTTCAGTCATGCGGGAAGATGCGATAACATATTTGGTCAGCTGGTCCAGAGTTGACACCAGGATGAATTTTGGATGGGATACAAATATGTACTCAAAAATTATGCTAAAATAGGTGTTTTTGTTCTATCATCAAAAGACAGATAGCACATATAGTTAGGGGTGGGCGATATACCGGTAGAGATTTTGGACTGTCGTCTCTATCGTGCTCACGTGACGTTGCTGTGCTGCGCGGTCATGAAAGCTTATCGTTTGCATGTGTTTTTAAGCAGTGCGGTTTAAAATCAGTTGACTTTAAACCGTTATGCGCGCGGTCTCTGAGAGACTGTTTCTGAGCGCTGTCTGAAAGACGAGCTCATGTGAAGCCGCTGCTCATAGAGCGCATCAGAACTGAACTGGGTGCTTTTTGCCGCCTGGGTTTGAGCGGTTAAATACACATACTTATGTGTCAAAATATCCATGTCTTTGCAAGTACAATCGTTTATGTCTTAAGTGAACGTAAACAGAGTTCAAGTGAACGCAAGAGTATATTGGATCCGTGTAGTCGCTCTTAAAGTGACAGCATCCAAATTTACAGTACCTGCTGTCATTGTTAAATACTTTTGTATTTAATATCTTTTTATACATTTGATTACTTTATTATGCATTTTTTGTAGTATTTCTAGTGCTTGAAGTTTTTCAGATACGTCTATTTCATGTGTGTCTGTTCTATTGTAGTTTGTTTTCTTTGATCTTTCTTTTTCACTGTTTACTTGTCTTCAGTAAGCTTGAGTTTTTTTAATATTAGTTTTTGAAATTATATTGAAAATGGTGATGATAATTATGAAATTTCAATGATATAAAAAATTTTGATATCATAAAAACCTTAAATAACTATATTGTGATATAAATATTGTTATTGTGAAATAAAATTACTCATATCGTGATATAAGATTTTGGTCATATCGCCCACCCTTAAATATAGACATTAAAAAACATTCCAAATGAAATAAAATAAAATGGAAAACTTTACAGTAAGGCTCCATTTGTTAACATTAGTTAACATGAATTAAAATGAAAAATACTTCTAAAACATTATTAAAACTTAGTTAATGTTAATTTCAACATTTACTAATACATTACTAAAATCAAAAGTTGTATCTGTTATTATTATTTACTGGACCTGAGCTGACATTAAAAATGAACAGCTTTTAAATAACGTTAACAAAAATAAATAAATACTGAAACAACTGTATTGCTCATTGTTAGTTAATTTTAAGTGATGCATTAACTGCAGTGCTATACCAATAAAATGGATCAGTTCAAAATTGTGAATCATAGATACACATGCATGACCCTAAAACACCCCAAACAGTAAAAATACATAACATAAAATAAAACAAAGAAATAATTATATATATATATATATATATATATATATATATATATAAAAAAAAACATATCAACTGAAAATTACGAATCACAGGCATAACCCTAATATATTTTTTTAAATAGTAAAAATAAAGCGAAATAGATCAAGTGTAAATTATGAACCACAGATACAGAGAAATTATTCATCTAATACAATGATTAGTAATTTCATTTGAGTACTTTCTGGTACAGTGGTGTGAACATCGCTATAGAGTGATAACAGTCTCAAGTTCAAATTCCCAAGGAGTTTACTTTAAGAAACCAAGCAATATAGAAATTCGTGTCAGTGGATGCAGACTTTATTAGCACGAGGATCCCTCAGAAAACACTAAAAGTACATCACATGTGACATGATCCACAACAGCTCAAATAGCTTTACCATTAAAACTGGTCAAAATCCTATATCAGATGTGGCCATTTTGTTTATTGTCGAAGCCAGACTGTTATTTATTACCAGTGTACACAAGTTCCTCTGTTTGGTGCCAACTAATCAGAGCAGCAGTAGCAGTCGCTTCTCCACAGTTTCATCAGCGAGAGCTCTTCAGAACACCCTGCATCCATCGCTCTCAAAGCACACAGAGCTGAATATGGCTACAAACACAATCAGAGAGATAATTGATGGATGTGATAATTGACAGATGTGCATGAGAAACAAATAAGACTGAGTAAATGAGATCATTAACAACGGCAGCGCACATCAGAAAGGAACAAACCCACTTATCAGCCGACTTAAGACACTGATAATCATACGCACTTCATTTGGAGAACTTCTCTTTAGGTCAAGACAAACATGGCCTTTTCCATCTTCCCCCTGAAGAAATGACCCAATTACTGGGTTTTGAGTGGCATTAGCATTCTGAGCCGCATGGTGTTGCAAATGTGAGACGCTGGGGACCGTGGGTGAGTGCAGCTGCAGAGGAGAGTTCACGATGCAGCATCCGGGGCGTAAAAGCTCACATTAAACTGGTGAGTCACTGCAAATGTGGCAACACACAAACCCGCGAATGTACGACGCGCTTGAATGCGTTCATCCAACAGCTTGTGCAAACGACACAGAGCGGGTCATGTTCCCATGACGACTGTTTGACTATAATGCAGGAACTGGGCACTTTCAAGCAGAAGCTTTCCCTTTAGAGTTCTGGCCGATGGGATGGCATATTTTTTACGCCCATTGCGGTGATTAAACACAAAATATCCCTCTGGCTGCGACATAATAAGACTCGGTTTCCTCAATACACACCCATGTGGACTAATTAGCACTATGAACTAGCCACTGTTATTCCTGACAGCTAATGGAAACAAAGATGCTTTTAAAAGTAGGCAGAAAGGGTCATTTTGCTTGGAAGTTATTTAACAGTTACACAGACTGAGCACGCTTTCAATAATGCTGTATTAATCCTGTCGCCCCATTGATTATCTTTAGTGCTAATTCTAACTGAGCTCTGTTCCCACTACAGCTACAAAGTGAGCACAGTGGAGGCTTCATAATTAACAGTAATTAACCAGATTTCTCGCCAGGTCTTAAACTATAGGCAGCAGCAGGTTAAGATTTAAACTGTAGTGCATGTCTCAAAATTAGGATCCTAACCATCATGGAATACAAAAAAGATTAATCTTTCAATAGAGTTTAACATTAACATGTTGCTAAGCTACCTATGCAATAGTCTAAAAAGCACACAAAATACATAATACATGCAAATACTGAGCTTACATGAGATAATTATTTTTGGTATTAAATGAAAGAAAATTTACCACCAAGGATGCATTTATTTAAATCCCAAATGCAGTAATAAAATGAGTAATATTATTAGAATTTAAGATGTTTTCTATTTTAATATATTTTAAGTGTCATTTATTCCTGTCATGGCAAAGCTGAATTTTCAGTGTCATTACTCCAGTCTTCAGTCACACGAAATCATTGTTGTAAATTGTAGTTGTAAATAAAACAAAGATAACTGGAGGGCGTTTTATAAGAAAATACTATTTCAGTTTTTCTTCTTCAAAATGTCATGTTTCATTCAAAGTGTTACAAGCAATTTCTTTGTAATTAATTGTGAAATTTACTTAGCCTGGCTAACGTCAGACCCAAGTCTCATTGAGACTTGGGTCTGGGAACTAGAGATGCGCGGTTGGCGGTTACAGCTGCGGACTCCGCGGATAAACCGCGGATCGGGCGGATGACGTGACGAAAAAAAATATTTTAATTAAATTCGGGCGGGTGGTGGGCGGTTGAACCAATCAAATGAAAAATATATGTATACATTGTTAAATATTGTTATCTGACTATCTGAGTTATCTGATTTACATTTAGATTTAACATTTAGATTCAACATTTACATTTAGATTTAACATTTAGATTTAACATTTAGATTTAACATTTAGATTTAGATGTAACATTTAGATTTAGATTTAACATTTAGATTTAGATTTAACATTTGGATTTAACATTTAACATTTACGTGTAACGTTTAATATTTAGATTTAACTATTTTAAAAATATTTCTAAGTTGACAAATATTGCTGTAAATGTGCTAAAAAGTGACCGTCAAAAATTCATACCAGTTTTTTTAAACATTGTTTGAAGCTGAATGTGACAAAATGTTGCTGTTATTTTCAGCGTGAGCCGCTTTACAAACGGCGCCCCATACAATAGCAGCATGTTGAAATTATGTGCCAAAATGCGTTTTCTATTAGGCTACAATGAAAAAATTGTACAGATATATTACATTATACAATATTGTACATTGTACAGTATTGATCAGATAAGGTCAGGTTTGCCGAAGTGCGTTTAATTTAGGCTATTTTATGTATTTTTGTACCTGCGCGCCGATCGGAGACGGAGTTCTCTGCTGATATTCTGAGAGCTTTCTAGTCTCGCGGCTGTCATCAGCAGCGCCTTGTATCGCCCAATCAGCGGATGGCGGGCGGGTGCGGTTTTGAAAATTGGTCAAAAATGTTGGTGCGGATGGATGGCGGATGGATGATGAGTTTTATGATGCGGTTGCGGATGAAATAATAGGGACTTTAAGCAACTGCCTCTGGTGGAACGGCAACGGCAGCCGGAAGTAAACGGTTAACTGCCGAAGTTAAAGAACGCAAAAATCACTAAGCAACAGTGAAGAGTACGGTGTAGGGAATAATTTAATCATTTGACAAAATACAAATAAAGAAAGTGATTTTAAAAAGCAGGAGAGGGTTGCTTTGGGCATTCAATGATATACATAAACAATTACAATGCCACATACCATAAAACAACATTAACTTTCTTAATCTTTCACGTAGTAGCGACAACGGCAAATCAGCTGTTCTCCCGTTGTAGACAGTTACAGTAGAACGTCGTGAAGTAGCAGCTAAAGTCGCGCATGCGCAATAGAACGCCAGAATGCAGTTGCATTCCACCAGAGGCTGTTGCTTAAAGTCCCTAATAGCCCATCCGCGCATCTCTACTGGGAACCACATGTTCATTTTCTCGTATTTGAGGTGTGGTTTACGAATGCCCAGAGCCGTTTATTGGGTGCTAAGAATGTCTATCAAATGCGCCTGTACGTAGCTCATAGCCAATCGTTTCAATTATACCAGATGACTTATGTAGAGCGACAGAAATTAGACGAGGAAGAAGGCGATGGCGTGTATCTAACGGCCGTTTCTTACTATGGTTTCACACCGCATGCGTGAGCGGCGCGTACTTTTTTTTGGCGTGCATGTTAATCAATGAGTGCATTCACACCGGGAGCAGGAGCAGCGCGTGAGCGTCGAGCAGGAGAGGCGCGTGAGCAGCAGTGAAGCGGTTTTTGCTGCACTGCTCACGCTAAATTAAAGTGAAAGCACACTTTCGATGGACACAAATAAATATTTCACACAAAAAGTGCCCGAAATGCACAGAATAAGCATGTCTAGTGAGTTTTAACTTGAACTTGAGTAGGCAAATAAAAGAAAATCAAGACTAAAAAATATTTATAGGTAAAAACGGGTTTTAAATTATTCAGTTTGGGTGAAAGTTGTGTATTATATAAAAAAAACTAAAGTAAACCAGCCAAAAAATATTATATATAAATGTTCTTTTAGTTTATGTAACACACAGCTACATAAGCTAGCACAACCCAAATAAAACCCGAGTGTGTGGTTTATTTGTGCGTTTTGTTTTTTATCCGCGGAGTTTGCAGTCTTGTAAACATATCGAAAGTATGACTGAAACTAATAGATTGGAGCCATTTTCTGGGTTGTTTTGTTGTTTAACATTTATATGCGAATGTTGTACACCTCCCCATAACAAACTTTCAAGACTATCAATGTTATAAATGACCAACTTCTAAAAACAAATGTATAGTTGTCTTTGTAAAGAATTGCTCGCTTATATATGTAGCTTTGGAGCCGCTGCTGTGACACTGTACAAACGCTTCCAGTGTGAATACTCTCGCGCGTCTGCAGCTGCAGTGACGTAGTTACGCTGACGCGCTGCTCAAGTGCCGCCCAGGCTTGCAGTGTGAAACTGCATCGAAAGGTAACTTCGCGTCTGCTGCCATGCTGGATCCATAGGTATAAACAAACTGCTTCGGTGTGTCGCATAGACGTCGTCATCGTCTTGCTGCTCCCTCCCCGTTCTGTGATTGGTTCCCTAGATGAGGCGAAAATCTGGACCATGGTATCCAGACTGCCTAGCAGCGTGAATAAAATCGCGCTGCGGCAAGGCAGCATGGGGAAACCCAGGCTAAAATTTACTGGCAATTTCTGAGTGAAAGTTGTTTCTATACTTTGTTTTCAACCATGCTGATTTGGTACTCAAGAAACATTCATTATTATCAGTGATGAAAACAGCTGCACTGCTTAATATTTTTTTGGAAATCGTGATACTTTTTTTTTTAGGATTTTTTCAGCAGAACAACATTAGTTTTAAAACAGATATCTTTAGTAACATTATAAATGCCTTCAGTGTCAATAATCTTTTAACAATGTATTGCATCCTTGCTGGAAAAAAGTATTAATTTCTTTTAAAAAACAACAACTTTTAGAATGTAATATGTAGCCTACAGTATAATAAAAAAAAGTTTGCCTTAGATTTTGACCAAAACTGTTTACTTTAGAACTGTATCTTATGCATAATATGCATCTTTATAGCAATACATTATAGTCTACCTAACACCTATAATTTTCACAACCAGAAGATTTTGGAAAGACATCCAGCATTATAACATAGCCCACTGAATGTTTTGTTTGTATCAAATTAAATATTTAATCTTCTCTAAGGTCTATTGCTCTCCTTTATAAATAATGCAGCTTCACACACTCTTGCTTTTTCAAAATCTTTCAGAAGCATCAACAGATAAAAGTGAGACTTCTCATTTCTTTCATGACTCCTCAGAAAAATCTGTCTTTTAAGCTTGATTTTTTAAAACTAGCTTTGACACTTCCTTGACAAACATCACAAAGCCCACATAGCACTTAACCTAAGGCCAATCTGCACACTAAAGCAACTGAGGTTCCTTTTAATAAAGTGAACAGATGACACTGTACTGGGTGAGTGAATGTGTGTGCGCAGGATAAATGTATGCCATGAATACATGCATAATGAGCTTGATTCGGTCCTTTCCCGCTGGGTTTACTGTAGCACACCTTTCTTTTTTCTCTGGGAAAGTATAGTGTCTTTATATCTCCTCAATCCATTGGATCAACCCAATCTCACAGGAAACGTAACTCTTGTATGAGGTGGCAAATTCATATGTATACGTATGATGTGAATCATATAAAAAATGTACATTTTTTATTAAAAAAATGAGGGTGTACCCCTAACCCCATCCATAAACACAACCGTCACATGGGCGTAAGCAGATCGTACGAATTCATACAAATTAGCCACAAATTCGCCAAAACTTAAGATTAGATATGAATGAAATTGTGATGGATGGATCACAGGCCTCCAATACCTCTAATCACAGCAACACATTTTAACACTATTTCTGTTACCCACCTACCCCTCCCACAACTCAGATAATTCAAAGATTACGGGCCCTATCTTGCACCCAGCGCAATTGACTTTGTACACCGTATCATTGTATCATACGCATGTATCATTCGTATTTTGCACCCGCGCAAAGCGGACTTTTCCCTCCACAGACGCACGCCGGCAAACGTCTCAGGTTACGACTGTAACCTATGTTCCCTGAGAACAGGGAACGAGACAATACATCAACGACGTTATGGGGGGAACGCCTCAGGCGTGACAGGTGTCTGAAATCACTATCAAATCACGTCAATCATATTGACCGGCGACAGCCCGTGAATCATTAGCGTGAATGATTAACGTGCGACCTGGAAGTATAAAAGGGCGCCTTGCAAACATGACAAATCACCTTATCGTCTGAAGGGACTGTACGGTAGGCAAGCCCCGAAGCATGGCAGGGAGACGTATTGTCTCGTTCCCTGTTTTCAGGGAACATAGGTTACAGTCGTAACCTGAGACGTTCCCTTTCGAAGGGAACTCAACAATACGTCAACGAAGTTATGGGGAACGATATACCAACTCCGCCATGCTAAGGGGAGTGCATGCCAAGTGGCAGTGACAACTGTCAGAACAAGCAACTTCAAATGAAACGCTAGAACCACTCACCCTCAGGCCACACTGGGCTGTCAGTGACAGCATTCCCTACGGTCATAGCCCAAGCTACAGCCTCACAGAAAAACCTTCATAAACATGGTTAAATGAAAGGTCTACCTGGGCCGGCTCCGGGCCTGGAACCACAGCTTCCAATTAGAAGGGGTCCCTTCTAGGGAATGTGGCTAGGGAACCCGAAGGAACCCCAGCCAGTCACTATTCAGGGGAACGTACTCACCCCGAAATGCCACCAGGACGGCCTGACCTGGCGTCAGTACATAGACACTTAGTCTGGCCAAATCCTGTCTGTCTGAAGACAGAGCCTCTGGACAACAAAGCCTTAAGTAAGGCATCCAACCCGAGGGACTGCGAAGCTGGCAGTGAACCCTCGGCCCGGATCTCAGAGACGGAATATCCCGGAGAGTATGACTCAGCATAGTGCTTTCCAACCCTTGCTAGCGAGGGGAGTTTCTCTACTTGATCCACGGATAAACCCAGTGTCTGTGTCCTATGAAGGCCTAAGGGCTGATCTAACTGGGAGGCCTCACGAGAGGCCTACGACCGTCTGACCAGACTCAGGAAGCCGCATGCTCATAGAGACCCTCGGTGAGGGGAGCACAGGTCTGCCTGGTAGGCGAACCAGGCTGTAGGCAGAAAAAGTTCCGAGAGGGAACCAATAGCAGAGAATGAACACTTTAGCGAGCCAGGGCGCAAGCTCGCCTTCAGAAGCTGCCTATTAAGGCTAGCTGAAACTGATAGCAAGAGACCACTAGCTTCATAAACCCAGCACCACTAGGGAACGTTACAGGGAGGCCCGGAGAGGCCTACTACCTGATAGCCAACGTAAGTGGGAATTCACCTTCAGGGAGGCCCGTGAGGCCTACTACCTGATAACCACAGTAAGTGGGGTGCTCACCTTCAGGGAGGCCCAGAGAGTACTACTACCTGAAAACCACAGTATGTGGGGTGCTCACCTTCAGAGAGGCCAAGAGAGGCCTACTACCTGATAACCACAGTACGTGGGAACTCACCTTCAGGGAGGCCCGGTGAGGCCTGCTACCTTACAACCACCGTATGTGGGGAGCTCACCTTCAGGGAGGCCTGGTGAGGCCTACTACCCAACCGTACTCATCCAAGGAGGCCTGGAGGAGCCTACTACCTGATAATCACAGCATGTGGGAACTCACCTTGAGGGAGGCCTGGTGAGGCCTACTACCTGACAGTTCTCATTCAAGGAGGCCTGGAGGAGCCTACTACCTGATAATCACAGCATGTGGGAACTCACCTCCAGGGAGGCCTGGTGAGGCCTACTACCTGACAGACAAAATATTGGGAGCTCACATTCAGGGAGGCCCAGAGCGGCCTACTACCTGACAGCCACAATATTTGGGAGCTCACATTCAGGGAGGCCCAGAGAGGCCTACTACCTGATAGCCAACGTAAGTGGGAATTCGCCTTCAGAGCGGCCGGGTGAGGCCTACTACCTGATAACCATCTTAAGTGGGAATTCACCTTCAGGGAGGCCTGAGTGGCCTACTACCTGAAAACCACTGGTAGCTTCGAGCCCTGAGTCCGGGTGATAGTATAAGGTGGCCTGCTAAGGCCAGCCAGCTGGGGACTCGCCTATCAGGGAGGCCTGATCGGGCCTACTAGCTAATAGCAAGTCATATTCTGCCATAAAGTACACTGTTGGGAACCATACTACACAAGCATAATTTACTAATGGGCTTCCAGTAGCGCTATAAGGTATGTCCCACAATGTTGGGACTCACCTCCGAGGAGGCCTGTTTAAAGGCCTACTACCCATCAGTGAGTCAACTGCCCGAACCACCAAGGCCAACCACGTAAAGTGAGCTGGCCTACAGTGCCCTCTAGGGGGCTGTCCAATCAAGGAGGCCTGCTGAGGCCTACTACCTAATGGCGCAGCCTTCGTTGGCAGAAAAGCTGTTTACACAGCGCCTACAGCATCCTGGTGCCTAATCCATCTATAAACGATCTATGCATGGGCGTCAGCTCAGGGCAATGCTCTGGCTTCAGGGGAGCGTACTTCGACCAAAGAAGAAGTGAAGCTCACTTCATACTCGACCCGAGCCATAGTGGTGCGAGGTAGGATAAAACAGAACTGGGAGTGAAGTAATCAGACCTACCCTGTATCACAGGGAGATACTCACACCTCACCCTGAGGTTACCAGGGTGCGGGCCTGCCAGCGGCTCTAGGGGTGACAGAAATGTATCTGTGCCCAACCTAGGGGAGTGGGGCTTGAATGAAAGCCAACCACCTACAACCTAGTGCTCGAGCAGTAGCTCAGCGAGGTGAGTGAAATCTAAACTGGCGGCCTAAATCCGTAGGCCAGTTCTGCATGGCAGGGTCGGGCAGGAAACCCAGTCTTCTTCGTGAAGCGAAAGACGGCCTAACCCTGCTCAATAAAGACATAAATACCACGGAGGCCTGTTTGAGGCCTACCATGTCCTTACAAACCATCCTCTGCACCACGCTGCATTACTCTAGTCACCCCAGAATGCAGAGAAGGGGGCGGGCCTTGGCCTAACGACTCCCATGGGAGGAGGCTGTTTATACAGGGATGCTAGAAACCTACATTCACAAAATGAAGGTTCAGAGGAAGCAATGCTAAATTTTTAGCAGAGCGGCTTTATTATCCCTGGCACAGCCTAGGCCAGCTACAGAGGCGGCCTTGGTGAGGGCCAGCCTGCAGGCATAGATCTATCTGAGGGCTCGGAGGAGCCACAGCCTTACTAAAGAATATAGTCTGTATTATTCCATACAAAGGCTGTAGATCGCTCAGCCTAATGAAAACCCAAACAGAGCTCAAGGGGCGAAATACTCAGTCGAAGTCAAACGGACCCGTGGGCCGGACATAAGATCTATCTGAAGCTCTAGCGTCAGTCAACACTCTAAGTAACAAATTCTAAGAGAGAGACCAACTACTCTACCCTGAGGTGGCTAACAGCCCGAAGGCTAACATAGTTATCGTTCTGGCCACCTAATGGGGAACTTCAGGGCCCTAATAATCCAGGAAACTCTCTTACCTTATTACCTGATGACATGGCAAATGACATGACCCCATAGCTCTATACAGGGAACGAGGTCTGTAGAGAGATACATTTCTGAATTTTAATTCACAAAAATTTACTCTTGAAAAGACCAGTCAGCTCAACTGCGGCATGCGGAGTGAAGACTCGCCAGATAGTTCTTTATGAACCTGGGGTCCCCACTTTACATGCCTGAAAGAAGCGTTTCTACTAACCAAGCCTAAGCAGGCCATTGGAACATCGTTCTTATCACAGGCCCAGCCCCAGGCCTGATGTAATGAACGTCTGGGGAGTCAGAAGAGAGGAGAGGGCTGGATTTCTTTTTAAGGAAGCCCTCCGGGGAGATTATCCATCAGCGACGCTGTATGCGCTTGTGCTGGATAACCTCCCTCAGATCCCTCTTCTTGCGGGAGTCACGCCTTTTCTGCGCCCTGTTCCTCCACGGAGGGGGCGCACGAGAGGCGACACTGGCTCTCTGGCCCTGTCTACGGTCCTCAGACCGTGAAGGGCCAGGCCCTCCCGCCTGCCTGGGCGTGGAACCGGATCTCAGCGGTATGCAGGTCCTAAAAGCAGCTGAGCGCGCCTTCGCCTCCCTGAACTTCCCAAGCACCGCCTTCACGGAGGGGCCAAAGAGTTCAGAGGGCGAAACCGACGAATCGAGGAGAAAGGCCTTCTCTTTCTCCTCAACGTCGGCCAGGTTTAACCAAAGCTGTCTCTCCGTGGCCACCATCGCCGCCATCGACCGACTGATCGTGGCAGCAGTCTGTTTGGTGGCCCGGAGCGCAAGAACCGTGGTTGGGCAGGCTCAGTAACCGCCTCAGGGGACATCCCTGCCCCCTGGTCGAGATCCTGCAGCAGGTCGGCCTGGTATGCCTGCAGCACCGCCATGGTGTGCAGGGAAGCACCAGCCTGAACTGCTGCCGTGTATGCTCTGCCATTCAAACGCGCTGTTGTCTTTAGCGGTTTGGATGGCAGAAATGGAGCTCTCAGTGTCGACGCCTGCCCAGACACGAGATAGTTCGCAAACGACTCGTCAAATGGGCGGCATCGACACATACCCATGCTCTGCGATCCCCTCAACATCAGCGAAATTAACCCGCTGATGTCAGTGAATACTGGCAGAGTATGGGCTCTTCCATGCCCTCTAGATCTCTGTGTGAAGATCAGGAAGGAATGGAAGGCTCACCTGAGCTGGTGGTGTATGGCCGGGGAGAAACCGATCGCCGAGCCTACCGCGAGCGGTCTCTCCTCTAGCGCGTTGCCATGGCAGCTACAGCCTGTTGGCGGCGCGCTCCACAATATCCACCAGACCTGCATACACGGGGCAGGGTGGCTGAGAGGGTTCAGGATCTACCTGATTATAAACCTCCTCAGCCATCTCCTGCTCGTCCTGAAGAGCAGCAACTGCAGGAAACTATCGGTGAAAAATCCTCATCATCGACCTGCAGTTCGCCCTCGTCAGCCGTCGAATCATCTGAGAGGTTTACAGCACTCTCAAGATGATCGACGAGCTCTATCTGGAAACCCATGATGCAAGTCGCCGCTCTGCCTCGGCACGAGCGGGACCACGAGGACCAGACGTTGAACCCCCTTCACTCGAGAAGAGGGCCAGACGAGAGCGGAGCGTTTTAAGAGAAAAACGCTCACAGTTCACACAGAGGATTCCCTCGAGAACCTCCCGTGCGTGCTCTTCTCCCAGGCAGGAAAAGCACACTCGTGTGCTGTACATTTAATTTTCTTACCGTTTCATTGAGTAGCGTTTTCAAACAGACAGTCCCTGAAGACGATGAGATGATTTGTCATGTTTGCAAGGCGCCCTTTTATACTTCCAGGCCGCACGTTAATCATTCACGCTAATGATTCACGGGCTGTCGCCGGTCAATATGATTGACGTGATTTGATAGTGATTTCAGACACCTGTCACGCCTGAGGCGTTCCCCATAACGTTGTTGACGTATTGTTGAGTTCCCTTCGAAAGGGAACTAGGGAATGAACTTGCTCTCCCTGGGCAGTTCAGAGCAAAAAAGGAGGCGTGTTCCGGCGCAAACAATCCCTGGTGCCATTTTGCAGTTCCAGAAAACAATTGCGCCACTGACCAGAAAAAACCTAGTCTAAAGTCAGTGGTGCGTTGCTCGTACATTCAGATGCTATTTTAAGCGCGCATGCTTGGCCATAATACAGAGTGTGAACAACGCGCATACACTGTAGATGATTCTCTCATCTACATAGATGCATTTTCCTTTTTGCAAATGATACATTATTATAAGGAAAAATATTAAAACACGAGGGAAATCATTGTTGTGTCCATGACGATGAGAAAAATAGGCATAAAGCTTACACATTTACCCAAATTATTATATGCATGTTTAACCGAAGCTAATTTGGGTGGGTTTGTCCCATCCCCAATGTCACTTCTCTTTCTTTTACGGCCCTGACGAGAACATTGATCTCCTCGGGTGAGAACCGATTCTGAAGCGCGCCTGGTAAATGCGCCGTTATAATAGTATTGCGCCATGGAACAAGCGCACCTCGTTCATCATGCTCTTAAAGGGAATGTGATATAAAGCTCTTATTGGTTCGTTTCCCGTTACACCCAAACCACACCTATGAATAATGAAGCTACTTCAGGCCAACCCCTTTTAGATTTGCGTCGAGCGCAAGAGTCATTTTTCCCGCCGGTTAAATAGCAACAGCGCCAAGATCCGCCCACAAAGTTACTTGCGCTTTGCGCTTGACACTTGCGTTTTAGATCATTAAAATAGGGCCCTATGTGCGTAAATCTAAAACGCAGCGTACGTTAAATCCTAGTGTCACCATTTTAAGTTTCCAGCACCCGTAATATTGTGGTAATGATAAAATAAAGTTCTCAACGAAAAAAGGGTCAGTGAATTCATTCTACTTTAGAGATTTACATTTTGGGAGCACAGAACATGCACACACACACACAAACACACACACACACACACACACACACACACACACACACACACACACACACACACATCCACGCACACACACAGTGTTTATAGGCTAAACACCTGCTCTACTGGAGCAATCCATCATAGTGTTTTCTTTTACCAGAACTCTATCTTCACTCTCTTGTTCACTCGTATTAGGATATTAGAAGTTATATCAAATACAGATAGGTGTTTAAAGCAGCTGATAATCAATATAATCTCATATGTACTCCAACACAAGTCCACAACAGGCTTTAAATTGAGAACAGCAGCAAAAAATGGGGGAAAAGCAATTAAACCGTCTTAACAGCATTAAGTGTGTTGCAGGATTCAGGATGTCACGGTCGATCTCGCATTGTTGATGAAAGTATGGCGCTTTGACTGCGCTTTTTTTTTCCTCGCAGTTATCTGGATATGCCTTGATATTAATATTTCATTACTGAGATGCCAGCAGAGAAACGAGAATCAAATTAGATTAACCTCAGAGAACGTGAAGGGTGTGTGTAAGAGCCATGTGGAACAGAGGAGATTCTTTTAATGAAACAGAGCAAGAATAGTGGGATATTTCTCATGATATCTTTCTGATGTAATGGAGGAAGATAATCTTTTTAACCTCCATTTTATCTCATTGCCGTTTAGGAGAAACAATTGAGTGGTTAAAGAGATATTATTTGTGATTCATCTTTCCTATAACAAACACGCTGAAACAGAACAAAAAAAAAAAGAATGAGAGTTTTAGGTTGTTCATAAATGGCTGGCTGTTTCTGGACATGATCAAATTACAAAACTGCAATAACAGGAAAAAACACATCATTTTGGAGTTTGCAGGAAACAGACAAAACCTTCCTCTACCGACTCAAGGTCAAGCGGTGTTGTTAACGTGTTTGTGTGCGAACAAGTACTTCGTGCTGAGTACTTATCGCTCTGTGTTAGAGTCTGATTCAACACTACTTTCCCTCTCCGTGTTCTTTCACTCAGTCCCATCACCTGTTCTATCGTGTGCTCAATGTTTTCTCCTCCTGCATTTATCTACCTCTTTAGTTCTGATTCAAAATGAAAAGCGCCGTGCTGCCAACAATTTTCACTCGAAAAATTGATAATAAATTTCACTATTAAGATACGGCAAGTATCACAATGAATTAAATATGAAATTTTGAAGCAGAAAGACTGAAATAGCATTTTTTTGTAAAACATATTCCAATAATGTTGTATTTACCAATTCAAAAAAACAATAGGCAACCACTATCTAAGGCAGAATACTATGAAATGGTATCTCATAATTGACTGATTTGGAATGCTCGACATAGGTGGCTTCATGTGAAGCACAATGTATTCTCCAATTGAGTTTGACAGAACTGTCCTCTAATATGCATAAAAATACAAAACAGAAACATTGGATACAAATTTATTTTTAGATCACACTTTTCGGTTGAGCATACTCAGCTTTCTGGGATCATTTTAATAATGAAGTATACATGCCTTCATTGTAATGCTGCCTACGTAGGCAGCTCATAAGGTTTTGGAACAAAGCTTCAACTCTATAGCCTACTGTATCATATTTGATACACAAATTTCGAAGGCCTCTAACATGATCAAAACTATTGTACACAATCCACTACATGCCTTCTGCCGTGTGATTAATATAGCATACTAAAAGACCTTTTAGTATAATTCTAAAAATGTTCACCTTCAGGTCGTGGTGCACGTGTCTTTTTGCTGTCATAAAATTATTATTGGGAGATACAGAATAGGGGTGTGCCACGTGATCTTATGCCATGTGACGATATTTCCCATCAAGTTAAAAAGCTTTCTTGCGATATCGAGATGACGAGTAGAGTTTGTGGCAAAACCTTTTACAGTGCTTGTGGGGCATCTGCATTGTTTTGCATTTTGTGATTTTCAATAATATTTTTCCAGTCTTATATTTTGTCATTGAAGATTTCTTAAAAGCAGTGTTAAAATATAGGCTCATCTCGTTCAAGTGAACTCCCCCTAATATAGAGTGATAATTGATACTTATACAGTATGCTCACTTTTTGGCAAAATAAATACCACTGCACCAAATTGCAATTTCCCTCTCTGAATGTGAGCTCAATACCTATATCATACTATATGAGCCATAAAACCTTGATCAACAACATGTTGAGTAACGTATGTATGCATGTTTCTGGCTATTATTTCATACGCAAGGCTTTACAGAGTTCATTTCTCTAAACCAGTGGTTCTCAACTTTTTGACTTGAAGGTCCCCCCATTGCCCAATTCAACCTCCCCCTCCCTCCCTATATTTGTAGTAATTCTGCTGCAATTAAATAATTGTAATATATTGTTATTTTTTAATTTAATGTAAATACTTTAAGCAATCCTAGTCAGCCCAGTCTCCTTGGTTATCAACCATTACTCAAAACCAACTGTTCATCAAATCTCTCTCATACATCCCACCCAAAACGACACTGAACTTGATTAATATTTCAAGCTCATAAAAGAAAAGCTTTGTGAAAAGCCAGTGCTTATCTAAACCCACAGCTAATCGCTGGCCTCCTTATCTGGCTTATTTATGAAAAGTCATCAATCATTGAATATGTTGATCCTATTTGCACAGCGTGGAGTGATAAATGACATTAAATTCATGAAAAGCAAAAAAATAAAAAGGATGTCAAATTTATTCGCCACTCACTCTGCGTGGGCAGTGAACTCATCAAGAGGGTGATTGGCGATGTCACGGCTGTGCATAATGTCATGAACATGCAATAAATAAATAAAAATTCCAAACTCACGTATGGTACAGATTCCAAAGTGTCCGTGTTGACAATAATTGGGGCAGGACTTGCCTGTGAAAAGAAAGGGAGGGAGAGAGAGATGGATGGAGAGGAAAACAGAAAGAGAGAGATAAAGATCAGAGTGGATTGGAGATGCGTGAACTGGCCTAGTTTTTAAGGGATACATCAGAGCATGATGGGAACTGCTGAGCTCACAGATGCCATGATGAAGAACACAACTTCAAAACAACAGTCGGCAGTAACACCCACAGTAAATAGAACACAACATATTTACATACACACATACACATATATTGATTAGATAAATGATGAGGAAAAAAAACATGGCATAATTTCACGTGTGATCATTGCTGAGGGAAAAAAAATTGTATGACATGAATGTTGAAATTGTTTATGTTTCTCTCTCTCTTTCTCTCTGGTGCTGTTTAGATAGTTTCTAAAGACCACACAAAGTCAACGAATCTCTCCCACACAGCACTGAGGCCAGAAATCTTAGTGGGTGGACCTCTATACTGTGCCTTCTCTCTAATTCCATAGACTGTTGTGAAGTATAACCCCTTCATTAGCCTTTATTAGAAAATATTTGCTCATTTTACACAGCATAATGTACAGCTGCACAATTCACTGTACAATAACGATATCTGCACAGTTAGGCTAATTTACCTTAATAATGATGTCTGTGGTCCTGGAGGCAGGAATAAATCATGTGTAATTACTGCAGACCACAAAACCAAACGAATATTTTGTTTTACTATATTTAAAGGAACAAAAACGCACAAAAAGTATTCTCATCGCTTCATAACATTAAGGTTGAACTACTGTAGTCACATGAACTATTTTAACAATGTTTTTACCAACTTTCTGGGCCGTGAAAGTTGCAATGACGTAGCTGTCAATGGAGGGACAGAAAGCTCTCAGATTTCATCAAAAATATCTTCATTTGTGTTCTGAAGATGAACGAAGGTCTTACAGGTTTAGAACGACATGAGGATGAGTAATTAATGACAGAATTTTCATTTTTGGGGGAACTAACCCTTTAAGAAATATGATGATACTGTATGCAGATATGATTATGCATTTTTTTATTTCCAAGCTATAACCATTTGAATCTACAATCAATTCGAGTGGACCAGTGCTACGTTTGCACTTGTACGACCCCATCCATGCTTCCATACACAAACAAATACACACTGATGTTAATATCTTAGATGTGAACGTTAACAGCTCAAATATGAATCAAACTCACAAATATAACTAAAATAAATCCCAGTCACTACTAGGTAAACAGCAGGACAACTTTCATTTAGATAAATGTCCTCATGAAGTGTAATTGCTGTTAAGTAATAATCCACAGTATTACTCTGAATATGATGTCAACTACCACAATACCACTTTTTCCAGAACGTGTCCGATACCCATATTTTTTATTTTTAGTACTTGCCGATACCTGTTTAGGAATTTAATATTGGGCAGAGAAACCAAAAGAATATGAATCAAATTAGTTGGCTGAGCAAATAGATATTTCCTTCAGTTATTTTCATTCCTAATTATGCCTGTTAAAATGTATTGTAGGAGCTACTGTTACTTTCACTGTTCATATTATTGCTCTATCATATTTAAGGAATCTGTAATTTAATAGGACAGTGAACATTTCGAGCTGCTCCAGCAGGACTCAATCAGTCAAGAACGGTGAGCGATTTTCTCTGTCTTTTGCGTTAGATTAACATTGAGGACAAAGACAGCAGAAGGTTTATTGTCACTTTAAGAGATGCACATATCCAACACACTGTTACACATGTTCTTTTCAACTGTTAACGTTCACTTAAGACATAACCGACAAGGTTTCACAAGGATACTTGCCTATACGGGCGTTTTGACATAATTTTGTGTGAATTTGTCTACATGAAAGAGAACTCGATTTAATAGGCTATTCGCTCACTAACTGAGAGGCAGCATTCTGGGCGCGTGCTTCGGATGTTTGCCAACAGAAAACTTTTTGCCAACATCATGTGATTACTGTACCGCCTTCCAGTAATGATGTAGGGAACCACTCATCATACATAAATCATGTAACAGTTCTCACTTGCACATATGATTTAGGTATCAAATGACGCATGTGTGCTGAGTGAATAATCAGCAATCAAGAGCATGCAAGAAAGCATGCGCTCTCTCTCTCTTTACTGTCAAGTTAACGTTAGTAATATTCTCCTCATTTTACTTTCTTTGCTATTGCCATATCAGACCAAACTACAAACTTTCAAAACTATAGTCATTTTAAACTGTAATAGTACTTCACATTTTTCTTACTGTATTTTTGATCAAATAAATGCAGCCTTGGTGAGCATAAAAGACTTCTTTCAAACATTAAAAATATTGAAAAATCTAAAAATGTCTAGTGAAATCTGCATTCGAATTCCATAGTGACTTGATTCTGACACACATTTTCTCATTCTTTCACTAATAGGGGGAGGGGGGATCAACGTCCTTCAACTGAGCACTTTAAATAGAATACGAGTTCAGCAAAAGCTAAAACTAAAACTGCATATCTGAAAAGCTAATAATGCATATCTGATGATGTCATATGATTTGCCTGCATGACTGAATGTCTTTTTCATTTTCTTTGTGTTCTTTTCTTTTACAGTTTTTTTTTTATTTAATGACAAAGTTACTGAGGAATGAGTGGAGGACTAGTTTCTTGAAGCACTCACATCATTTGCATTAGTCCCACAGTTCAACATGTCTAATTAAAGTTTTGCAACTGTGTGGCTGTTCTCGCTTCCACTGATGTCAAACACATTTCACAACTTTGCATTAGGCTAAACAACAGCCATTTGTAAGTCGAAGCAAGTAAACCCAAGCACTATGGCACTCTCAAAACATTGCTCTGTTGTTGGAGAATTGCGACCAGCCAATCACAGCAACACTTGCTCAACCAATGGCGTGAGTTTGGAGTGGGGCTATCTGTTCATCTGACCAATGGCAGACCTGTGTTTTAGGAAACCTGATTGAAAACAGTCATTATTTTTGTAATTCTGTTTGTTACCAATAGAGGCACGCCACCTTTAACAACAATGAAAGGTGGGCTAGCACACTCCACAAACTCATTCAGCTGGAGGTTTATCACAGACACATTAGCATTCAGAGATGGCCTACTACACAAATCCACAGGGAGATACAGCCGGCCTGTAGCAGCGACTGAAGATCGATCGACAGCAAAGATTGAGGCTGTACCTGCTTACTGCGCACTGACTCTAATTACATTAATACATCTCCCGCTTTGAGAGCTACAGCCTCAATCACACCGGGACCGGAGAACTAGAGAGATGTGTTGGAAAGCACACAACAGAGAGGAAAAACCTCATTAAAAGCTTGAGCTTTACCACTGAGGTTTGAGACACAAAGTCAGCTTGAGTTCACACTAAACAATGTGTTTGTTTTTATCCCCAGTAAAGCATGACATATGAAATAATAATCGGAAAAATCTTTCTTTCTTTTTTTGAATGGAAATGTTTATCGAACCTTAAATTATTATTTTTTTTAAATCTTGCATACATAGTTTGCATATTGTTTTTTGTTGATTATTGGGTTTGATACATCAGGCTTTAATGGCTCATGTAGTATGATATAGGTAGGAAAATATCAAGCTCACATCTGCGGAGGAAAAACACATCTCAGAGAACCCAAATAAGCAAAAATACCCTCGTGCAGTTGCTGAAATTTATATGGCCAAACAAGTAAGATGAAAATCAGCAAAACAAATAAACGTTGTTCACAAGCATGATGTATCATAATTGATACATTTCAAAATGTTTTTTTTTTCTAAAAATGGATAATAATGTGTTTCAGTTCAGTAAGTATTCGTCTGGAAATATAACTTACAATATAAAATTGATTCTTACAGTTACTTTGTAAAAATCAGTAGATTTCACAGTAAAAAGACATGTGAACCACAAACTGAAGGTGGACATTTTTAGTATGATACTAAAAGTCCTTTTACTTGCTAAGAAAGTATAAGCTATCAAACAATCAGACAAGGTTTGGCCAATCAGGCAGGTTTTCAGCAAAATTTTGATCATGTTGATAATTTTAAAGCATCAAATATGACACAATAGGCTTTATATGGTTAAGAAGATCCCACATTTTGTGATGAATGACAAGGCAGGATCAACAACAGAAATGTGCCATCTACTGTAGCTGGAGCTATTATCTACTGATGAGGTCCATCACGGCATGGCAGACAAACATTAAAGAGATTAAAAGATAATTGCAGCGTTATCTCAAAATATGACAGTTTAATGGTCGGAAATAAAAAGGAAACAGAACGTAAATGAGCAAAAGCTAAGTTTAATATCTCCCTGGATGACAAAGAGCAATATTGGCCATTTCAGAAAGTGAGTCATAAAGAGGCCGTCCCCTGAGACACATACACTCAGAAAGATGACTCCAATTTTCAACTAGGATGACATTGCTAAACTACTAGTCATAAGCGTGAAGAGGGCTTTTGCATATTGCAGATTTAAGTTTATATTAAATGATCTTGAATATTATGTTGATTCTGAGCTCTGTAATGCCAAATCACAATTTTAATTTGAACCCATCATTGTTAAAACGCTCCTGCTAGGTGGTACAATAAATAAACATGACTGCATTCATCAATATGCAAATGATATGCAGATTTATTTTAGATTAACACCAGACATCAAGTTCAGCGCTCTGTCTGACAGTACAATATTAACTCTATGGATGTGGGTGTCTATGAACTTTGCTACAGAGATAAATATAAAAACAGCACATCCGGAAATTATTTTGGGTACCTTGGCTTGAATAATTAATGCTGAAGATCAAAGACAAAATCAAGACTAATTTTGTCTTTATGAGGCTTTGGTGTATTTGATGACCTCATACTGAAACTGAATGTGGTTCAGAGTAATTAAAGGTTATCCGAAGGTGTTAGGAAGTCGTTTTTTGATCTTATCACCTAAACACAGTCACTTGGACATCAAATAGAATCCAAAATGGCAATGCTTTATCAGAAGTGTTGTGCATGCAAAATTGCTCTTTGAGGAATAGAGAATGAGGTCATGACAGCTAACTGTGATACAGAGTCTTCTATATCGAAGTTTCTCAAACCATTGAGGGAATTTATTTGCGCATGCATCGGCAACAGGGGCAGTGGGATGCTGGACTAACATGTCTCATGTCAATAGTGCTAATGTAGACTAGACTGAGGAAGCTGACTAGAGGAAAGACAGCGAAAAGGGACCCGTGCTAAATGTACACAGACAACATCTACTCTCGATGTAAATACGTACTGCAAAATACCTAGCACTTAGTTAAAACCCTGGCTGGGCAAAACAGACAAGATTTGAACAAATCTTAGTAGAAAAAGCTTTTCAATGGGCACACACACTCTTTGTTGATGTGTCCATTAATTCACTCACAATGGAAGTGGATGCTGCCTGTTTCCAGCGTTATCTGTGTGCAAGTGCTCGCAAACACATGGATGCAGAGCACGACCGGCTCTTTCAGCCAGCGCTCACGTGGCCCATCCCAGCACAGAGGTGAGGGCATTTCATAATCAGCTTCACACACAGCTCTCAATAAACATTAGGGGATAAAAAATGATTTGTGTTTTAAAAATGCTACAGCATGCTATAGAATTAAATTGTTTTTAAGGCTAAAGATGCAAGAAATAGATAAGATGCTGTGTCTGAAGTGTGTGTGTGTGTATGACGTAGGGCAGACCAGCTATGCAGTGTTTGGTAAAGAGAGCACGAACACAAACATCTTATAGGCTTATTGTGGAGCCAAACTGGGGCAAACTTTCTGCTTTCAGCATCTTCGTGCCTCTGCAGAGTTGGGAAAAGTCTTGGTACACATAAGTGTCTGTTTTCAGCGTATCAGCATTTTAGGGCAGGTAGAAAGTGCTCGGGTTGAAACTCAGTTTATGCCACTTTATGTAACTTAAAAGATACGTCAGAATTCTCAAATACTTTTTCAGCTAGTGTGAGTGTTTTGAGAAGTGTTTAACGTTGTGTTTTGTGGCACATTGCAAATGTTTATGAGATCCATACCACTGATCAGAAAGCCATATCGCCTCAAAAATGGGTGTGAAGTGCATTGCTACTCAGGCAAAACATGATTAATACAGCGTGGCGTACCTAGGGACGCCATCAACACTGAGGTTAATTGTGTGTTGATAAGCACAATGGAATAATTACGGTTGTCCTTATGAGTGATAGCAATTCACCTTAGATGTTAAAATTGTACCTCTGTGAATAAAATACCAAGAGGGATGAATGTAAACTTCAATTAAACTACTCATCAGACATTCCTAATTTGATTTACGGTATATCAAATTACCAGATGAAAAATACCCTTTAGTGAAACAAAGAAACCAGTCATGAGCGTTTAAAAATATAACTGAATGAAGATTAATAACTACTGACCATTTTGCTCTTAGAAAACAGTGTAACAGCAATGGGTATTTGCATACCGCAGTAGAGCAAACAACTGCAAATTACTCCAACGAGTTGGTTTTTTGCTTAACCAAACGTCAAAGATGACGATAAAAAATGATTGGTATGCAGATGTGTTATGTGCCGCTCAGAGAGGTCTTGCAAATGCGTTCATAGAATCTGCTCTTGTCCCACTTTACCACTCTCAATAATTCAGGCCACAGAAACTATACATAGAGCTACCACACCACAGTCAATAATGCACAAGAAAAAAAAAAAAAAAAGTCAACAACAACAGCCTTAAAAGAGCTGAGAACCACAGAGACACCAACTCAAATAAGCATCCAAGAGAAGCAGACAGAGAGACCCCACACATATAATAGTGTTTTTATTTTAATGCTTACATTTTTACCTTTACTAAATGAATAGTAATAATACCATTCATCAATTTGGGGTCATTTTTAAAGAAATTATTAATATTTTTATTCAGCAAGGATGAAATTGATCAAAAAGACATGTATAGACACGTATGATGTTACAACTTCTATTTCATATAAATGATTTCTACTCAAAAAATAAATAAATTCCACAACAATATTAATCAGCACATTCACAACTGTTTTTAACATTAATAATAATAATAAGAAATGAATAAGCATATTGAATGATTTCTGAAGGATCATATGACAATGAAGACTGGAGTAATGATGCAGAAAATTCAGCTTTGCCATCATAAGAATAAATTACATTTTTAAATATATTCAAATGGAAATCAAATAAATTCAGCCTTCGTAAGCTTGAGAGACTTCTTCCAAAAACATTAAAAAAATCGTACTGACCCTGAAACATTTTTAATTTTCTCTAATTTAGTTAACTATATATATATATATATATATATATATATATATATATATATATATATATATATATATATATATATATATATATAGATTAGTGCGGTCAGTTAAACGCGTTATTAACGGCGTTAACGCAAACCCATTTTAACGGCGTCAATTTTTTTATCGCGAGATTAACGCTCTTTTTGGCCTAGCAAACTTTGTAGTTTTTTTCACATGCTGTCATCACACCGGATAGCTAGACCGGAAACAAAACAACAGGTACGCCGCACACACTTGTTTGGGCTTGCGCGCCGGCCAAAGAGTAGTAGGCTAGCGTTACGTTTTGAGTGGATGGCGCGAGCGCGAGACGCCGATCTAGAGACGTGCACTCTCAACGCAATATGAGTGCGGCGCGGGACTAGATTTGATGGCCGAGCGCGGGCGGTAATGCACTCCCTCTGTGTGTGCGGGTACGGAAGAATAAAACGATTCGCGGGACTCCCGCGAACTAGAAATATCTATGGATAAAACTAATACATTTTTATTCATATGTTGCAGAAAAGCAACAAGAACAACTAAAACAAAATAGAAACGATTTACAGGCCAGAGTTTCTTTTTATAACATGTTTGCAGCGTTGAGCGATGTAGCCAATCACAAACATTTGTGTTGATTTCTTGAATGCAATGGCCAATCAGAAGCATTTAAGATAGACTCCCCTCCCCGCTCAAAACTGACTTTTTGTTCAGTGCTGAATTCTGTATGCTGGCAAATCCTATAACAAACAAAGTGTATATATTATGAACGATTCATTGTGCAGTCAGCTTCATTGATAACAGAGATGTGTGAGATTGCGATGAACTGATGTCAGCTTTTTAGGAATTTTAAGGGAGCGCACTTTGCGCGCATTCAGTCATGCCAAACCATGCACGCAGTAGCCTGCTTGCTTTTATGTTATAACAGTGGTTTGTGTGTTAATGCTTTAATAACAAATAATTTATCAGGTGCATTTATGCTGATGTGTGTGGTGGCGACACGTAGGTGAAAGTATTTGGAGGTAGCCTACAAAAAAAGTCTATTTATATATATATATATATATATATATATATATATATATATATATATATATATATGAATTCTTAATTAATCAAATGTATTGCAATTAAATGAAATGTATGAGAGGAAAAAAAATGGCATATGTGTATATGTATGGGTCTTTTTTTAATCCCTAAATATTAATATTCAAATTATTGTGTGCTGGTAAACACACAAAAACAAAATAATTTGCCACTTGTCCTATAGTAAAAGTATTGGTTAAAAGTGTCTCTTGGTGACTTTCTCTGAACGGAAAGATGATCAGAGAGAGATCTAACCATGTCCAGTCAACAGTTTGAGCTGAAAGGTGATTGAAAACCACTCTCAGCCTACACACACAACGTCCCCTACGCCCTATACATCACACTGGACTGCCAGAGTGGAGGTGTTTTCATGTAGAGACAGGTGGTGGAAGCAAAGCCACATGGTCATTTCTCTCTACCCTTCCTGTGTCTGCCATCACATTACCAATCACTAGACCAATCTTAATATTTAAGTGTTAAAATCCATCTAAATTGGTAGCATCATCCTCTTCAACTCTAGTACTGAGAAATGGGTCAAAACAAATGTAATGAGGATCTTACAATCAGCAGGCAGAACAATCCTGCTGCTTATGTACTGTATATTAATGTTTTGAGACAAAACACAAAATAAGTGTCACATGCACTGAATAACTTTAGATTTAACGCAGGAAGTACCAAATGAGACACACACACACACACACACACACACACACACACACACACACACACACACACACACACACACACACACACACACACACACACACACACACACACACACACACACACACACACACACACACACACACACACACACACACACACTAATTACTATAAGCCATTCCATATACAATGACTTTTATACTGTGCAAACTTCATATTCTATCCCCTACCCAACCCATCACACATTTTCAAAAAACACATCACTTAGTATGATTTATAAGCCGTTTTCCTCATGGGGACCAAAAAAAAAAATACCCCACAAGGTAAAAAATGACTGGTATTACCATCCTTATTCGATGCCCATGACGTAGGAAATATCAGGTAGACACACACACACACACACACACACACACACACACACACACACACACAGAGGGTCTTCAGGCTGCAGCGTCCAGCTGTGTTTGTGTACTGATGGGGTGAGATGCATTGGCCTGATTTGGGTTTTTAGCTGGATCTTTCTCTCTCATGCACAAACAGATTACTTTATCATCACCGCTCTAGTATTTGTCACATGAGAGCCATGTTGAGTATAAAAAGTGATTTCAGCACACAGCAACAAAAACAACAAGCAGATCAGAACAGGGGCTCCAGGGGTAATACGCACTTACAGAAGAAAAACACACCTTATGGCTACAGCAACATATACAGCAGTCATTGATAAAGACCACTTGATAACCAAATATTCAATAACCACCTGCATTTATTTAAAAACAGAATATTATCTGTCCAGCTGGCGTTTAAAACAGTTTTCAAACATAAAAATTAAATGGGTTTCCTCTATTGGTGAACTGATACATTTCCTTTTCCAGGTGATTGTGATTATCTTTTTTACTGGAATTTTTTTATTTATTGTTTTTGACTTCTGACCAAGGCTGCATTTATTTGATCAAAAATAACAATCAAAACAGGAATATCGGCAAAAATTATTCAAGTTCAAAACAGCTGTTTTATTTTATTATATTATACAATTAGATTTATTCCTGTGACAGCAAAGCTGACATTTTCAGCATCATTATCCAGTCTTCAGTGTCACATGATCCTTCAGAAATCATTCTAACATGCTGATTTGGCGTTCAAGAAACATTTATTATTATTATTAATGTTGAAAACAGAATGTGCTGCTAAATATTTTTGTGGAAACCGTGAAACATTATTTGATTCATAAAAAGTTCAAAAGAACATAATTTATTAGAAATAGAATTATTTATTAACATTATAAATGTATTTACTGTAACTTTTGATGAACTGAACGCATCCTTGCAGAATAAAAGTATTAATTTCTCAACAACAACAAAAAAAAATTCTTACTGACCGTACACATTTATTAGTTTCTGTAACTTTTTCAGTCCCGAAAAACACAATTTTACAAGGGGGTTTTCAAGCCCTTAACAACTTAAACCCGACGTCGTTTGCTTTTCTCCTCATATCAGATTACCCATAATGCACCTGTCCCCTCACACTCCTGGTACCTAGCCCAGCTGTCACCGGTTACCTGGTACGGCTCGTGCCAGTTGTGAGGATGGCAGCCGCAGTCGGTCCACAGATCGCAGCTCCCCACTTTGGCTTGCAGCACGCCGCGGCTGGGACTCCTCCAGGAGCTCTCGGAGCGCGAAGCCGTGAGTTTGGCCCTCTGACGGGGCAGAGTTGAAATGGACGGGGAGGATGAGGGCTGGTAGTTGTATCCGTGCTGTGGTTCATGCTGCCAGCTGCAAGAGCAGGGCACCTCGCCCCCTCCGCGATCTCCCACGTGCCCGTGCATCTCCACACAGCAGCTCTGCTGCTTGCTCAGGTAAGCTGTCATCCCCAATGTGCGCTCCTCTCCTCCTCTTGCCCTGTGTCTTTCACCTCCCTGTCTCTCCATTTGTATCCCGGTGCAGGCGGCAGCAGCAGAGGACGCAGCTGTGGTGAGCAGCACTCCTCTGGGCGGTATCTGAGCAGTGTGCTCTTGACAGTGAGAGAGCTAGTGAGAGGGCTCTGTGTGTGTGTGTGTGTGTGTGCGTCAGAGAGAGAGGGAGAGAGAGAAAGCTGGCTACTTGTAGACACTAGGTATGTTTTAGTTAGGAAGACGTCGAGAAAGAACACAAGAGGGAATAAGAGAAGAAAGAGAGGTAGACGAGTCCGTTTGTGTGTGTATGTGAGGAAGATATCTTTGTCAATTGATGATTTGACTGGCGGTGTGTCTTGACAGCATCTCTGCTCAAGGCAGAAGTAATCAAACCCTGAACAGCTGGGGACCCCAACCCCCCCCCCCAACCCCCCCCCCCCCCCCCAATCAGACAGACGGATGTCTTACTGACAGCTGCACTTTTTCACCATGATAAAATCATTCAAATGATCTCTTGCAGCAAGCTCAAAGCACACGAAAAGCTCGCAGCTATTCCAGAGACATAAGCCACATAGCCAGAAGGAAGACAGAAATGTATAAACAGTACAAATTGAACTAATAAGTGTTCTAAATCCTCCTTAGCATTTGAAAAAAACATTCACTGTAACACAGTGGTTTAATGCTTTTAATAAAGCAGCGGCAATGGCAAATATGATACAACAAACCCAATGTTCAATAAATAGTTACATATTTTAATAACCAGATAATAATACAGTTAATTAACCTAATTAACCTGCTTTTCCAGGTTGCCAAGCAATGCAGCAAACTTTAATGGCCCTGTCTCAAATGCACACTTGATGTGGAGTTGTGGTCCTGTGGCCTTTGCTTATACATCAGTGAAGTCGACAAGACCATAGTGTGTCTCATTTGTCAGTTTAGTCTCAGAAGGGCCCTCACAAGCATCACCTTTGTTCCCGCAATGCAGAGTTGTTCTGAGCCAGGACTGGTGCAGACTTCACAAATGAATATTACCTAACAGAGTATGCAGCAAAGTATGGATTAATTAACTAAACTGAATTAAAAAGAATTTAACTGATAGGTGAAGTTTTTTACAAAATAAAAAAATGTGTGTGCGTATGTATGCAAATATATATATATATATATATATATATATATATATATATATATATATATATATATATATATATACATATATATATACACACACACACATATATATATATATATATATATATATATTTATAATAATAATTATTATTATTAATAATAATTTAATACAAAAATTCTCAACAACTTGAGATAAAAATGCATTTAAAATTTGTGAATGATTAATCTTATATATATATATATATATATATATATATATATATATATACTAAAAAGTATACAAAAAAGCTGTTAGCAACAACTTCAGTGGCAAAAACTGCATTTTAAATAATTTACAAATAATAAATTAATAAACGTATATGCAACCTGTGTAGTAGGCATTTCAAACGAGAGGATAATTAATGCAGCAGATTGGCCGTTATTTGCATTTTAAGAGTGTAATAAACAAAAGTAAAGGATATTTTGTAATCCATAATTCAGCAGCAGAAACACAAAACTGCAAGGAACAGCGGAGCTACAGCCTGTAGCCTGTGGATCACTGAGCCTCATTAATTCAATAAGATTTCTATTTATAACCAACCTAGTCACATTTAATCAAAACAAGGGGCTTTATGCTCAGCAACTGATGCTTAACTGCTTAAGTTAAACCATCCAGCTACATCAGAATCAATCCCAGTGTGCTGCACTGACTGTCCGCTCAACCAGTGTACATTATCCCCACCTACTGGCCACTACAACACGGTACAACTCAGTAAAAAACAAAAGCCAGTTTATCTTCACAGAGGCATTACCAGTGCTTAATATTTGTTTAGGATTCAGTATTTAGCTGTGTGGTTATACATTCGGATTTAGTAATCGTCCCTCACATAGTGTCTCCCAGCTGGCAGTCAGCTTAGAATAAAATTAATAAAACATACTGAAGGTTGATGATGAAGGCTTTAGCGATTAGTTCAGATTGTGTGGTTGTGTATGCATTCTAAGTGTCTAAATGCCTGTTAATCATACAGTATTTCGCATAATTAACAATCTCTGTGGAACATTCAATTTATCTGAACCTACAATTAAGCAGGTTTCTCTCCGCCCACATTCCAATTAAATTCTTGTGACATTTTACATCCCACCTGCAGGGCACACAAACAGCATCAAGCTCTGCTAATGGGTTTGAACAGAATGTGAATGTAACGAGGTGCTTTGACAAAAAACAAGAAAGGAAATGCCGCCCAAACTGATTTGTTATGAGTTTATTTATTTGATGGTATTAAAGCAATACCATCAAAAATGTCTGTCATTTTTGTAGTCAGGTTGTGCTTCAAAAATCTTTAGTATTCTCAGAAAGAAAGTCATATGGGTTGTAAATTATTTTTTAGCTGAGCTAGGATATCATTTATGAACTCCAAATTCATATGACTTTCTTTTTTAAAACACTAAAGATTTTAGAAAAATATTAATGAATTTCTGAGATGATAACTGGATGCCATTGACATGGAATATGATGGCAACATGCAACTGTATAAAGACATTAACAAAAATTGTAAATATAAGGCAGTATCATGTATAATCTCTGTACGCAGTCAAATTAAACTATCATTCCATTCCTAACATAGCCAATTGTAATTTTTGCAGTTGCATTTTGTGTCATGAAAATGGTAGGACAGAATTATAATGCATGAATACTGTATATTTGAAATGTGTGAGCCAAGTCTGTTAAAAAGTAGCTAAAGCATCCAGTGGGAAAATGTCAGCCATTTCCAATTCCCAAATGAAAGCGTTGTGCGTTTTCTATCACACTTTTAACATGATGACAAACACCACTTTTCACTGTCAATGCTTGAAATCATGACAGCCTCAGGATGTGTGTGTGTGTGTGTGTGTGTGTGTGTGTGTGTGTGTGTGTGTGTGTGTGTGTGTGTGTGTGTGTGAGTGAGTGAGTGTGTCTGTGTCATGTGTCAATGACAAATGCTGGTCATGGGTGCCAGCAAGCTGTGATACCATGTTATCGAGATAATCCTTTGTATAATACTGTTGAAAATGTCATAAGATGCTATCAAATGAATTTTCCCACCTTTCACCAGACAGACCATCAAATGACAGTTGGTCAGCCCTGACATTCACACACGTCACAGTGCCCACTCAAACAGCTTTACTCACAAGGGTGAGAGAACATGACACCTATGTGGATGTCTTTCCCCACACACTGCACTGCTCACTCACACAACGGCAGATACAATTATCAAAAGGGTCCAAAAAGGCTGATGTAGTTGATTAAATGCTAATAAATTAGATTTATTTATATTGTATATAAAATAGACTTTATATACTATTAACTACTAGATAATTATATGTTGACAAAAATATTAATTATATTTTACAATTTATTTTATTTCATAATTATAATATATTATTAATTTAGTATTATTATTTTTTTTTAATTATTATAATAATAAAATATTTGTATTTTAAATGTTATTTATTTAGGTTATGATAGCATCAATATTTTGCTGTTTTTCTACTTTCATATTTCTAATAAACCTGAACAAAAGCTTTCATATACGTTTTTGTGTCTGTGTCATTAAAAGTCATTAGATGATGCACAAATCACAAAAAAAAAATTATTTAGTTGACATTTGAATGTCTTGGATTTGAATGCCGCATGTCACTTACATCAGCGAGGTTTAGACTATCGTTCTAACAAATCAATTCAAAACGCTTGATGTTGCAGTTCTTATTGTAAAAAAAGATATCATCCAAATGGCAAGTATTCCCATTTTAGCATTTACTCACCAAAGCCAATTTTGACTTGCATTTGGCACTTGGCAAGTGTTCATTTTGGACACTGTGTATGCATGAATTCAGGGAGCTGGAGCTGTTCTAGAAGGCACAATGGATGATGAAATATCTTGCTCTATAATTCACACTTCAGGCGCTGGGAGTGTCTGGGATCAGGGTTCTAATTAAAAGCCCCATCTCTCTTCCAGCTCTTAATAGAAGTGAAGTACTCGGGCTACACGAATCTTAACTCTCACAGGAACCGAGAGACGCTCTTCTCGAACACTGCTCTCAGTAATCAACGAACACTGCTCTCAGTAATCAACCCTCCATTTCTTCGTGCTGTTCCAAAACTGTAAATACACACACACACACTTATGACGTGTCAAGAACTCCCACTCTTCAGAACCGGCAAGATCCCCACACAAAAGTCAAACCCACTTTGCAGTTTAGAGTTTAAGCAGCTGATTGGTCGTGTCAATGTGTGACAGGTCATTTATTGCTTCAGTGAAAGCCATTATGGTCCAGAGCCCATCTCTCCTTTACCTCAAAAAGAGAATGACCATATGCTGAGAAAGTCTACACACAGTCTGACACGCACATGTTGGACCTCGGTTCGTTCTTAATAGGTTTGTTGGGGGAAAAAGTAAAAGGTATTAAGGTAAATGACCACTGAAAATAGCGTTACAGAATACCTGAGAACATTTCTCTATCATAAAAGTGCATTAATTTATTTTATTACCATAGCAGGATGGTATGGTGTTAATCTGACAAAAAAAAAAAAACAAAAAAAAAAACAAGCATAAACAATCTCAGTTTGCGAAGTCATGGCAAGCTAAACTAAACTAAACTAAACTAAACTAAACTAAACTAAACTAAACTAAACTAAACTAAATATCACATGGGCCAAGGCAAAACAATGTTCATGGTTTCTGGTTGTCCCTTGTGTGCTGTTGTTGTAGTTCACATTTATCACCACAAGGTGGGGCTACAAAATCAGTCTCGGTCCTTGGATTGTTTCTGGCACTTTAAAAGTAATACACACAGTGATTTCACACACATTTTGTAAAATAAAATCCATTTTCTGTTGCCGTATGAAGGATCGAACAGGTACTGTAGCTCTGCTGAAAGCTTTTTTCTGAGTGTCTACTTCAGGTGAAAAGTGAACGATTTTTACTCACTGGCAAAAGTAATGTGTCAGGATCCGCAAATAAAACTGTTGTACAGCCCCTCTGTCAGAGAACAGAGTGAGGAATGATGGTTCAGTCATTTGCTAGTGGAGCACATCAGTTCGTGACCATTAAAGGCAATGAGAGCTACAGAGAGTGTGTGAGTTTACTTTACTGGTTTCAACTTAGCTCAGCAGTTATCGTAAAGTTTGACAGAGTCTGACAGTCATCAACTGAAGTGACAAACTTTGCTCTGTGTTTAACACATGCTAATAACTAGGAGCTCAGGAGGTGTTCAATATACTGTATACACAGCATGCAAAAATATTCAGTTAAACAGTACATTTTTGGCCAAAACTTCAGTGGAAAATAAATAACGGTAACACTTAACAATAAGGTTTCATTAGTTAACTACTTTAGATTAAGAATGAACAAGACTTCTACAGCATTTATTCATCTAAATTTCAACATCTGCTAATACATTATTAGAATCAAAAGTTGTGTTTGTTAACATAAGTTAATGCACAGTGAACTAACATGAATAAACAATGCACGACTGTTTATTATTAACTAATATTAACAAATACTGTAACAAATATTTTGTTCATTGTTAGTTAATACATTAAGTAATGTTAACTAATGAAACCTTATTGTAAAGTGTTACCGAAATAATTATAAAGATCATCTGAACAGAGCTTTTGGTGTACCAGCCTGAAGGAGAGCTAAAGGCTGCTGAAATAACCATCTGTGCTTAAACCACGGACCTGGCCTCAGACTTACCAACCGCACCACTTCACTGAATTATGGAATAAGAAGTCCTGGAAGTTATGAGGACTTCCTCCTGGGTTTTGCTAATTGGATTTTGGAGGAGTGCATGGAAACCAGGAGCAGAGGGCGATCTTAAAAAAAGTAAAGTTAAACAGAGGAGTGACTATAATTGAATATAAGGGGCAGAGAGGTTAGCTTTGCAGATAGAGGATAGAGAAGCAGTGCCAACACCTACTTTGGGGAAAGAGCTTTAGAGCTTTTTGTTGGATCCAAGAAGAGATTCCCTGAACCCAGCCTATGGCCACTGCATTAAGGACCACCAACGCCATAATAATCACCATTAGTGTTCACTAAAAGATAGTTTCAGCTCCTTAGAGACTGTGTCAACCCTCAATGGCTTGTTCCTTTTCCTAAGGGCCTTAATGTCCTCATATCCTTTACATCTTGTCAATTTGTACCTTAACTACACTTCAGCTATATCTACTAATCTTTGTTTTCTAAAGAAAATGCAGGTCTTTGCTTGTGCAGTATACTCACAGCCACAGCTGTTGCAATACAGTTGCAAAAATAAGAGGTTCTTAGCGTGTTGCTATGTAGTTGCTAGGATGTTACTTAATGGCCCAAGTCTCTATTATATTCTGGTCCCTAGATATAGCTTGGTCTTTTCCTTTGTAGGAAATGTTTTTTTTTTTTTTTTTTGCCAATTTTATTGTCTTTGAAAAATAATAGCACACCAATTTGCAAGAGTGGTAAGATTGATGCTTGCAAATCCAGCCTAACATACATAAACCTCCAGCCTAAAATACATAAACCTCTCAACGTGTCTATTCTGCATAGCACTGGCTCCAGGCTGCACATCCAACCTTAAATTGTTTTAACACCCCTGGCATCCTTTTAAAGACAGAAGACAGCTCTTACATTGATTAGTTTCATTAGTCTCTTTTCCACTGGACTATGTTTCTGAGTGCTGGCAGCGCCTGTGACTGATGTTTCAAAGGCTAATGCACGGAACGCTTCTGGTCGAGAGCCAGGCCTGGGTAATCAACTTCAGAAATTATAAAAACCAGTTCAATAAAATTGTGAGGGAGGCTTAATCCACCAGAGAAAGTGAGTGAGAGAGCTTAAAATGGTATTATTTAACTAAAGCGAGAATGCGGTTAAAAGGACCTACGGAAAATTGTGAACAATTATTCCTCTTAAGTGGTCTGGTTTTAAATAACATTCTGGCTATTGTCTGAGAGACACCATCTACAAGATTCTGTTATGGGATAACATGCTGGTTTACTTGTTGTAGACTTGATGGTTAAACCGAATAAATAGCTGCTAACCTGACTGCAACTCCTTCTGTGTCTCTTTAGAAGTCTCTCAGCCAAACTTTGCTTCCATTTACAGATGGTGACGAGAGACGGCCACATAATCGGCCCCAGATCAGGAGCCTTGCTCTTCAGGGCCTCCATGCTTAGCCGTTTGTGAAGCGGTCGTAAGGATTCAACTCGAGAAGGGGCGAGAAGGTTGGGCGCGCTTCCTCGGTGAAACTTCTCCCGAAAAAGGCCATTATTCACCAGCATGTAGCTCATGGCGGATGGCAGTTCGCCCAGCAAAGCTGGACAATGTGAAAACTTCCACAAAAGCCTCTGTCAAATCAATGGACAGCTTCGCAACAAGGTCACCCTAACACTGATACAATGTACATATCCGCAGCCCAGTGGAGCCAAGCCACAATAAAATGGACTTTTCAGCGCTGGTGGCTAATAAACAAACAAATCCATTGATTCTTTAGAAAAGCCAAAAGTCGGTCAAATATCAGAAGCCAAATCCAGCGGCTTTGGGTGTGTAGAGGACGGTTAGTACTCCAGGCTCAGACAGGCGTGTTAACTCCCGAACAAATCACTGTGCTGCTCGGAAAGACAGCAGCGGTCCCAGAAGTCTGTTCATCCTTGGATGAGTATCTCCTTCCATCGGGGGACAGCGTATGCGAGTAGAATGTCTGAGATGGAGATTTCTGGCGGTGGCCTGTGCTACGGTAGGCTAGGCTAACCGAGGCTTAGTTGTACTTTTTTTTCAGGGTGTGGTAGTGAGAAAAAAAGTGCACGGAGAAAAAAAAGTGCACACAGAGTGACAAAAACTCAATAAATCAGGGGGGGGGGGGGGTATTGGGGTTGATGGGGCGGCCGAGGGGAGGTAGATGAGATGAGATTAGCAACGGGCAGAGCTGAGATGCAAATCACGTGGGGATATAATTAAAGCCTAGGGGAACATCACTCCAGTGAGTGGCCACCGCCAGATTACAGCCAATCAATAATGGAGCTGACAAACACATAAACGCGAGGAGCACTGGCACACACATTCATACGCAGAGATGGTTATCAGGCTCAGACACGAGCCAAACTTAAATTCACCACACTGGGAACGCCACAGCAGGCTTAAACACGAGTTACAGGATGTTGAGCGTGAAAGGAAAATGTTAAAAAGTGCAAAAACAGCAATTAACCATGTCCTGGGCTCCATGCTGCCAAATCAGACAAAGGGGGATGATGGGAAATCCCAGAATAGACAGGCTAAATGTGTTATCTCTTTGATTACAGCTCTAAACGTCACTAAATGGCAACAAGCGGATAATCAGGATCGCAGAGGAAACGGTCTGACGGCTGCTTGATCATTATAGCAGTTGCAGCCTGGTCTTGAAGAAATGCAATGCAATATACAGTACATGATTCAATCAAATAATGTGACTGTGCTGCATAGAAATCTAAATAGCATGAATATAGACGATTTATAAGTGGTTCCTTAACTTTATGCACTTACACTTTATTATTTTTTGTTTTATCAAAACTAACTTGCTTTCTTTATATGAAAATCACAATTTGAAAAGGTTTTAGTGTTTTATTTTTGTCCCAGATCTTCAAAATTCATTATAATTTTTTGTATTATTATTATTAAGTTTTTGTGGAATGTTAACATTAACATAAATGAGTGACAAACAATTTTCAGTATATGAAATATGCATTCTTCAAAAATTCAAAAACTGTAAATCAGGATCATTTTCACCACCCTCATTTGCATCACACTGAACATTATAAATGCGGGCGAAATTAATAATAAAAAAAACAACAACCTACAAATCTTTTAATTTTATAGATATAAATACACTACTGTTTGAAGTTTTGGGGTCGGTAAGGTCTTAAGCTTACGAAGTCTAAATTTATTTAATGAAAAAAAAAAAGTACGTTTCCTTAGAAAAAGTTTCCTATTTTAATATATTTTCAAATGTAATTTATTCTTGTGATGTGATGGCAAGAGTGTGAAAAGTGTTGTGCTGTTAAAGGGTTTATTCACAGGGCCAAAAGTGCATATAGTATAGAGAAACCCTTACATATCACCATATTTTTTTCTAATGCTTTGTTGCTTTTCATTTTACAGTTGCGTCAGATGCAGCAATGGTATTTTTTTGAAGTCTATGTTGCAGGCGTTAAAGCTTTGTGCTGTCTGCGTTTCAGTGTTAAAATTGGTGTTTGTGACGAATTAAAAAGAAAAGGGTTTGCTTGGAGATTTGGTCAAAACTGCTCTGCTAACATTCATTGTGTGTTCTAGGATTATCCAACCGCTGGTCAGCTACAGATAAAACGACCCTGTCTCACTGTGTCTATCTGTCTCTCTCTTTTCCCATGGGCTGGGTGGATAAAGTTAAGGCAAGGATGAGGAACATGAGTCGGGTTGCCTCGTGACTACCATACACAAAGACAAAGAAATAAAAGCAGACCCCTTAAACAAGGCACTGTAGAAGTGGGCCAGCGCTCATCTCAAGAAGCCACCCTTACCAATCTCTCCCCGCTCATGTTTATATCCACCCTGCTCAGGGTATCAACAGTATGACATTTTGAAATCCATAACTCACCCCCCACCCCCTTCTGTTACCTGCTGCCAGGAGCTCCATCTATTATACATAGATTTTAACCTGCACATCTTGTAAAGCTTCCCGGAGAGATACAGACAGTAGGAGAACGTAAAAAGGGGCATGAAGTGATAGAAGAATATATCAAATATAAATATTATTGTGTATGAGAGACAAAGTGAAAAAAAAATGAATAGAAGACATGCTGTCTATATACCAGCTCATGAAAAATATGTTGTTGTTTTTTTTGCCTGGCGATGAACTAATGATCCATATGCATTACAAATTTCAGGGTAATTAATCAAAATACAGAACTCTGACTGCAGAGCAATGATCAAGGTACCTGCTCAGAATACATCTAAGGCCATCAAAAGATCTTTGAACATCATAAGGGATACTAGTCTTTTGATTTAAATTGTTGTAGACAATCATTTGATGCTTCCTAATTGAGCAATTTTTTGAAAAACAATGTAAAAATAAATAAATAAAACATTTAAAATAATAAATAAATAAATAAATAAATAACAATAATAAAATAAATCGGAAATCATTAAAATTAATTAATTAAAATGGCAAAATGATGAGCTTAGATTATTAGATTATAAAATATTATTTCACAGTTACTTAAATGTGAGGGGTGTAATTTCTGTGGGACTAACATCACCAAACGAAACTGCAAAAATAAGTTTTCAAACATGTTTACTCTCCCCATTTCCCATTGGATGGATAAACATAGTCAGTTCTCAAACTTACACCACCGGATGAGCCAATGTTGCTCATTTGTGCCAGTATGCGATGCACTTTTTTTATAGCAACACAAAGTAACCGTTTCTACATTTGTTCAAGTAAATCAGCCTATGAATGGTTCACTTATATACTGTATGTTTCTGCATATAACCTGCACAGAGAAAATATTTAACAATTACACACTTTAAGCAGGTATTCAACAGGCTGACGTTACCGTTTGATTTTGAAAATGAACTAAAAAGCTATTGTACATGTCTGCTCTTATCCAGGACTTTTAAAGCCTTTACAATGATCTGATCTGATCTCAAGACCAGAAGCAGGAAAAGAATGCTTACATCTGGGTTCTTTCCAGGTAATGGTGGACTGCTTGTTCTCTTTCTCTCTCTCTCTCTCTCTCTCTCTCTCTCTCTCACACACACACACACACACACACACACACACACACACACACACACACACACACACACACACACAAACACACACACACACACAAACACTTCTTTTCTTCAGATCTATAAACCAGTGGAGCAACTAATGAGATTTTTTTTTACCACTAAATACATCACTGAAACTTCACATCATTAATCTTATAAACAAACAAATAGAACAAACACAGAGCGGTCTAAATCATCAAATAAAAGCCACACAAATTCAACCTAATGATTCAGTTCCTTTGGGTGAGCCATACAGTATAACACAGTAATCATTTGTAACCAATGTAAAGGCTGGTACAAAATTATTAGGTATTAGCATACCATGGTTTTTGGACATTTGCCATGGTAATGCCTAGGGGTGTGACAAGATCTCATGCCACGAGATCTCGCGAGACTAAAATGTGACGAGATTTCCCGTCAGGTGAAGAGCTGTCTCGCGATATCACCATGACGGAGCGTGAGGGTGAAACAAGCATAGAATATTCCATCGCTACACTCACATTCGCCGCAACTATCGTTTTTCTGTTTTTCTAAAAAATAAAAACCATTATGAACTAATGTAAAAGTCTGCTCTGCTCATCCAGCACGAGTTGCCGTCGCAATCAGTGCAGCAAAAATCACAGTTCACTGATTGCGTTCATGATGGCGGTAGGGTGACCACCACCAAAAAAACCAAATGTGGGACGATTATAAGTTTGTGTGGGACAGTGTGGGACATGTTACCAACACTATAACATAACCTGAAACTGTTATATAATGTTTATCTAATGTAATAAAAACATTTGTATTCTGTCTTTCAGCTGATACATTTTTTTGTTTAGTCCCTTTCAGAAAACACCATTACATAACAATGTAACATAACATGTCTTTATTTTACATGACATTTAAATTCAACATCACTGCGCCCAAAGGTAGCAGGCATCATGCAGTAACTATTTTTGAAACAGTTCTGACCAAGTCCAACTAAAATCCAACAAAATAAATAATGAACAAATAAAATATAAACCAACATGAATTTAGATCATTGACAGGCTTATGTATTAAGAATATATTAAACCAAACACTTTCATATTTTTTAGAAAGGATGTGAATTAAAACAACCACAGCAGGCAACAAGTTGATAAATTCTGTTAAATTTTAATTTTAATTTACCGAATTATCCATTTGTTTTCTGACAGGGAACCCATGGAACGAATCACCGCTCCACATTTTGATCGACAGCCGTCACAACCTACTAGTGACCGTGTTTACTCCTGTCCTTTCAACCATTGGATAGGATTTTAAAAACGGCTGTTGTATTTGTACTTCTGATGAAGCGTGAAAAACTACGCTGCAAAAAGAATAATTAAAATGCTTTCTTAAAAAGGCAAAAGAACGCATGCACGTGTTCTTAATATGATATTCAACAGACTGATGAAAATGTGGGACATTTTTTCAATATGCGACGTGCGGGACAAGGGGTGAAAATGCTGTGCGGTACAACGCAAAGCGGGACGGGTGGTCACCCTAGATGGCCGATGATTCGTTGAGCAACAGAGCCTTAACGTCTGATAAATGTCCTATCTTGTAGAATGCGCGCTCAGCACTGCTGCACAGAGTATGTGCGATTACGAATTTGAAAGTGAAAGTAAAACACAAGCTCCCTGATGCGCTCAAATTAGGCTCCATACAATAGTCCGTCTCCCAATACCCATCTCTGGACTGTGTAGTTGTGGCTATGGTCTTTGTTTGCACTTTGAATATTGAGAGTACTGTAACGTCTGAAGGACGACAGACAAGGGAGGCTCCGTTTCTGAACTTATAATTGGAACGCAAGAACAACTGTACACAAACGCACCAGTCTCGTTTCTCTCTACCCTAGTGATGTTACGTTCTTTTAGGTGAACGAATCATTCTCGTTCACGTTATCCATTGACTCATATTTCTCGTTCACTGAAATTCCTCCCTCCACCACTGCGCGCCGCTATTGCGCGCATGCGCAGCTCAATGAACCGTGTAGCTCTGTGGACCGTTTCATCTGTCAAAGACAAAGAGTGACTAAACCTTGAGCCAATAGCTTTCGAGTATGATACGAGGAAGGAGCATGTGATTTGTTGAATCTAGTGAACGAATACGCCCTTTATTGAGTTGCTTTGAGTTTGAACGAGTCAAATGAACTGTTACATACATCTCGTTCGTGAATGAAAGATTATATCATATTGCTCTGTTTTGAGTCTGAACGAGAGAGAGATCTCCCGTTCGTGAATTAATTGAACGAACTGGTTGCTATACCCAGTTCGTGTACCAGGTCGGCCATTCTGTAAATCTAGTTCATCAATCAGCAGAAAGTGAATGCAAAGCGCAGGTATCCGTACTGTGCACGCGCAATTCATATCTTACATACAGAACGTAACTCCTCGTTTAACTCGTTCTGACCAAACAAATAAAATGTTAACTAGCCTGCCTAGTATGCAAACAAATAAAAAAACACTTGTGATTTGGTCATCCGAAAAGAGTGTAATTTAAAAGATAAAAAAGAGTGTAAAGACTTTGATCGCTTATTTAGACTTATTTTATCCATTTAATGAGTAGGGCACCATTTTTAATAAAGTCAAATCAGTTTTTATTTTGTAACAAGTAAATACGTTAGTTGAACAACACATTTTTCCGCACCTGCTGCTGACGTATTTGTGTAATATGGAAAAAAAAACTGAACGAATCAGTGAACGAATCTGAACGAATCATTTTGGTGAACGAACTAAAAATGAACGAGTCACTGGAAAGAATCAAAATTTCCACCACTACTCTACCCGGCCTTTTCAGAACTCACCGCATTAACCCAATAACTGCCGGTGCAAAATAAAACAGCAATTTCACAACAATTATAAAGAGTCTGTGCGCTACAATACTTTGATTATTTGCACTTAAACTTATTGTTTGATAAACCGATTTACTGCACTTATTGTTTGCACTTAATAAGACTAAGATAAAACTGTTATTTATTTTTGTTTTTTATACTGTTTTTATTTCTGTGTTCAATTTGTGTAAAGGAGTTCAGTTAGGAGGTCACACACAGCCTCAATCAGAAGTTCTGGAAGCTCATAAATGTACAGTAAGGTCCGAAGAGAATCATGTGAAATCATACAGGAGAAAAGCCAGTCAGTAAAAACCCTTTACAGTGCTTGCATATTGTTTTCTTTCAATGCATTTGATAATTCATACTAATAAAGAAGACCTGAAATGACATGCATTATTATTATTAGTTAAAACATTTAAAAATGCTCCTGCATAGGCTACTATTTTTCCAGTCATGAATTTTGTCATTGAGGATTTCTGAAAAATTGGGCAAAAATCTCATCTCGTTCTCGTGAACCCAATCTCGTGTCTCGTGAGATAAGTGTCTCGTTACACCCCTAGTAATGCCATGATATCACCTTTTAAGTTCTGTTTAGTTCAACTTTAACTAAATAGTGTTGGGTCTTCTTGCCTGTGTTACAGTTTCTGCCAATCGGCCTCTTCAAGCATTCTCGCTGTGGGAATAGACTGTCAGTCGCTGACAGCTTGTCCGCTGGCCGACAGGGACGTGCTCCAGCCTTAAGCCCAGAGGGAAATGGTTTGTGTTAGTGAAAGCCATCCTAATATTAACAGTCTTATTCCAGAGTGACGAGTGGCCGAATTCACCTGTCAGATCCGTCTCGGAACATGCGCAGCAATTCCCCCTCCTGAATCAGAAAATGTCTCACAATTTGCTCTCCTAATTAAGAGTTAAATGAAGCGTTCAGCTTGACATGAAGTGATGAATCTAAACTGTCCAATTCAGAGAATCATATATTCATTAAATTAAAATGTACTTTTTCTTAATAAATGCCTCTGGTCTCATTGTGTATATGATTCATCAGTGCACATTATACAGATTTTTTTTAAAAATTAATAAATAAATAAATGTACATAACTATTAATAATTTATTGATAGTTATTATTAAAGTCTATTATTTTACTGGATTTGCAATGTAAACATCATAACTAAGTATGTAAATACATTGATATGACAATATACACAGGTTATTAGGCCAAACCAAATGTCCTTGGCCTGAAAAAAGGTTGAAGATATGCAACAAAGAGACTAGCTGCATGAACTTTGAACAATAGCTAAAGCTAGCAAAGCTGAGATACACCCCATAATAATTCTGCAACAGTACATGAGAGAGGAAGACACTCGGAATATGCAAAGTGTCTTATCTATTCTGAGCGATAGACGTAGAGAAAGAGAGTTATGGGTCGTTTTTAGTGCAGTCCTTTATGATCTGGCTATTCTGCCTGTTAATGCCATTGTGAAGTTCTCATGATGTTCATTAAGGCAGTGCTAATTAAGCTCTAACTCTGCAGCTCTACAAAACACTTAAACAATGCACACTCATAAAAAAAGAGGTGGGGAGAGAGAGACAATGACACAAACTAGTTTTACCATCCTTCTCAAAAATGACCCAACATCCTGCCTTTACGTGGCAACACTACAGCTCTGTTCCAAAACATTACGAGATATCTACGCTTTAAGGCACACTTTCAACATGAAGTCTGTTCCTAAAGGTTTGCAGAAAAATTATGCTGGCTTTTAAGATTGTTTTGGAAAAATAAAAGGCAGCATCTTATGCATCCTGCATGAATAAGTCAATCTTTGAATACATTGCAAAAAAATCTGTGAAAAAAGATATAAGAATTTTAAAAGATTTGTCGAATTTAAATATTTATTTATCTATCTATCTCCCACAGACCAAAATTAAGTAATAATAATAATAATAATAATAAGTTAATAATTCAATGAAATAAAGTTTTAAAAAATCAAATAATTAAATAATTATTATATAAATGTATCCAATATACAATATATTGGTGTATGTGTGTGTGTGTGCGTGTGTATCCTCAACAAAGCCCGAAATTATGTCTTTTGGTATCAGCTGAGTTACATCACTAGAGTAACAAAGAGTTTCCTTACAAGGTTCCATTTTAGTTAGGATAGGCAGCTGTTTAGCCAAGCAGTAGACAGTAAAGAATTACTAGGTTTGGAAAAATCTTGCAACTCAAAATACAAAGTGAATCTCAACACCTGGACCTCTCAAGGCCTTTGAATGTACGGCCCATGTGCTGACAGACACTTTCATCCATCACTGCCTATTAAACCGAGTGACATCTCTAACTTCCTGCGATTAAACTTATCACTGCTCACAGCAGAGCCTGTGGTGGCACTAAGCCACATCTGTCATACATCCCCTCCACCAGGACCGGTTCGGAAAACATGTGGCCTAATCCGCAGCGGAACTGCAAACATCCCCTATTTAGGATGCAATCCAGCACCAGGATTGGTTTAAGCTGGAGTTCAAAAGCTGGACATAACAAATCTAGTCGACACCCAAACTTAGACTGATGTAAGTCAATTTGGAGTTTCTTCAAACTATAGTAGTCAACATTTGAAGTGGATCAAAACCTTTCATCAAAGTTATATGACTTTTGAACAATACCAATTCTCTTCTTAGGGCAACTTTGATTCACTTTTTGGATCCACGTCAAATGTTGACTACTGTAGTTTCTGGCTAGATTCTGGCTGGATGATCAATAATGTAGAGGCTATAGTCTGAATCAGCAACTCTGTAAAAGCTTCTCGGGAGTGAGGACGAGAGACACCTCAATTTGTTGGAGACGAGACAGACTTTAACAATAGCGCAAGCCTGTTACAGCGTGTATCGCCTCGGTCTTTACAGCTCTTGTGACATATGCGATGGCAACAATATTTCGGAACAAACAAACCACATTAGAGGATGCTGAACTCAATCGGCTAAATTCAGCTCCAGGTAACACTGAATAAGTGTGCTGTGAAAAATCTCAGCCTCAGCACCTCTTATTTACTGTCATCCTACACATAACCGCCTGTCACTCCCGATAGCCTATTAATTATTCATATAACAAGAATGTCAACATGTCTCCATAGTGATAAAGACTACATAACAACGCTTCTCCTATTCTTTTAGGAAAACCAATGTATTAATTTGAATATATATATAAATGACCCCATGCTTTTTTTCCCCTCTGCTGTAATATCTTTAAAAAATGCTGGACTGTTGCCAGACCGCTATACATATACAGTGCTGAATCACTAAATAGCAATAAAAAAAAATATCCTCTGCTAATGTAGAAGCCTCATTTTACAGGAATAAAGGCTATAGCCACATTCCAATATGAATGTGGAGAACAATGCGGACGGCAAAGTTGCATTAAATAAATCAGGCCCTGCACGAAAACCAATTTTAAAAAGTCATCGCCGCATGATAAAACCTTACAGAGGCAAATGAGGGAGACAAATGGGGAAGACTCCTGCCAGAGCCGAATCTAATAACGTTTTAGGCCACACACACGAGACAAAATATGTTGAACCTTGCAGTTCTTTTTATGAGGGCTCAATGACCGGCATGAAATATGTGAGACTGCACTGTACTCACAGAAAGAATTAGAGCAGAACTTCATCACCACTAAAACTATTTAGGAAAAGATACAGTGCAAGGTTTGCTAACAATTCCTGCATGTCATTGGTGGAGCTGCTATTTCTGTACACGTTCACTTCGCTATCTAAACCTAAACATAACAGAAAGAAAACCTGCTTTTAAAAAACACACACAAAAAAAAACAGCTTTATTTTACTGTATTTTATTTAAAGCATTTGTTTGTTTTTGTGTGTGTGTGTGTATAAATAACTTTAAATGTTAGGTGCGATTAATCATGATTAATTACAGAAAGATTTGTGATTAATTAGTTAATTTTTTAATCGACAGCACTAATATATATATATATATATATATATATATATATATGTATATATATATATATATAAATAATCGCAAATAAGATATAGATATCCATAATCTCAAATAAAAGGTTGTGTAATTTTTTAGTAGTGTTTATGTAAATGTTTGACATCATGTTTCAAGATGAATGCAGAATGAACACAAACATGTATATTTTTAGTGTTTTTGAACATTGCTTTTTGATGAGAAATTATACCATGTTACAAGGTCCAAAATGTCTGTAAAGTCTAACCTTCACTTCTATCTGTTTAATAAAGAGGCTTTTAGACATTCCTCCTGTTTGCCTTTATGTAAAACCCAATTTCAAGTATCCAATGTTTTGTACCGTTTGCCCATTTATCCAGGGTTTCCTCACAAAAAGAAATCTGCCCTTGGACTACCTCAAATGTATTTAGAACCATTCATTTTCACTTGTTTGTTTAGGATCCTTAAAGAGATACTGTAGTTACCCAAAAACCAATGTGTCTTTCTTCCATGGAACATAAAGGGAGAAGGTTATAAGCTGTTTTATTCCACATAATGAAAGACAATGGTGACCTTGACAATCATGCAAATTTCAGTAAATAACGACAGTCTCTTCCACACACAAAGCTGTCATGTGGCTTCAGGAAACTTACAGCGCAGATAAGCAGATTGAGTCTTTTTATTTCACAAGAACAATATACATCACAAAATAGATTATAAATAAATAGCTTTAAATAAAGTTTTCATAACATTTTTTTATACCGTTTCGTAATTTTCCAATATATTAGATCTGTGCCTCGGATGAGACGGCAGCCTAATAGACCTGACTGATGATGTTTTTTAAATTAATTTATAAAACAATGAATTTTAAGTTCTGTCATATTATTCAATTACTTTTACTGTTGTTTTTTTTACCATGGTATTTATTCAGTATTGAATATAGTATTCATTTATAGTATTTATAGTATTCTCAGTATTGAGATATTTTAGTCAGGTATCGTATCGAAGTTGTAATTTGGGTATCGTGACGTGACAACACTATTGTGTCTACCGGTATATAACCCACCCCTAATATAGACTATGGTTGTGATTTGTCATTTTTGGAGATTGACATCCCCATCAACTTTCATTCATGATGACAATTTTTTTTTTAGGATAAACTATCCTCTTAAAAACTGTAATAAGAAATTCTCACAATCACTTCAGGGATATTGTAAGTGTGGGTATATTTGCAGAGCAGCTGTGAGGGTAGCCAGGTCAAAGAGAGGAGAGAGACTGTCTACCTTCACCTGTTCCTCAAGTTTAATGGTTCTGAGCACAAGCGGGCAACATGACCTAAGAGCGCATGCTGTCCACGTTTGACCCAGACACATATTTTATATGAAGGGCAATTGAACACACAAGGACAAAAAGCCACCACTACACAAACAATGTCTAAAATAGCCATCTTTCCGGAGTGAAATTCCAAAATATTCACATAAAGCACTTTTTTTGGGGAGAGCTTGTCAAGGGAGAGGTGCAACATCAAGGACATCTTCAAATTGTTTAAAATAAATTACTTTTGCTCAGAGGTTATTCACACAACAATTGGCTGAGGAGACATTTTCTGCTGTTCAAATGATAAAAAAGGTTCATTTCAATTTGATCTTCAGTAGTTCCTCTATAATAGTACCAGTAGGTGTGCTGAGAGGCCACGAATAAGCATGAAACCCTCTCCAAATCCAGGTTGAGCGTTATGAACCGGGGCAAACAGCCATCAGATCTTTGAAGATAGAAAAGAAAAGATGAGCATGTCTACTAAAATGTTCTAAAAAATATAAAGGGATATTTATAAAGGTAACATATAAAGTGCTTATTTATATTTGGGGACAGGAACATGGTTGTGATGGGTTCTTGGCTCTGTCCTTATAAAAATTGAGCCAAAACAATTTTTATTTGTAAGTCCTGAAATACACCCATGGCACCTCCTCAGAGGTAGTACAGCATTAGAAAATCCATGAATAATCATTAATGCCACAAATCTGGTTAAAAAGCATGATAAAGGCATGATCACATCAATATTTGCCATTTTAATAAACATTGGATTTCTCTTAATTGTTTTGTTTTCATATTATTTCCTGTGTTCAGCTCACCTGCACCAACCATTCAGGTGTATGAATGGTGCTTATGTATAGATCCATAAACCAAAAGAAAAATGGAAATCACTCCTTCCCTTAGCTTTAAACACAAAGCCAGATGACAATGTGTCAAATTAAAGAATTTCAATAACTACTAAACTGCTGCTCTGAGGTGCTTTCCTAAAGCCAACTTCTGTCGTTACCAAAAGAGTTCAAAGTTGGCAAACAATGCTTTTGGGTAACGCACCCCAGGTTGATAGATCATAAAGATCATAAAACCTCACATAGAACAGACAAAAGATCATCAGCAGCAAGAAACAGGGTCATCTAAAGACCTGTGGACAGATGAAACCAATCTCCAAGTAACTTCAGTGATGAAGCCTCTGCTGGAGAGTGTGCAACAGTGCCAGCACAGGCAGACAGATGACCAGGGTGTGAAACCCTCCTGCCAAAACAGAAATCAATACAACCATGGAGTGAATTTCTGAACCAAGAAAATGTCCAGATTAAATATCACTGAAACCTTACCCTAACCATTAAATAATACATATTTAGCTTGAAGCATATTTTAAGACCATTACGATATTTGCACTGTGACATAATTTTCATGTCAAATAAGCACCCCACCCCCCACCAAATGATTTGTTTATCAGTGGCAGAGTAAAGCATATTTCATTCCCAATAACTGATGCAGATGGTTTCTAGGTAGTTACTAGAGTAAGTTTCTTGGTGTCCTTAAGTGGCCTACGGTCATCAGCATTCGCCCACGTTCTGCTGTTCTGGACATACAGTTCCAGACTGGGGGATGTGTGTCTTTGGTTTGTCAGCATAAGTCAATTTCTTCCTCTTCTGTCCTCACTTCAGAGGCTTGACCATATGAACATGCATGTGTTTGAAAAAAAAAAAAAAAAAATTGTACAATTGTAAAAACATACAGGATTCCTTCACCTAAACACTAAGTTATGGGTTACTAGGCAGCACTTTGCTGGATGCTCAAATGAAAAACAAAACCTGCACCAAAAACACACAAAGTTAACCAAAGGCAGTGAATCTTTTTTATTTTGAATAAAATAAAATAAACCCATTTTAGGGTCATTTTTTAATTGACATTATTTTCATTACTTACATTGTCCCTGAAAGGTCTCACTACAGAAATTCAAAACAACCAGATCCACATTACTTTAAATGATATATTATATTATATATTATTTAAAAATCATTGTAGCTCTTGATGTGCTGTTTTTCATTTATGTGGATTTTAATTAAAAGCCTGTATTACAGTAACTGAGAATAAAAATTAACATCACTGAGAATAAGCATAAAAACTACTAAAAATACAAACACAAACAAAAGTATTAAATCAATACAGAAATATGGGGAGAATGTTATGTAGATTAAATGTCATGAAAATAATGTACTGTAACAATGAAAAAAACCGTGTAACAATGAAAAAGAATTCACCCTTCACAGGGCGTTTGTTTAGCGGGCGATCTGACCAATAATAATCCGCCATCAGCCGAATCCGCCATTTTGTCTGACAAAGCAGTCAGCAGGAGAGTTAGTAGACTAACGTCGGTGGACTTGAACTTGAAAAACGGTGTACACTGACGTCTTTCCACGTGCGGTTGAAACAACATTCCTTCTGATGTTCATTCATGTTTGATAGATGCTATAAACTAAGCTATATAACTAGAAGGAAGAGATGATCTGTTCACGAGCAGCTTTAACTGAGGCGCTACAGCAGTCTGTCACGACCCCATAACAAGCCACAAAACGGTATTGTTTAAATTTCGTAAAAAAATTACCAAATTTGAAAGTTGAGACTTGTCCCGTCTGTCTGCGCGTTGTCAGTGTCCTTTTTTGCTCCGCAATGTATTTTTCACTGCGTGAGAACATGATGTGTGGCGTGAGAGCGGCATGGCTGGTCAGACATAGCAACAGTAACTAAGGGGATCGGGTCTTTACGAATGGTCAATTCCGGGCCTAGAATGTTTTTTAATCGTGCCGTGCCATACCAAGCTCTTACCATTGTTTGGCCCGATGGTGGAAAAGCAGCTACTGATAATAATAATAAATGTTTCTTGAGCAGCAATTCAGCATATTAGAATGATTTCTGAATGATCATGTAACACTGAAGACTGTAGTAATGGCAGCTTAAAATTCACCTCTGCCATCACAGGAATGTATTACATTTTAAAATATATTAAATTGGACAAAAAGTTATTTAAGTGGTAATAATCTTTCACAATATTACGGTTAAAGTGTATTTATAATCAAATAAATGCATTGGTGAACATAAGAGACTACTTTCAAAAACATTAAAAATCTTAACGACCTCAAAATGTTTAACTGTAGTGTGAGTTTTAGGCTGAAATATGACCTAGACATACTCTGGACATAAATTGGGAGATTCCCCCCATAAAAAAAGTTCCAACCCAGAGCATTTGCACACCAAGCATGTAGGTAAAACCTGTTGCATTCAAACCCACACCTTTAGTAACAGTGATGAAGACCCTTGCTGATGACAGCAACCATGATCTTCAGCAAGGGCACCAAAGTTGGGGATAACTGAGAGAAAGAGAAAAATGAGAATTGAAGTGAGCCTGTCAGAAACAGGCCTAGTATAAAATTAAAGCAGACAGGCTAGGTTAGGACCAATCTGATATGGTGCTGAACATCTCAAGACTGCGAGAGTCGGCAGAGGGAGAGAAAGAGTGAGAAAGAGAAAGGGAGACAGACTGGTCAACTTCACAGATGGTACAGCGTGGTAACACGACGATAACAGGAAGACAGCAGGTTAAGAGGATTTTCTGCAGTTTAATGAGAACGATACAGATCATTATTAATGCTTTGTAAAGCAAGCTGGAGTTCCGACGATGGGATGCAACATTATTATATTACTTCCACTATAAGACGCAGATCTGCGTCTTTACTAGATCTGGCGGGGTGGGGGTGCTCAATCTCAACCGCTTTTTAGCATTAACAAACTTTAAAGAAAATAAACGACAAACCTGACAACAATATCTTTCCTTTCACACGAATGATACTTCAACCACAAATCCACCTTTTCTTAAACAATTCGGATTAAGAAGTACTTCAAACAAGGTCATATTCTACTGAGTGAACTCTACGAGGAGTAAATGAAAATCTCCCACACCTACCTTCTGCATTTTAGCCTTCCTAGCATTCTGAAGCAATCTGCGTCCCAGCTTCTTGGCGTACCAAATGGAGGCAAACATAGTGTGGCTGAGCGGAATCTCTCCGTATGAATTATGAGTAAACACTGTGGAAGAGTCACCAGCCACAGCGTCAGAGAGAGAGAGAGAGAGAGAGAGAGAGAGAGATCTTCCCACTCCTCTCCCCTCAGTAATAATCTACACACACACACACACTCAGCCTAGAGCAGGTGAGAGAGAAGGAGGGAGGGCAAAAAGAGACACAGACTGCTCAGAGAAGTCGCAAATCTTACATGCACTCTCTTTCTCATTAACATCTCACTGATTTTTTCTCCATTCTCTTGTCTGCAGGTTTATTTACATATTGTCAATTGAAGGTCCGAGCAGTAGGTTTTCTCCTTGACGGTATCGCGTGCAGGATCTGAATCTGTGCAAACAGAACGGGCGACCCTGGGCCACTACAGCCTCTTGTCACTGAGGAGTAGTACATGAGTCTGCCTGGCCCCGGTTCAGGGGCTCTTCTGGCTGTGTGAGAGATCAATGTGGTTCCCCAAGCCACTGGGCTAAATCATCTAACACTCCTGAGGTTCTTCTGGGACCAAAAACACAATCTGTCTGTGCCATCGGTTAGGATAAACATGAGCTGTATCCCTCACACTTCTGAAATGCTTTGGATCATACTCAAATTCACATCTTCGTGAGACCGCTACTGTCACTGAACATAATGGAGGAATCTACCTATAATTGTATCATGTACTGTAATTCCACAATAAGCAACTTAAATTGTGTTGGAAAGGACAAAAAACACAAACAAGATCTAATTAAAGGTAAAGTTCACCCAAAAATGGAAACTCCATCATCATTTACTCACCCCTTTCTTCTGTGGAATGATGAAAATTTTATTTTTTTTAATACAATGATAGTCAATGGGCTCCAATGTTAGTTGGTTCCTGACAATCTTCAAAATATTTTCTCTTGTGTTTTGCAGAAAATAAAGTAAGGTTTGGGATTATACAGTACGAGGGTGAGTAAATGATGACAGAATTAATATGTTGGGGTCCCTATAACATATCAATTGTCTATCAAAATGGAGACTTATGGTTAAGTATCCTGTTTCTGAAATCTTCCTCCTGAGAAGAAAGAAACTCAACAATATGTCCACTAATGTTAGACAAGGTCTCAACAAACTGCCCAGATTTGCTCAGAGATACAAAAGTCTGCAATCAAAAGTCAGAGATCTTAATATTACGGCATAGCCTATGATTTCTGAAAATAGTACTATGTCAACTAGTGATATCAGCACAAGAACTTTTGAGGAATATGCAACATAATTTAGACAATTGTTTTTGTCATATGTTCAGGGGCGTCGGACTGGGGGGGTAAAGGGTACCGAGTACCCAGGGCCCGAGGCGGGGGGGGGCCTTAGAAGTCAGTTTTCTATACATATACATGCACTAACATTTGTATAGCATTAATGTACAAATAAAAAAGTTCCTGTGCAAAACTAAACTTATATTTAGGCACTGGTTTGGTATAAAAAAAAAGTAATTTTCATGCTGTGCAGGGCCCCACCACCCCTCTCGAATCAATGTAAATGGTACGACCCGCAGTTCAGGTGCTTCTGCTGCAGACCTGCAGTGAATCAGTTGATGAGACAGGAGCTGGAGTGAGTCGTGATAGGAACTAGGAAGACAGGGGAAGAGTCATGTCTTTCCTTAAGAAAGGAAAATCAGGGTTAGCGCCTATTTCACCGCATTGTTATGCAAATTAGCTCGCGCATGCACGCTCTTACATTAAGTACAGGATTGTTCTCAGTTTAATGGACATCTTAATGATTGAAAATGACTTATTTTAAAACGTAATTCAGAGACTGAATGTCTAGTTTGGCGGTTAGTGTACCCTATGATTCTATAGTCTGCATTTATTTTAAACAGACAAATAATCATCAATTAACTTGTACTTAGCCTACACTTTAAAAAAGGTATTGTGACAATAAAGGATATTTTAGCAACCATTTGTTTACATTTTAAGTGTTTTTATGATAAAAATGCAATACCCCACCCATACTATGGTATTTGGTACGGGGGCCCAGCAAGATGGTTTGTACCCAGGGCCCAAAATTTGGTGCTACGCCCCTGCATATGTTATAATAACTTACAGACACTATCATTTCAGCCGCTCTGTGCATGTCCTTGCACAGAGCGAGGCTGAAGCTCAGCTTCGCGGCTGAGACACAAATAGACTATTAACTTAAAGTTTTTACTCTTAAACACACAAGGCATGTCCACTGTAATAAAAAAAGTCGACAATTCCTTCCGTGATATTATTTTTGCGTTTGGATGATAGAGGAGGTTTAACATCCAGCGTGGTCTGGGTGTGTCTGGGGGATGCTACCGTCGTTGCGGTCGGTGCGCCAGCAGTTATAAAACGAGTATTAGACTAAAACATTGAAATATGCCAAATCTGAAATGTTTATATAGCCTACTCAAAACAGACGGGGCAACCTAACGCAGACAAGTAAGCTTACCGTTCTTAGGTGATATGCCATGTTTGTAGTCGAGCTGTGATATGCAAACTGTTGCCTGCAAACTTTGCATTCAACTTTTTTTCCGTTATCTATTTTTTTTAAATGCTGCCACACTGCTGACGTCTTTGACATGGTAAAGGAGGACTGACTGTAAATTAAACCCTCACAATTAAATAAATATTCAGCAAACCACCAGACCAAGGCCTTCTAGTAGCTACTTTCTTCAATCTGTCTCCAGTGGGTTGGGCTAATCCAAAAAAAGTGAAAACAAGGGGGTGTTCTGAAGACAGACGGTTACCTTTGAAACAGGAGTGCTCTGAAAACACCCCCATTAGCAATTAGTGCTTTCCACCTGATGAAATTAACACGGCAAAAAATCAACCAATCAGAATTTTGGTCGACCAATAAATCGACTAGTCGACTGGGAGATTACAGCCCTACATGAACTCAAACCTTTTTTCATGAAGTTCTTTAAAGACCAAATACTTTGGGCTCTGCTTTACACATTCACTCTACAGCTCTATACTCTCTGAAAGTTAACAATTATCTCAATTGTTTGGACCCCATTAAAGGCTGTCTACATTAATCCGGATACATTAGTTTCAAAATCCTATCCGTCCGTACACACTAACATTTTTTCAAGCGTTTTCCAAAAGTTTCTCATCGACAAGGTAGGAAAACACTAAATTCATCTTACAGTGCATGCGTAAAACCTCATAAAAGCTCCCTGAGATGATATGGACAGGACAGACATAAAGTTTTCATATTCTATACTCCTGGTAGAATAATTTTTGTTTAGCAAAATATCTCACCATTCACTGATGCGTCCAGGTCGCACTCAGTCACCATTATATGTTTGGTCTAAAACGTAACTGCTCTCATGTTTTGCAGCAGGACAGCCATTGCGAGTACATTTTCTGTCATCTTTCCAGGACTGAGATATGAAGAGTGTACAAAGTAACATATCTTTAGCAACAGTGTGAAAATGAATAGCACATAACAGACACAATAGTGTTATAAGCATACATATCTATCGGTACAATATGAGTCACATGACTAAAAATATTTCATCATTTTCGAATACTGTTTTCAAATGTATCCATTTTCGCAGGACAAAAACGCTGTATCAATGTGGACAGAAGGCCAAAACGAAGGAAAAAAAGATGCATTTTCAAATGAAAATGTATTAACCCTCTGAGGTCGGCGCTTTTTTTCTTATCAGTGCAAAAGAAACTCAAAATACTCTGTTGATTTTGATCTTACATATTAAGTGTTGTACATCATTAGATCCTGATAAGTGTCTATTTTTTTTGTGGATACTCACAATAAAAACAAAGTGTTGTGCTTTTCGACAAATAAAGAAAAACAAACATGATGCGCGTTCTGCTTTCTCTCTGTCAGTTAAGTCCATTCTGAAACGCGTCCGAAAATTAACTGTAATTCCGCGAATACTTGTCATACAGGCACGAGTGTTTTTCCATAATGAAGCTTGAACTCTCTTCTTTTAAATGAATTAATTTATATAAAAAACAAATATTCTCAGTTTATGTAATCTGTATGAAAAGAGAGAGATGTCAGTATTTTTCTTTACAGCTCATTATACCTCGTTAATGTGCCACGCCCACGGAGAGTGCGCCGGTATTCAAACGCAAATGATCTAAGGCAAGCCATTCAAACATGCCAACGCCCACCAGCTGGATTATAAAACACATCGTGTTTAGTAAGTATCTTGTACAGCTGTGTACACAGCGTATCCTTTCGCTGTGAGGAATAATACTATCTAATAACCCTGGAAAATGTAGGCTACAAGAAGTTCTGGTAGTTTCATTTCGAGGAGCAACGGATCCAGCTGATGTAGTAAGTCATTTATTCTTAAGTGCTTTGTTCTAATCGCGATATTGAATAGTGTCTGACTGTAAACCGCAAAAAGACTGTTTAAATACGAATTGCGTGTCTGTGTGTAGGCTAAATGATGAATGAACGGCATGCAGGCGCGCGCGCTTTGTTTACTACAGTTATACAGCGCGTGTCTGTGCCGTTCATTCACTCTCGCACCTACATTAGTAAACGTTATGTTTACATGAACACATCCAAACTATATTGCTATAGCCTACTAAGATGAGTAAAATAGACTGAAATATGTTGAAATAAAATGTCTGTATAAGCAACAAGCTGCAAATTCTCATGTATATACTAATATATCATACACAATATGTTACAGACTAAATATGAATGTTTAGACAAGATTTTGTGATTAGTTTTGGATAGATTATAAAGTTTTGACTGTAAAAAAAAGACTACTGTCACATTAAATAGAACAAAAAAGCTTTTGTTCACCAATTTCTGCTCATAGTTAAATATACTATAGTATGATGTTTTGTCAAAAATAAAGTATATTGAATTATCAACTAAGATGTTATTATAGTGTTTGTTCCAATATTCAAACTAATGAATCCTTACCTTTTTTAATACGTATGATAAAATGTATACTTTTTACAAAGAAATACACTTGAAATATTGTTAAAATTGTAATTGTTGTTGTAATTGTAACCTATTGGTAATTTGTTACAATTTCTAATTGTAAAATATGTATATATAGATAATTTCTTTTGTCCTTGCATTCTTTGGGATCCTGTGACACACCTGTGTGAAAGGGCTAATTAATATGCAGCTCATTATAGGGCTCATTATCCGGCCTTTGTCTTCTCAGGTGTGAACATGCCTCCACGCATATTGCCTTTCCAAACAAAAGGTGTCTTATAAAATTTAAATCAATGTATTGTTTTGAGTAAATGATTAGGCAGGATGATTTTCAGATCATTTTTAAGCAAAAATTCTAGGCAACAACACTCATTAGTCAAAAGTCTTGTGGACACATATTTAGTATGTGTTTTGTGGCCTTATTTCAGACACTTTAAGTTTTAGTTTTTTCAATAACCATGCATAAGCAATATTCTCAAAAATACAAACATGTACATACATGTTGCTCACATATTACGGTAGCCCCGTTTGTGCTATATAGAGTGAATTTACACCTTTGCCATTAACATGTTTATAAATAACTGAAAAAAGCACAAATGTCAGAGCATGTCAGAACACCTCAAGGACCCCAAAAAGCCCTTAGACCACAGAGGGTTAATGTGGACAAGGCCAAAGTTAACATGAAATGGAATTTGCAACACATACTTTCAATTTTTCAAAAAGAGTAAATTGTAGAGGTGGAATGGGTTTTATTATTATTATTTATTATAAATTAAAGATCAAATTTTTTCTTTGGAATAACAAGCACCAATTAATTCCACACAAAAAAACAGGAATATGTATTGTGAAAGCAACTATGGTCAGTCTGTCATGATTCTGCCATCCTGTCTCTGTTTTCTCTGGTCTTGTGGCAGGATCATGGCAGACCCATGTTTTATGTACAAGCGCATGGTCTGTTATTTGGACCATGTGCTTGTGTTGTCTCGTCTCGTAACCCCGCCCCCTTGTTATCCTCGTCTTGTGATTAGTGTCTAGTCAGTTTCACCTGTCCTCGTCATTAGTGTTCCCTATTTAATCCCTGTGTATTTGCTGTCCTGTGCGATTCATTATCATACGTTGTGTGATTCTAGCTGTGAGTATCTTGTTGAGAGTCTTGTCTAAAGAAGTGTTTTGTTCCTGTCATAGTTGTTATTTACCGTCTGAGTATTTATCTTTGTCAAGTCGATCCTGTCTTGTTTTTCCCCATCGTGGGTTTTGTTTTCTGTTTTTGTCTTTAATAAACCCCTGTTTAAGTTATTTGCTGTCTGCAATTGGGTTCATCTGCTATCCACATAACACAGTCTTGATTTTATTTGGACACTAAATCTCCTGAGCTATTAGCAACCACTGAGAAATATTATTTACCTCCTAGGAATGGCTTATACTACCATTAAACATTTTGGGGTCATTATTTTTAAAGGGGTCATGAACTAGCTTTTTAAAAAATTGTATATTGTTGTCTGAGGTCAACTTATGACGTTCGCTTGGTTTTTACATTCAAAAACATCAAAATGAATAAGTAATAGGCTATTTTCTAACCTAGTTTTGAGCCTAGCTCAAAAACGCTCGGTTTTTATGGGTGTCTCGCATTGAAGACTTGGAAGTAAACGCCCACTGCTGTGAGTGGATAACAGTTTTGCATATAAGGAGTTTCAACTCACTCGTCAGTAACGATTAGACTGATACACATGTACACATAATTATTAGATATCAAACGATCTGTAACAATGCAATACTAGCCTATCAGATTATTATTATTTTTTAAATAAAAATTTTACTCCCATAAGTGTGTTGCACCACTCCTGTCGGATCCAATATAGAAGGCACAGCACCGTTTTCTATTCTTAATCGGTCTGCAAATCCAGTCTCGACCTGTGTCTTGTTTACAAAACAATCCTCAGTGAAATGAAGCGAACAAACGGACAATGTTTTACCCACATCAGCTGGAACGTCATTAAAAATAAAGTTTAACCAAGCATTCCTATTGGAATCCAGAGGAAACTTATGCAGCGACTGTCTTCTTCCACAACCAGGCACTGCACAATATTTTGTAAATGTCATGTTTATTGCTCGGTAGCTCGATCCGGTTTGTCATCACGAGGCAGGCCCATGTTATTTAGCTATGCGTGTAATGCGCGAATCGGTGGGCGGGGCTAAAGTAGCCGTGTTGAAGTAGGCGTTGATCTTCTTCAGCGGGGGTGGTGTTTTATCCTCTTTGACGTCATAGTTCCCCACTTTGAAAAACGAGTCGTTTGCTGAGCCTGGTGTCAATAAAAGCATTTATTGGACTAACAAGGACGTTTTCAGTTCTGAAATTTACAGGATATTCTTATAATATGATGACCTCTTAGATGTCAAAAGCTCAAGGAAAATTTGATTTCTCAGTTCATCACCCCTTTAAAGGAAATTAATACTTTTATTTAGCAAGGATGTAATAAATTGATCAAAAGTGATAGCAAAGACAAGATTTCTATTTAAAATAAATGCTGTTCTTTTGAACTTTCCATTCAACAAAGAATCAACGGTTTCCACAAACACGTTAAGCAGCACAACAGTTTTCAACACTGATAATAAAAATAATCTTGACCATCAAATCAGCATATTAGAATGATTTCTGAAGGATCATGTGACAATAATGGCAGCCTTGGTGTGCATAATTGTTATCATGATGTACCGTATATTGATTGTACTGTTTGTAATCAAACCATGAAACCTGCTAAATCATTATATGAAGCCATGAAGTCATGATAAATTAAAAATTGCAGTCGTCTATAGTGATTAACCATCATTTGGTAACCTTTTTTTACTGCTTAGTTCTAATAAGAATGCTTTAAATTTTTCAAGAGCCATCATTTTTAACACCCAGTTGACACACAGATCAATGGTCAGCCCTCATACTTGTAAGACACTCATATTTCACACTGATCTGCTAAGTGCAAGTATTACAGCAGGAGGAGAGATTTCATTATTCCTCCTTCCGCTTCCCATCACACCTCAGCATGCGTTTTCACACGCTGCAAATGAGCTTCATTTCAACATCACCGAACGTCGTCGCTGACAACGTCACACATTCACAGAAATGAACTCATCAGCAAAAGTAAAAGAACATAGCCTCTGAAATCCCAGAGGTTCTTTCAACCATTCCTAGAGTAGCTCACAGTCCTGGATGCACTGATAAGAGCCATCAGATCATCTATCGACGATAATAGTAAATCTGAATCAAAACCTTTTCAGGCTAACAGTATATTATGGTGGTAAAAAGTTAATTCTACTAGATCAAAATGGGAGCACTGAGATCCGAGCAGGCAGAGTGAGCTCTTTCAGCCAGCAAATACGTCAGAATGTAAACATGAGGGTGGTTTGGGATAAACAATGAAGGAGGGCTATGATTCGCCCCGTGTGGGGGTGAGTGGAGGCGCTACAGAGTTACGGAAGGCTTGAGTCATGATGTTACTCACTGATGTTCTTTCGACAGCATGGAGCTGAACAAAAACATTGGAGTACACCTTAAAGACGCAAAACACATTAAATAAGTGGCAAAAAAGCCAAAGGCATAGAAAAATATGCTAGAGAGTTCTAATGAGATATAGCCTAATAAGGGGCACAACAGAACAGGTTATTGAGCAGGAATAAATAGGCTAGTCTGTGCTGGGCACAATTTTACAAGTACATTTTCCTTCTCATGTTTTAAGATAATGAATACATGAGAATGTGAAGAAAGCCAAATGTATAGCTCCAGGTTCATACATCAAATTCTAATTCAGTTAAATATTTACACTAAGTAAAGCTGTGAAATTGTGAAATTCTCTTCTCAAATAAGGAGATTAATCAAGAGGGTTTATAGCTGAGAGCTAGGCATGATTCGACCCCATATCCTCATGATTACCAAAAAGGATAGCAGATATTAAATCTAATCAACCTGTGGGTTTCTATAGCTAAAGAATAAACAGTGGCATCTAAGCAGGAATAATAACTGAGAATAAATTGAATTTGAGGCAATAAATCTCTCCTGCATTGAATCAATAAACGGCTCTATTTTGCTAAATGACACACCTGTACACCTTGTGCTTGTTACATAACTACTGCACTTCATCTTCAATTCACAATCTAACTGCTACATATTATTATGATTGTTACATAATTCCAGGACTGAGCAGAGTAAAGAGCTCTTGATTCTCCTCTGACGCAAGCTGATCAAAGAATACTGCTAAGGAACTCTGGTATATGCATCACAATCACAAGAAATAACCACACTTTATAGTAGTGTACATGCAACTTTTACTTTCTTAAAGGTGCAGTAAGTGATTTCTCAGTAACGCTCTTGAAAGTGGTTCAGACCAAGCGCCACAACACACTTGTAGCCAATCAGCAGTAGGGGGCGTGTCCACTCATAATGGGGGAGGAGAGAGAGTGAGCAAATGGGAGATTTAAAGAAAGACTATAGAAAGAGAGATAGCGGAGAGACATTACAAAAGAGAAAAGGAATATCACTGGAAAAACAAGGTTATGATCAGGCAAGAGCTTCAGGGCCTGTGTTAAAGGGATAGTTCACCCAAAAATAAAAATTCTGTCATCATTTACTCACCTCAAGTTGTTCCAAACCTGTATAAGTTTCTTTGTTCTGCTGAAAGAAATGTATACAGCTTTGGAACAACTTGAAAGTGAGCAAATGATGACATAATTTTCATTTTGGGGTGAACTATCCCTTTAATATTAGAAAAGCTAAGCGGGAAGGCCTGAAAACAGACGTAGTATTGTTTTTGCTCTATACGTGAATAACATTGGTTTGGCTATGTTTCACAGAACCAAGATATGCTGTTGTTATAATGTTAGCTATAGTAACAGGAAAGTTTTGCGTTGAACTTGTATGGTACATTTAAATATAAATCTTGCTTTATCAAATGAGAAGTTTGATACATAAATGATGGTCCACTAGAAACTTAATTTTTGTTTTAACTGGTGCTGAAATATGCTTGCCTTAGCAGAGCTCCTTCATTATCAGATCTGGCTTTGATTATCCTGCGGCGCATCTGTAATAGATGGGCTACTGTAGTGCGTTTTTCAGACTGCATGCGTTGCAGCGCGGCTATTGATTTTTGCACACCAGGGAGCTCCGTCTGCACAGGGATATTTCCTTGCACTGCCCGCTCATGTCTAGGAAATGGGCCGAGGGACATTGCATTCTCTAAATAATAGGTCTACCCCAGAGGGGATGTGCATAAGAAACCAGCGGTACACCGTTGCTGATTCTCTCAGTGAGTCAGAGGACCCTACACTCCATCATCAACACAGAGACCATCAGAAGCAGCAGACTGAGGGGTCATTCAATCAGACGCTGTCCATTACACAAGGCTTTATGGAGTAAGTCAAATCAGGATGGTGGCTTTGAGACCACAACTTGTTTAATAATAAGTTCAGGGCTGTCTCAGGAACAAGCGTGAATGTGGACGGCGGCTGAAACGGCCGTTCCGTTAGGAATAGGAAACACGGATGCACATACAGTATATTCCATAATTCATCCTGAAAATACATTCAAAGCACTTATCACACCCCTCAACAATCACAATCCAACTGTACACACAAACACATTAAGATTCAAAGCAGGCATCCAGAAAACAGTTTTTCCCTTTCTGAAAGGGTAAAATCATTTCTCCCTCAGATATGTCACTCATGGCCGAAATGCGGAAATCAATCACATTTCATCTGAAGGTGATAGTCACTGAGATGGCAGTAGAAAATGTGGCTGTACGCATTCACATGACAGAGCCCTAGAGGAAATAATGAAACCAAAAGAGGCACTAGGCAGAATCTACAGAAAGCAAGAAAGAACACAAGAAAAATAGAAAGAAAGAAAGAATAAAAGAAAGAAAGATAGAAAGAAAGAAAGGATTAGTGGGCATTAACATTAGGTAATCCCACAGTTATTGCTGTCAGCAGATGGATCAGACGGTTGGTACTCGACAGGTTGTAATGATAAGATTAAAATGTGTGTATCGCACATCAGTTTTATAGTAAGAGGACACACACATTCCGATCAGTATTTGTCTCTCAGCAGAGTCAGGCAGTCAGAATCACACAGCCATACCATCCTATTGATCCCAGTTAAATTACGGAGCCATTTCATGACCTTGACTCTATAGACATGGCTGCGTGTCCCCCACATGCAGAGTTACGTCATGTCAAGGATGAATTATGGCAATGTAACCATGGCCTGTGTAGCTGACATATTCCCATCTGAAATTATGAATAATCAAACAAATATAAGTCACGATCAAATAGATACTATTTACTTTCTAAATACAGATTCCTAATCTTACTAAGAATAATGTACTGGTGCACGATATTCCAAAAAAAAAAAAAAAAAAAAAAAAACAAATAACAAATCACAAAACTAAGCCCTCTTATTTTTCTAAAAAGAGAGACCACACCCACTTTTCACAATATAATAAATTATTTAGGTATAAAATTAAGTCCCGTCCTAAATACATATGTGCATTGATGAACAATGTACAGGTCCTTCTCAAAAAATTAGCATATTGTGATAAAGTTAATTATTTTCCATAATGTAATGATAAAAATTAAACTTTCATATATTTTAGATTCATTGCACACCAACTGAAATATTTCAGGTCTTTGATTATGAATAATCAAACAAATATAAGTCACGATCAAATAGATACTATTTACTTTCTAAATACAGATTCCTAATCTTACTAAGAATAATGTACTGGTGCACGATATTCCAAAAAAAAAACACAAAAAAAAAATAACAAATCACAAAACTAAGCCCTCTTATTTTTGTAAAAAGAGAGACCACACCCACTTTTCACAATATAATAAATTATTTAGGTATAAAATTAAGTCCCGTCCTAAATACATATGTGCATTGATGAACAATGTACAGGTCCTTCTCAAAAAAATTGCATATTGTCATAAAGTTAATTATTTTCCATAATGTAATGATAAAAAATTAACTTTCATATATTTTAGATTCATTGCACACCAACTGAAATATTTCAGGTCTTTTATTGTTTTAATACTGATGATTTTGGCATACAGCTCATGAAAACCCCAAATTCCTGTCTAAAAAAATTAGCATATCATGAAAAGGGTCTCTAAACGAGCTATTAACCTAATCATCTGAATAAACTAATTAACTCTAAACACCTGCAAAAGATTCCAGAGGCTTTTAAAAACTCCCAGCCTGTTTCATTACTCAAAACCGCAATCATGGGTAAGACTGCCGACCTGACTGCTGTCCAGAAGGCCATCATTGACACCCTCAAGCAAGAGGGTAAGACAGAAATACATTTCTGAACAAATAGGCTGTTCCCAGAGTGCTTTATCAAGGCACCTCCGTGGGAAGTCTGTGGGAAGGAAAAAGTGTGGCAAAAAACGCTGCACAACGAGAAGAGGTGACCGGACCCTGAGGAAGATTGTGGAGAAGGACCGATTCCAGACCTTGGGGGACCTGCGGAAGCAGTGGACTGAGTCTGGAGTAGAAACATCCAGTGCCACCGTGCACAGGCGTGTGCAGGAAATGGGCTACAGGTGCCGCATTCCCCAGGTCAAGCCACTTTTGAACCAGAAACAGCGGCAGAAGCGCCTGACCTGGGCTACAGAGAAGCAGCACTGGACTGTTGCTCAGTTTTGCATGTCATTCGGAAATCAAGGTGCCAGAGTCTGGAGGAAGACTGGGGAGAAGGAAATGCCAAAATGCCTGAAGTCCAGTGTCAAGTACCCACAGTCAGTGATGGTCTGGGGTGCCATGTCAGCTGCTGGTGTTGGTCCACTGTGTTTTATCAAGGGCAGGGTCAATGCAGCTAGCTATCAGGAGATTTTGGAGCACTTCATGCTTCCATCTGCTGAAAAGCTTTATGGAGATGAAGATTTCATTTTTCAGCACGACCTGGCACCTGCTCACAGTGCCAAAACCACTAGTAAATGGTTTACTGACCATGGTATTACTGTGCTCAATTGGCCTGCCAACTCTCCTGACCTGAACCCCATAGAGAATCTGTGGGATATTGTGAAGAGAAAGTTGAGAGACGCAAGACCCAACACTCTGGATGAGCTTAAGGCCGCTATCGAAGCATCCTGGGCCTCCATAACACCTCAGCAGTGCCACAGGCTGATTGCCTCCATGCCACGCCGCATTGAAGCAGTCATTTCTGCAAAAGGATTCCCGACCAAGTATTGAGTGCATAACTGAACATAATTATTTGAAGGTTGACTTTTTTTTTTGTATTAAAAACACTTATTTTATTGGTCGGATGAAATATGCTAATTTTTTGAGAGAGGAATTTTGGGTTTTCATGAGCTGTATGCCAAAATCATCAGTATTAAAACAATAAAAGACCTGAAATATTTCAGTTGGTGTGCAATGAATCTAAAATATATGAAAGTTTAATTTTTATCATTACATTATGGAAAATAATGAACTTTATCACAATATGCAAATTTTTTGAGAAGGACCTGTATGTTCAGTCATAGGTGGGATGTGTTGGTATGCATGAGGAACATACAGTGGGCTGGGCAGATTCCTGGCCCACATAAAGGGCAGAGGCTCTGACAGAGGTTCACATCAAAGTCATCTCTAGCTCATGCCGATCCGGCAGGTCCCTTTTACCCCCTACTGTCCTGCATATAACACCTTCTCAATTTGCATCTAACACTGTGACTGTATAGCACTAGGAGTCAACTGCAAAGACTTCATCTGAAAAAGCAATGGACATAAAAAAATAAAAAAAAACTTTCAAATATTAAAAATACACAAAAATATATACTGTATATATATATATAAGAATACAAAACAGTATTTTTATTAACTAAAAATATAACTTAAATTATTAAAAAAAATTTTTTGTTAATTTAAATAAAGCTGAAATAAATTAAAATATAAATATTAGAAGAAAAACTTGAGCTTAAATTAGAAATGTTGCCTACAGAAAAGTTGTTTAATTAGAAATGATGCAAAATTAGGAATGTAGCCTTGGCAACTAATTTGAATGAGAAATAATACTAAAACTGATCAATTTAATTTAAAAATAAAATTGCTTAAAATAAATAAAAATATTAAAGCTAAATCTATGATTTCTGAAGACTGAAAATTCATAAATTTTAAATTACATTTAAAAAAATATTAAAGTAGAAAACAGTTATTTTACATTGTAATATTTCATATTATTACTATTTTTACTATATTTCTTTTATCAAATATATGCAGCCTTGGTGAACATGAGAGATTTAATACAAAAACATTAAAAAATCGTACCGACCCCAGAACTTTTCAACAGTATGTTTATATTAATTTTTATGATATATTTTTTGTTTTTTTTAAAGATGGAGATTATAACTGAAACTGAACTCAAGAAATCTGTATCTATATTTGGTCTTTATCTTTATACAGCAGCACCATTCACGCGATGATACATCATAACAAATGTTTAGTAATCATTGTCTGCACTTCAAAAAGTCAATGACAAAAGTCAAACATTTTGTAAAATTGATACCCCAAATGTTCGTGAAACATGTGAGAGGGATGTAATGCTGCCTCCCTCTGCAAGTGTTAACAGGAAACAGATGGAAAGTGTGAAGCTAAGAGCCTCAAATGAGACGCTTCTCTTTAAATTGCCTTTGATCCATCTGAAATGGAAGAGCAGAAGGTATACCTTTATTCAGTGCATGCTGAAATATCAACATCAAATTAGACACAATTTTGCAGATGGCAGTTCCATCAAGGTTTTGTAAAGGAGCACAGGAAGAGGGCTCGGAATCTGCCCCTTCCAGGAAATCTCCCACCGCCTGCCATATGCATTTACCCTCTAATAGCAAATCAATTTCTCTAGAGGCCTTATTGTGTAATGGATTCTGCCCGAAACGCAACCTCCATTGCCCTCCCTTCCAGTTTTCGCTGTCTTCTCCTTCCGACTGCTCCTCTCTCTTAGTTTCCAGCCAGTGGTGGGTAATTTGGGGTGTTAATTGCAGTGTGTTATTGTGCCCTGTCAGGTTTGAAAGGAAGCACTGGGAAGCCACTTTAAGATGCCAACATGCATATGCACACGGAGCTCTCCATGGTGCTGCAATGCCATCGTTTGTGTACTTTACACAAACGATATGTCTCAAAGGGACCGGGAGTGCTCTTTCTCTCTCTCAGCCAGTGACTGAGCTGCTTTAAAGTGCACTAAAACTGAGTTATATCACCAATGCAACAGCCCATCCCCAGCAATCACCTGAACCACAGGAAAGACTCGTGTGCTCTATATAAACTACCTATGACTCATTGTTAAAAGCAGCTAGTGTGGCTGGGAAATAGTTTTAAGTGCATTGTACAATACATTTCTCGCTTTAACAAAGCTGTGAGGTGTGCACTGATCGAGCTAAACTTGAGTTTCCAGGTGCACTCTGGGAGATTAAAGGCGGACGGGACTTTAGACACTCTGACAAATCAGGAAGTGTAACAACAGAGCAATGCACAGCAGAAGGGGAATGAGGCAGATAAGAGCTCTCAAGTCAGATAAATACAGAAGGTTGAGGACAGGAAGAGATTTGGACCTTAGAAGACCTACAGTCCTGTTATTTTTCACCAGAACAGTGTAATGTGATATGGAAAAAAAAGAAAAAGATCTGAAAAGTGGCTGCATTTACACAGCAGGAGAAAACAGCTGCCTTTTCTGATTTACAGGTTAAATATAGTTGCATCCACACGCTTTGGTTAAAAATGTTATAATCTTAATTTGGATCATTTAAAATTTTCAGTACCTAACACTAAATTGTAAGGAATCAAACTGGAATGTCTGTCTGCTATGCATCACGCTTATGTAGTTATATAATTTTGATGATAAATAAATATAATAATAAAATAACACTGTTGTTCAGACATTTATGATATTTTCCCCCAAGACAACTTCTCTTCAGAGGGTCTTCTGTCAGTAGCTCAGTGCACAAAATGTGACAGGCATGGTTTGGGTTATGAATATTCATAAAGATTTGCTATTCATAAATTCATACATTATTTTATTATTTAAAGGATTAAAAAAACATTTTCTGAAAGGTGGACGTTAGTAGGTAGCCTTAGTCACAGTGGGATTTCATTTCACAGTTTAAGTGTTCGTTTAGCCTACTGTGAAAACAACCAACTGCTTGATTGTAAAACGTGAGGTAATTTTTTTTAATTAACACTGAGGTCAGGATTAAACAAACCTCTTTAAAGAATTGTGTCATTTCTAGAAATCATTATGGTATGCCCCAGCATGTGATCAACAAATATGGACAGGTAGCCGTTACTCTGAAAAAAAAGCAACAATCTATCAAGTTATCTTTTTTTATTTAAAAAAGGATGACACGGTGGGCAGACAAATAATCAGCGAAGCAGAAACAACATAAACATGTGCTGTACGTCGGGTCCTGAAGGTCTCCGAAAACCTGTCAGTAAAACACACTTCACATTCTCTCTGTCGTATAGCACTTGCAGTGCAGCATAACCCTGTTAGAGCTACTCACACTCATTAGAGATACAGGGTGAAGGTCACACACAGACACACAAACGCACACACACAATAACAAGGTCAGACTCAAGCGTGGGTCTGATTATTAAAAACATTTCAGTCGGGCACATCTGTTACCAGGCAACTGCCACGATCTGGTTTAAAAAAAGAAGACAAACTTTAAGATGGCAGGACACAATAGCATGTATCCTGTCTATAAAACATCAATGCTGGGATTTGCTACAATAACTGAGACAAATCAATATAGTCGCATAGTGACAGTCGAGTTAAAAATACTCACTTTTCAACATTGATTTGGCCCAAACAGACATTTCATCACCATTAAAAAAAACTCATATTACTTTCAAAACTGCATTTGGCTTGAAGGATGCATTTCAAACAGTCTGCGAGGACTGATCAGGGTGCTTAGATATGTTCTCTTTTATAATCCCCAGTCTCCTTAATCTGCAATTATGGAGACAGTTTAGTATTCATATCGCCATGTTTGCTTTGGTTAAGAATGACCTTCCTCAGCATTTGTGTGAAAGAAAGAAAGCTAAGGAACAACAAGATACTTTAGCTTTGACAAAACACTACACCTTCTCACGGGTTAAATATGTAACTTTTTTGACAGATATATTATAAGAGAACGAAACATAAGTATCAATGCGGTGAATACACTGTAGATAAGGAAGGTCCACCTTTAATTTGAGCACCTATCAGCTTATTCGAACATGATTCTTTTCTTTCAAGATGGCTGCGGAGTGATTTTCAGAAGGACTTTGCTGACATTTTTTACTAATTCAACTGTTAAACATACCATAAAACATGTTTGAGCTCAGCAACAGATTCTATGATTAAAGTTATAATAAAGCTAGAAAAGAGAATATTCTACCAGAATGTACTACCAGTGTTACAGCCACCAGCTGGAGTGCTCCGGATGTCCCCAAGAGTCTGTCCAAACTGCACTGTAAGTTTTACAGAAAAAATATATATATGCTACTGTAAAAACCTAATAGTTGGTTAAATGTAAATTATCTTACCATACAGAGTGAAAAACTCTAAATGGTTTAACATCACATTATATATGTTATACTGTAAGATTTAAGGTTTTGCAAGTAAATTTATGAATTATTGTATAATTTACAGTGAAAAACAGAACTCCCTGCATGACATATCACATATGATTATAGTTGAAGGTAAACCGTAGATTGTTATATTAACATTCTACCACATAATGAAATATATGATTATAAACTGTAAAATATACAAGCACATATAGTATGCCATCCCATAATACCTGATGCACTGTCAACCAAATTTTTTTACAGTGACTTTCTGGCAAGCTGAGTTGCGTAATTTTTAATAAAAAATTTGACAGGATACTTTTTCTAAATAATCTAATATTTGATGATAGGTGCAGAAATGATATACTCACCTAAGCAGCAGCTGACAATAAGCACAAAGGTAAAGTGCTTCTTAATAGGCCTCAAAAGGTCTATTCATGAAAGGAAATCCCACAACGGCAAAACAAAACCAATGAAAAGGACTATTTTCTGTCCACACTACATTTAAAAACGACATAGCCTACTGTCCTGTAACTCTCCAAACACACTCTTCAATCTTTCCCCTCTGAGAGTGTGTGAAGGTGTGTATGCCATTGGAAACATCACAAGACCTGACTCCTAAAACCCCTTCAAAACAAAACTGTCTATGAACAGACTAATGAGTTCATCTAAAAAAAAAGATAAGACCCCGGAGCCAATTTCATTAGGCTCATGCTTCAGGACAGACATAAGCGCTTTAGTTAAAGTGATGTGACAAAAATAAGAAGACCTGAAAACAATTAGTATGCTAATGGAGCAAATTTAAACTCCATGACTTCACGTTACATGCGCTGGGAAAAAAATGCCTGTCTGTGGCTGAGATACAACCGCGGCAAAATAGTGCCACTAATGCTTGAATATGAACAGAGATACGGCTGTTGTGAGAGGTATGGCATCGCTACGTAGATATAAAAATAAAAGCCAATTCAAAATATTAATAACTACTATAATAGTATACACATAATACTAAAATAACGCTGCTGCTGTGTGAAATTTCTACACTATTGACAATAGATAATGGACTTTTTTAGTCACACTTTTTGCAACAATGTTTAATTTGGGGGGGTATCAGCGGTAAAAATTAAGATACTTGTCTAAAAAAAAAAAAAACACTGCTAAAAGTACTTTAACATATTTCTTCCTGTTGGCAGGTGGGTTAAATTATTTTGATACGGATTTAACAGTAACCAATTTTGCGATTAATTAATGAATTTAGGTCTTTCCACAACTCTCCTTTCCTTTTCTTTTTTGTTCTTTCCTTCGCCTTCCACCTCCTCCTCTCTCCTCTTTTCTTTTCGAGGTAATTGCCTGATCTCTAATTCCACCCAAGGCTCATCTCCCAGAAAATCAAGCCTGGTCCTTTCCACCGACCTGGGCACACACAGAGCCCTGACTCTGAAGTAATCATTTCACCCGGGAGGAGAGATAACCAAACAATCACCATTAACCCTGAGCCTTTGCTGTCTCTCACTACTTTTCTGAGATGCTCTCTCTCGGGAAGAAAAGAGCTCTCCAATCACAAGGATTCTGATAATAAATATCATGCCTCCCCCCTACCAAGCTCTGCTCATTAAAACCACAGATGTTTGCTCGCCTCCTCGACTAAAGGATGGCTAATATCTCCACTGTAAGGTGCGTGTCCTTTCTGGTTGTTATGTGATTCAATAACACGTCTTGAGGATCGATATCATGCCATCCGACTGTCAAGCTTCTGAGACGCCCGTCTTATGCGGAGGTACAATTAGTGCTTTGTGTTAAAGCAGCTTTTCAGTAGGACTGAGGCTGAAAACAGGCGCCGGGTGTACAAGCTGATTCACAATGTTTATCCCTGCAGTGATTCAGGGAGAATAATGGAGCTACATTTCTTCGCTCACCTCTTGGCATAAAAGTCTCACACACACTCTCTCCGAGCCACGAGGGGACAGCAAGGCTAGAATATACATGCAGAGAAAGTCGATGGTGATTTATTCAACGAGTTTGGCTGTTGAATAGAGTGCATCAAGAATGAGAGCTTCTATTAGTCTAATGTAGACAGTCCTTTGACCATTGACAAAATCTGGTCCTAAACTTATTCTGGCCAAGAACTGCACACTTAGACAGGAAAAAGTCATCTTCTCAACATGTAAAACAATCAACCACAATTTAGAGATGGATAATTCAAAAATCTGATGTAACCCTGAGAGCAATACAGTTGTGCTCAAGAGTATCTTGTTTACTTGTTTACTAATAAATTCGAGCTAATTAGATTGAAGCTTAGTGTTTTTTGAAAGCTTTAGCAAATTTTTTTTTTACAATATGCATCAAATGAACCATGAATACGCACCGTCTGAGGCTAAACATGCGGTCATACTATACTTTGTTTTCCATTCACTTCCGTATGTTAAGTATATGAATAAAGGAAATGCAAGCAAATGCGCTTTAGTTTCAACTGTCGCTGCATACCAAAGTTTGGTGAGCTCTGACCCCTGAATTCATATATATATTGTTATATATATGGGTATATATATATATATATATATATATATATATATAAACAGATTTATTTTTAATTAATAACATTATCTAATATTATTATTATAAATATAATATTAAATAAATAAAAAATATTTAAAATATATTGAATAAATTTAAATACAGTATTTAATTTGAAATATTATTTAATATTAGTATTATATTATTAAATAATATTTAATATTATAATTTTTTGATACATTTTATATTCAATTATAAATTAAATAAAATATTCATATATTTAAAATATATCAATAAATTTAAAAAAAAACAGTATTATTTACATTTAAAATAAATTACAAATATTTGTTTTTAAAATAATATTTCATATTAAAAAGTATAATATATCAAATAATAATAATAAAATAATAATTTGTATTACCTCGAAATTGATGCAGGAATGTCAGCTAGCATTTTTGTTTTTCACAGGATTAACTTGTACCTCATTCAATCCTGAGGTGTGACAGATCTACACGTTGAAGCTGTAAGCTCATTTTCGGTGGAGCGTCCCTGGCGTGAGCGGGGAGACTTGGAGAGGACGGGCTGTCATGGTGACGGTCTACTGAGGCCGTAGCATTAGCACAACTAACAGACTGAAGAGGCAGAGAGAACGGTTGAAGTGTGTCTAAGTGTGTGTTTTCTTTTGTGTCTGTGCATATAAGTAGTCCTGGAAGGGTGATATCAGAAGTGTGACACAAACTGTACCTGCCATACAGACTGTGTATGATCACTAACTGCTAACGCAAGAACTGGAAGATCTTTTAAAGATGCACATTCACACACACCTACACACATACACTAACAACCACACACAGACTTCTTTCAAAAGGTCTGTGTACCTCATATGCAATAAACATCAAAATATTAGCAGCAATCACACTGAATGACATATTTACCACGAAACAAACATCACAGGTAAAATAATCAAAAAGACGATTATCACAAAAATGTATTTCATTGGCGTAAACCATATTTGGAGAAAATAAATGTAATTTCACTGCACAAATGGCTTTCTTCAAAGGGAGATTGTGTTTGTCTGTTATTAAGACCCTCTGAAGAATTTCATGCTGATGTCAAAACGGTTCGGAACATTTGCACAGACGTAATGTTCCTGAGTACGGATTAACCACAATAACAACCACCACCACCAAGACAACAACAACAACATAACGGGGGGAAAAGACACATTCAAAATAAAGATCACAAACTTGCCAGGTAGTTTGCTGCGGTCACCCCTGGGTATGTTAGATCAAACCGGGTAACCAGCGCAGGCTGCAGACGAGAAAACACAAAAGAGTGTCACAGAAAGTCGGCTGCACTCAGGGAAGGAAGAGAGAGGATGAGAGATGACACAGAAATACTGCATGAACCATGAGAAAAAGAAAGAAAAAAGATGGTAGGATGAGGCTTTGATTTTAAGGTTATTTTGGGAATAGATACACACCACTGGTAAAAGCAATCTAAAAGGCAGTTCACGCTGTGCACTTGCTTTCCAAAAACAGCTGGACGGAATATAACGAAACTGAATGCATGGAGATGCTTTTTTAAAAGTTGAACTGCATTTAACTTGACACGCCATCTTGAAAATGCAACGGTCATGGCGCACTAAAGACGTCTGTCTGATGCATGTGTGCAAATCAACTATTTAAAAATAGCCCAGATGGAACATAAGAACACGTCTTATGTGTAAAAGTGCTTTCACCTGGCTCTGTGGAACAGGAAGTGAGAGGAATAAGTCAGTGATTTTTTTTTATTTAGTTCTACAGACAAGTAATATCCTGCACCTGAGTGTATTCAACTATGAGACATCATGCCGGTAGACAGAGGCTGTTATGTGACTGGGGGAGAAATGGCTGTTGGCAAAACAAAAAGATTGAGATCTTAAAACACTGTCTGCACAAGAGATGACAGCGCAGAATTCTGATGAGCCTAATGCTTCAGACAGGTCTATACACTCTGGACTGGAATAAAATCATACACTCCCTCAGATCAAATAAAAGCAGAGCTTTTGAATCATCTGCAGACAATCAGATGAGGCACAGGCTGTTAATGTCTCTCTGGCAGAGAGCGTGACTCCAGCAGGGTCATATCTGATCACAGAAAAGCAGCAACAAAAGCTTTCAATGGTGGAATAAAGAAATGTGTTCTTTATCTGGCATTTTTCATGAAAACAGTACACTTAAAAAAAAGGCACAAAGGCAAAAATCCAATGTCTGTTTGTTTTGTTTTTTTTTGCGTGAGAATTATTTGTTTGATGGAACATTATCAATTATCCAATGAATTGATACACAATTGTAAATACAGTAAAAATATTTTTAATTAATTAAATCATTTTAAATACCAAAAATATACTACCGTTCAAAGGTTTGGGGTCAGTAAGATTTTTTTTTTTTTTAATGCATTGAAATTATAAGATGTGACAATAAAGATTTTTACTACAAAAAACAAATACCATTTCAAATGCGGTTCTTTTGGACTTATTATTCATCAAATATTCATAATTTTTTTTAAAAAATGATTACGCTTTCCACAAAAATATTAAGCAGCACAACTGTTTTCAACATTGATAATAATAATAAATGCTTCATGAGCATCAAATCAACACTGAAAACTGCAGAAATTACATTTAAAATCTACGACCCCAATATTTGAGCCGGAGTGTAATATTCAGCTCTGCTCCAAAATTTCTTCCCTATTCACATAATATCAAATAAATAAATACATCTGTAATCATACTAGGATTTTAAAAAAAAGTGTATCATCTGAAACAGAGATTCGTTACCTAAGTTTAATATATGTTAATAATTATTACTGATGATTTTGTTGCATCTGACATATATACCACAATAGATACATATTTTAATATCATTCATGACTAATCAGAGAATAAAACTCTTACTGCCAGTCAAACAGCGCTAGAATTCAGCCACTGTCAGCCTGCTTTTTAAACTAGCAACTGAGCCCCATCTAGTGTTGGGAAGTCATTTTACAACATTACATTTCTGATTACAACCTCTTATGCTTTCACAACTTAAAGATCCTCCCCACAAATTATTACGTAAAGATCATTTATATAAAAAAAAAAATTCACAGCACGAGCACGTTGCTACCACTATAATGAACACTAACCCATAACCTAAAGCATTGCACTCTTCTAATAATGTCCACATTACAAGTCAAACTTTTTTCAACGAATATGTTTAAAAAAAAACAAGATTTTTTTAAATTACTATATGAATGAGGAATGAAAACGTGACATGGAAAACTAAACACTCATAAAGAGGCAACCAGATCAACACAGACACACAAATGAAAAGATAGAGGAGGAGAAAGTCACCAATGTGAAGAGGGGTGTAATGTTACTAATGTTACTAATTAGATGGTCTGAGAAAGGGGGACTTACCTTAAGCGGTGAGATGTGAGAGTGGGAAACATAGCCGTGCACATTCTCGATTTCTGAGAGGTTCTTCTCCGACACGTGCACCAGCTCCGGCGCTCGAACTTCATTGGTGAGCCGCGGGAAGTTGTGTTCCAGAGGAGGGGAATCTTCATCCTGATACCGGTACTGTATACAGGAAAAGTAAGAGGAAGAGATGGGGAAACAGAGGAAAGCAGAGAAAATGAAATGAGAAAAGGCAGAAAGAAAACCCACAGTCCACTGTGAGCACAATGCAAACACAATTTAAAACATGACCTTCAGCCAATGAGGTTTGTGCCCTGTGAGATGAACAAGCCAAAAAAAACTCCCATAATTCATTATTTGAAGAACTGAGAAGAACTGAAATCACGATGAATGATGAAGATTAACGTTTGCTGTGAGCAACCTCATGCACACGCAATGATAACGCAAAGCACTGGTGCTGACATGCTCCAATCTAGAGAGAGAAGTTCTAAACAGTTTGCTCTGCATGCGGTCAAACCAGGATGCTCATCCGTTTCAGTTGAGCTGAAAACAACACTGAAAATGTGTAAAATGAAGACATAACATAGTGCAGCACATCAGTTCTTGACAAACAGTGAGGATTTGGTACGGCGCGGCCCCTGTCTTTCTGTCTCACCCAGGGGGAGTTCATCAGGGCCGGATTCATACATGCTGGAGATTGGCTTTGGTGCTGCGAGCCCTGTACCGCTGGAGGCCTGTTCTGTAAGTACACATACACACACACAGGAGCCCAACTGTGAATAACCAATCACAGTCAGTTAAGCTGAATCATTTAAATAATTATATATAAACTAGAGTTCAAAAGTTTGGGGTTGGTGCTTTTTAAAGGAGTCTCTGATGCTCATTAAGGCCACATTTATTTGATCAAAAATACAGTAAACACAGCAATACTCACTGATCTGATATCACAACATATTACTATTTAACATGGGTGTTTTTATATAATTAGAAAATTTCATTTCTGTGATGGCAAAATTCAATTTTCAGCATCATTGCTCCAGTCTTCAGTGTCACATGATCCTTCAGAAATGATTCTAAAATGTTGGGTTGGTGCTCAAGAACTCTTATTTTTATCAATGTTGAAAACAGTTGTGCTGCTTAACTTCAAAAGAAACAGAATTTTGAATAAACAGAAAAAGAATAAATGTCACAGTCACTTTTGATCAATTGAATGCATCTTAGCTGAAAAAAGTCCGACCCCAAATGTTTGAAAAGTAGTGTAGACCATTTACCAGCCACACAAAAATTAACACAAGGGAAGAAGCCTTGAACAACAAAAACATACAACCTCATGTACACACACACACACACACACGAATTACAATTTAAAATCCATTTTGCGTTGCCAAAAAGAAAGCCAACACTCTTGCCTTAATTTGGATGGCAAATGAGACATTTTCCAACTCAAATGTATTATTTTTAATTTCTAATTGTTCTACAGAGGGAGGAAACAGATAGTCCTCAATAATTAAAACAAAACAAAATCTTCAAAAGTGCTTTTTAAAAATAAAACAAAATCTCCTTCTTCTGAGGGACAAAGGCTATCGCATATAGTGTAGCTGCAAACAAAAAATAAATAATACAATTCAATTCAATAAATTACTTAATGAGTGGAGCCTTCATTCAGTAGATGGAGCTAACATTCCCAGGGAATGCATGCAACTGATACAAGTCCCTTTAGATAAAGGCCAAAATCCACAAATGTAATGTAAAAAAATGAGTTACGAGTCGAGAGGCAGAAAGGAGCCATAATCACCACTTCTGCAATCAAAAAAGCTCAAATATCAGCATGACAGAGAATACATCACACTATGGAGAGATCACAGAGTATAATCATATTTCAGGAATCAGGCTGCACCTGCCCACCCGCAAAGAACATGAGAGCTTTAATTCTCTCTGATGATATGACTCCACACACTGCACAGAGTAATTATCCTACACCTTACTGACTAGCATTACGCACAGAGGTGGGCTGTGCTTTGAGTTACAGTGCTTCTCATTATCCTAATCCTCAGAATGTTGCAACATAGAAGTGTTTTAGAATCTTCTGTCGGTTTAGAACTTAAGAACATCATCACTTAGTTCCAAAACCCAGTGATACACCTCACAGCCTTTTAAGGCAGCATTCTTACTGATAATTGGCTGATAACAGTTTTTAGCAATATTTCTCTCCATTTTTGGATGCGCACGACCGTTCAAAAAACTGGGGTCGGCACATGTGCGCGCGATGAGAAACGCACTTACCTCTTTCTTTCCTTTTTTTTAACTGGAAACTTTAAAGTGCAAATACATCAACTAAATACAGGTCCAGTTTCAGAATCAAATCACTAAGAGTGCTTCTGAAATTAGTGAGGGTGCTCTAGTAACGTGCAGATGTAATGTGTAAGCAACAGCTCTACCATAACAATAATAGCAATGCACAGTGAAAAACTTATACAGTGAGGATATTTTGATACAAAAATGTTTATATTTATCTATTAGTCTTCATTTAAATTGCTTGAAGCGTATCTATTTTTACATGCCATCACAACACCTCTGACTGAGTTCAGGAGATCAACAAACATATTCGTGATTTGTTACATTGCTCACCGCAGCAAAAACAAGTTGTAAATAGAAACATTAGATGTTCTCCAGAAATGCACCTTGGGCTTTTGTCAAATCAGCTTTGCCAATATGATATTATTACAGTATCAACTGAGGGTGCTCTTGCTTTCATTTTTTTGCAAACACCCCCGAAGAACCAGGTCTGACCAAATATCTGACCTTTATTCACCTCTGTTTCCATGAGCAAATGATAGGCCTAACTGGGCTAAGCAAAGTGACATGCAACAAATGCCCCTTAAAACATATAAAAATGCTCATTACTCAATAATTAATTAAGCTTGGTGTATAATTAATTATTAAGAATTAAACTCTTTTAATTCTGAAGAGAAACACACAGACTGCAAATAGCCTACAGGTACATTACCAACCAAACAAAAACACATTCTTTCCATGAGTGTTATCGTGAGTCGCTCTCTCACTGGGAATAACCTACCTGATGATTTGGGAGAGACTAACTTAAAATGCAATTTATCACTGTGCCAAAAACAGAAAGCACAAGCTTATGTGTCATGTCGTTGTGTTGTAATGCTAAATATAATGGTAGAATTGTGCGTATTATGTCCCGCCAGAACCCGATGTGAGATCCACCAATCAGAGAGGTTCCCGGATCTCTATCGATTTTTTGATTGGTTAAAATGGATGGAGAATATATTGTGTTTTTCTGTAGGTGATCGGCTGTTTTGGGATCGGCTCCTATGGTCTACATTGTCACATGACCCTTTGGAAATCATTCTAATATGCTGATTTGGTGATCACGAAACATTTCTTATTACTATCAATGTTGAGCACAAGCTGATTAAAACGTTTGATGATTCTCTGATGAATAGAAGTTCAAAGGAACAACATGTAATTGAAATAGAAAACTTTTGTAACACTATAAATGTAACTTTTGATCAATTTAATGCATCCTTGCTGAATAAAAATATAATTTTTTCTCTCTCAAGAGAAAGATTCTCTCAAGAAAAAGAAATACAAATCATACTAACCCTAAACTTTTGAACAGTAGTGTATTTTTCACAAAGATTGGTGCAATGCATTCAGAGATCTCTGCAAATGACACATGATATGCTGCCTTTAAATCTGACCAAAATAACATATATTACGGTTATACTAAGAACGCACACATGATGCTTTAAAATGCTGCACAAAGTGGATATCTGCTGGTTTTCTGAGAGGTCAAAGGTCATGGACATTCTAGGGTCACACAATATCCAACTCTAGGGACATTAAATCTGGGTTTCTGAGCTACAGACTGCCAAGCGGACCGTCAGCTGGCAGTCTAATAGCTGACATATGTGAGACCGATCATCTGAGGGAAGAAGTCACAAGAGATCAGAATAACAGAATGAAAGTTGTGCTAAGAATACACACATACCGCAAACACATTCTTACTCACTATGAATCCAATGCATGAATTCAAACATGAACATTGTGATGTTCATATGAAAACTATTGATACAAAAAGTAATTTCACCCAATATCTGTGGTGAAAGTGAATGATCAAATGATTAGCTTAGTAACATGCTAATGACATATTCTATTGGAAACAACTAAGTTTGCTATGCATAACATTGCTATCCATCCATAAAACTTAATGTTCCATTTCAGATATGATGTACCCTAAGGTATCTGCCAATGTACTTCTAAGTTAGCTCACAAGGTTCTGGATAAGTCAACGCTGAGTTTAAGGACATTCACTATTTTCATTGTGTTCCAAGCTGCACACAGGCAGCGTGCTGAACTGCTGTGTTATTGTATGCGAAGGCAGAGATAAATGAAGTTAATGTAAAATAATGACAGGCGGGTGAGAAAAGGTCGTCCCCAGGGTTCCCACAAGCCAGCAGGTCGTGTAACCGCCTCACCTTTCTTTAAAAGCTGCTATTGTCTCCCTCTCAAATGCTTTAAGCATCTCTTGTTGCCCCTGACTTGTTCTTTCTACACTGTCATTAACTGCAATTATCAAGCCCAGACTAATAGCAGCTCTCATACTCCATAACAACCAATGGTAGGGAAATACCTTCAGTATAAAATGCACACTCAGATTCACTCAAGAAACACCAGCCTTGCTATATATAGGCTGTCTCTGACCTCTCAGAAACAGAAAACTTCATGTTTTCATTCCATTTGAAGGATTTTCAAACTTTCAAAATGTACCAGCTTTGTGTTGTACTAGTCAACCAAACCAAATGCTAGTTATGCTAGTACAAAATGTTCTTTTTAGAAGGAAATTTTTTGTGCAAACCTTCTCCTCAGTATGAAATGTTACATCTTTTCAAAGTCTGAAATGTTTTAAACTGGATTATCTATTTCGAATGGGTGTTCTGAGCTTTATTAATGGACTGTGATTTGGACAGGATTTTCACTCAAGAGGGCTGTTCCCCGACTCCAGACCTCTGAGGACATTCAACATGCCGTTTGAAGATTACAGACTTTGCAGGCAAACCACCTGCAATTTTTCTTAAAAGAAAACTGAGAAAATATTTGCCAGCCACAGCTAATCTGCTTGGTGTTGCAGACGTAACAAGGGAAACGGAACAAGAAAAAAGTGATAAACAAAATGGGAAAAAAAGATGCAAATCCTCTCTCCAGAGGCATGTCGGTGAATACAAAAAGGGTTAGTGGGCTGCAGTGATAGTGATGGGATTGAGCAGGTTTCATTAAAATCCAGAAGGCGTATTGAACTGAAGTCACTACAAATCACTACAACATATGGTCTTCTTTTATCTTTTACCTGTAAAGACCAACAAGAAATGATTAGTATTTTCTTTAACTCTACAATTCTTAAATGATCACAAACTAAAGTATACTAGGGCTGTCTTAATTACGTGATTAAACTTAAGTGCTTTTTCCACTTTTAAGTGCTATATTTGGGTCCCCGGTGTATTTACCAAACCAGAAAACATGAAAAGTGACAACCAGGTAACTTTGTTTTGGTAAGCCTTTCTCTGCAAGCATGTCAAAAAATAAGCCGATCAGATTTCGCTTCCCTTCTGACGTAGGAAGGGGATCTTATTATTAAATTACCGCCCCTTAATCTGCAGATTTCCACCCACGACGCTGCCATTTGGTTTTGCAAGTGACAACAGTGTAACCAGTTCTAACGCAATGGCAAAAGTTTGATCAAAGCATGTCAACTGTTCTGTCGTTGCTGCACAGACGAGCACAGAACACTATTTGACCAAAAAAATGTCACAGTCTTATAAAGACCTCAGGGAACTGTGTCAACTTGTGTAAAAGTTAAACATGACGGTACATGCAAGTTGATGAGATGAATCAATGTAACTCAACTACATAAATACATAACTACATAACAACAACAACTACATAAATGTATCCACTAAACATTCAGAAACGTCCAGGTCTAAAAGTTGCAGCCTCTTCCTGAGTCTCTCCGTAAGGCTGCACTCCGCTACTGGTTATTTCTGAGATTTTGGATGAGTGAGATTATTCGCATTGTGTTTTGTTATTGTCGAGTATCCGAAGCTTGTGTAAAGGATCAGCCGTCTTCTGAACGGAGGAGGGGAGCAGCAGCTCATTTGCATTTAAAGGGACACACACAAAAATTGCACATTTTTGCTCACACCCAAAAAGGGGCAAATATGACAAGCTATAATAAATGATCTGGGTTTTTTTTGAGCTGAAGAACATTTTATTTCAGTTAGCCTAATAGCTGGTTTGATTTGCATTGAGAGATGGTCTTGGAAAGTACCCCCATGCCAATCTCTAGGTATGGTGAAGGGTATGTGATGATGTGGGGCTTTTTTTAAATTCAAAAGGCCAAGGGAACTTTATCAGGATGCATAGTATCCTGGATCCATGAAATAATTGGCCTTTAACAATAAAAATCTGCCTGCCTCTATGGGAATTTAACATGGGGTGTACTGACTAATGCCCCCTGTATTTCAAGGAAGAATATTTATTTATTTACGATACATTATTCATTCACAAAGAAAATTGGTGTCCTTAGGTTGGATTTTTCCTCATTTTTTAAACGAAGGCATTAAGATCAATTTCCAAAAGATTATTTTTTATTCCTCTTTTTAGTCAACTTTAGCATGGGTGTATTCACTTATGCTAAGCACTGTATTACAAGTCATCAGAGAAGTTATCTTGAGAAGATCAACCAGCATTCCTATAACCACCTTGTTGTGACTTTAATAAGATCTGTAAGAATGTAAAACTAATCTGACAGCTGTGTGTAATGCCCATCAGCATTTAACAGACCAATGATAATTTAATTTAATCTTGAAAGAGAGCATTTTTTATGGATTCTGGAATATCCAAGAAATATCAGCCATATTACTGACAGCATAGAATGCCACATTTTGTGTGTGTGTGTCTGTGTGTGTATCTGACAGAACCACTACAGCGACAATGAATGAGTCACAGTTCATTAATAATGCTTTAGTACTATACTCAACATATAACAGTCAGGTCACTGGTCACAGCTCAGTAAATGGACCTACTATTTCGCTGAGGCTACTGACTCTAACCCAATTTGTGGAGATCTGTAAATCAAAAGCATGAATATAGACAGTAGAACTTTGTTTACACTGTAAATGTGGTAAAATAAATCAAAATCAAGTCTAAAACAAACATATAAAATGGTCAAAGTCAAGCCTGATTCTCTGGACTATTAAAAAAACGCATCAGGCTAGCATGCTAACTGCTACAGTCTGTGATGTGAAGTATATTTGATGTGTTAAATGTGGTGATAAGCAGTCTCACACCCCACACACGAGGGTCAAATATAATACTACAATAAGTAATATATCGGCTCTAATCTGACATATGCAGCATGACAATGTGATAGACGGCTGCTAGCGTGGTCTATAGCAGAAAAGCTTGGAATCTTCAAAATGTGCAAATATATTTGTATGAGGACAGATGTGTATGTTGGGGAGGTGTAATGTATTTGTGAACAGGCTGTGGGTTTTCCAACACACTCGTGTTCACGTGCCACTGTGCTGAAGGCCGCTTCCTCACTTCCCTCTCTCTCTCGCTCTCTGAGATGAGAGAAGATGGGTATATGAGTTGGCATGGCTAAAGGCTCTGTGCTGGATTGTGTGGAATCTCCTTGCGATTGTGTGCACTGACCCCTTTTCTGCGGCCTAATAAACCCTGAGCTCGTCATCTTCAGCTCACAGGGTTCATTCAGCCTGCAGAAGAAGAAAGGGTTAACAACAGTTGGCAAGATCCTTCTACTTCTACCTCCTTAGCTACTGAGAACATTTCCAGTGGAGACTACAAGTTCCAAATAAGTCTGTAGTGAGCATTTTGAAGAGATAATTCACCCCAAAAAATTTATAAATTCTTACCCTAAAGTCTCCTGAAGCCTTTGCAAGTTTCTTTGATGGGTCATTTTTAAAAATGTATTTATAACAGAGTATCCACGCTCTTTTCCATACAATGAAAGTAGATGGTGACCACTGTTATAGTAAGATTTGCCGTGAATAAGAACTAATTTTCATTAGCCATCAGTTCCTCAAATAAATATGTGGTTAGGCTTCCAAAGACTTGGATAGAGCATAAGTCATATGCAACACTTTTAAATTACTTTTATGGAGTTTGATAACCTCTGTCCTCACTCAGTTTCATCATATAGACTTTATATAGCCCCGCCTCCTTTCAGCACTGTGCTTGTGTTCTTTCTTCCGGTTTGTATTTCCACCGCATGAAGGTAAGATCTTGCGGATTTATGAATGAACCGATCGTTTGAAAATCTTCCCGGTCTAGTGACATTTCTTATGACATCCGCTTCAAATATTACAATGCTCATGATAACTTCTGTTAACTCTACAATAAGTAAGACCACTTCACCACCTAATTACTCTTCAACAGCAATGCCATGGAAATATACAAGGCTAACGCAAAGTTCTAAAGACGGCTGCGTGCTTGTTTCTCTGTTGCTTTAGGTGTATAGAAGCAAACAGTGTGAGCCTTCTTCAAAACTTTCTTTTTTTTTTTTTGGAACGGCATGAGAAAATGAGTTACTGCATACACAAATATGCAACTTAGCATCAACAAACATACCATAAACACATGAAAACATATTCAACATTAAAATGATGATTCTGCTCCTTTGAACTTCACAGATAGGGATTTGATTGTGAGCCAATACAAAAGTGTCCACGAATGGGAACAGCTTATTGATGGAGGGAAATAAGTATGTCATATGGAGACTACATCTCATGAGAGTATTTGCAGGACTCAGAATGACTCAGAATGCTGAAGGAACCTCAGATTTAAGCTAAACCCTTACACTAACACTTAAGGTCAAATATTAAATAATAATGCTCTTACGGTTACTGTAAAGATTTAAACAGCATAATCATGGGTTAATTAAAGCAGCAAAGAAATGCCACTGCTTACTTTACAAAAACTAATCCCCCACCTCCCCCCTCCATTTCTCTCTCCCTCTCTCGGTCAGGCAGAACGCGGATCAGTGGCTTTTAAACTAACTGTACTTTATGGTTGAAGCTTCCACTGTGCCACAAAGACAAAATCAAACAATAAAATTGCTATACCCTGGCATCTTTTACATAAGCAATATTTAATACAGAGAGTATTATTGCAATAATTATAAATATCATATTGCTAATATTTACTGTGGTATCATCAATTATAAAAATAATAATATTGTTTTTGTTGTTACTATTAATAATAATAATAATAATAATAATAATAATAATAACTACAAATATAGTTGTTGTTCAAATTTGCAAACAATTATTAATAATTCCATAATATAATAATTTACAGCATATATATAAAACAGATAAAACACATGTACAGTACACAAAGTTTTGGAAGTGACAGCAGTTTAACCACTTTACAGTAGTAGAGCTGTTTTTGAGTAAATACTAATTTGCATTATATCATTAAATGTGTACATGACCGAAGTAAAGCTACACAGTTTTTACCTCCTCAAAACACTTCACACCAAATTAAAGACACTAATCTGCACGTTTCCATGAGTTATAAATAAACCCACCCTAGTGACACCATAATGCCAAGCACAAGTGACAGAATTCCCTTTGCAGCTGCAATTCATTTTACTTCCAGAGCTGAATCATCTTATTAGCATGCTGCGCTGCGGACTGCCTCTGCCGTCTGAAACTAATTGGTTCTGAATGAAGGACCGTACAAGAGAGCAAACAAACAAACAAATGTAGCACGCCAACTAAATGCAACATTCAACCTGGAAATGACATCTTGATCCAAATTACATTACATGGGTTTACAGATGTTTTAAAGGCTGAGAAAAAAACCCCCAGCAAACTTAAGCGCTTGTCATTTAAAGTGAGGGTTGTAAATCTCATAAATGACTTCAAACACGCCAAATCACTCAAAACACAAAAGTGATAATGAACAAACACCCGCAGTATAACACGTTTCGATAAATCAACTGCATTCCAATAATCCACATTAGAAGTAAATGCTGAGTGTCACACCACTGACACACTTCCTGTTCTGGCCAAACGGCAGCATAATGAGAGCTTGTAAAGTGCGAATGCATAATGCATCTTAAAAACAAATATCATCAAATTGCTTGATGGAAGCCTACCTTACATCCGAACATCAGCGACAAGGTGTTGTCATGGCATGCGACCTTACAGTGGCAGAGCATTGGATTGAAACAGTCGGGGTTCCTCAGTATAGGAGACATTCCTCTCACAACAGGAGCACTGCACTCATGCCACGAGCATTGACGTATAGAGAGAGAAAGCACGAGACTCTTCACTCCTGGATAAGCAAGAGTCCGCCTAATGTATGAACACACACACACACACACACGTGCTCCCTAAACACACACACACACACACACACACGTGCAACTGGGATGCAGCCACCGTTAAATCTCACTGCTCTCCCTTTTTCTTCTCTGGTCTGAGTTGGACGGTATTTCACAACCCTGTCTACTTAAAGCTTTCTTCTTACTCTTCTTACTTATGCTTTACTTTCTTTTTGCAAAACGTATTTTTCTTTCCTTTTGATTTTGGGGTGAAATAATACCTGGACCCTGAGATTAAATAGTAATGCAAAGAACAATGTTGTGGCAAATGATCTACATAATTGGCACCACCCGGCTTTATTAGCAAGGCCCAGTGTGATTTGCTAGACTGATTTGAAATTCAGTGAGAACTTGCGCGATGGCAGAGTCACCGGAATAGGTCCGAATGCTGTTCTCTTTAAATATGTAAATTTGAAAAAAAAAAAAAAAAATTTAATTAAAACTTAAGTGACAGTAGTTACAAAAGTTATGATGTTACAAAAGATTTCTAATTCAAATAAATGCTGTTTGCTAAACTTTCTATTTATCAAATAATCAAATATTAAGCACCACAACTGTTTTCAACATCGATAATAAAAATAAATGTTTCTTGAGCACCAAATCAGCATATTAGAATGATTTTTGAAGGATCATGTGACACTGGAGACTGGAATAATGATGCTGTAAATTCATCTTCACAGGAATAAATTACATTTTATAATAGATTCCAATAGAAAACAGTTATTTCAATAAAATAAGACACTTCTATGAAAATATATACAAATCTTTCTGACCATAAACCTTTGAAGGGTAGTGTATATAAATGTATTTGGACAGTCATGTGGGTTTTGAACAACATGCTAGCATTCAAAATCACAACAAATGCAATACTGTTCTTTTCAATGGGCATCTTTGCCAAGTTGAGGATGTATATTAAGATCAACTCAGATCCCGGCAGCAGATGTGCTAGCCGACAAATTACCACAACAACTCCAAGAGATGAGAGATGATGTTTACAAGCCCATACAGCAAACTGCCAAACCCAGACAGAGTGCAGGATGGCATTATGCCCATGTGTGTGTGTGTGTGTGTGTGTGTGCGCTCCAGAAGGAAAACAGAGGTGTTCTGGGATGGTAGAAATCATGCTGGAGGTGAAGAATTATAAGTGAAACCCTCAGTGGGTGAATTTATGTGTCACGATTCCATGTGTCTGTTTCATGGACTTATTTTGATATTCAGTTGTCTTGCTGTGCCTCTGTTCTCTTCATGTGGTTTAATTCTTTTTTCTCTTTGTTTTTTCTCTTTTTTTCTATTGCCATTTTATAAGCTTCCATAGATACCCTTGTTAGTTACCATGTCAACTAATCACCAACACCTGTCCTTCATTAAGCTTCTTGTTACCTTTGTGTATTTAAACCCTCAGGCCCTGTTTACACCTGGTCTCTTTTGTCCAGTTTCAACCACTTCTGTCCTGATTTCTTTAGAGGGAGGGTCTATGGGCGGTTAATTGTATGCAATTTTTTAGATCTTTCGATCTAATAGACAAAATAAGCTCACACAATTTACATATGAACATAATTGGAGAAAAATATACGGAGAGCAGTAGCAGTAAAAGTTATTAAAGACATCGTTAAAATAGTCCAAGTGACTACAGTGGCTCAATCTTAAGTTTATCAAGCGACGAGAATACTTTTTGTGCGCAAAAAAAACCTAAAATAATGACTTTATTTCAACTTTTTATTTCCTTCTCTGTGGGCCTCGAGTCAGTTTACTGTAGTCACTTGGACTATTTTAACGATGTCTTTAATAACTTTTAGAGGCTGGCAAGTTTCAATCCCTTAGAAGCCTATGGAGGAGTGATCCAGCTCTCAGATTTAATCAAAAATATCTTAATTTGTGTTCCGAAGATGAACAAAGGTCTTACGGGGTTGGAACAACATGAGGGTGAGTAATTACTGACATAATTTTAATTTTTGGGTGAACTATCCCTTTAAGTCAAATGATTGTGTCTGTTCAAACACATTCATCCACATGTGCATTTACACTATGAAAGCAATCCGGTCGAATACGTTTTCAACTGCCTCTAGATGTGGTTGAAAGTGGACAAGCTCAAAACGCTTTAGACACCATTTACACCTGTATTTAGTGTCGTATTCTAATGATTGACCACAACAAATCTTAATACCAGGTGTAAACAGGGCCAAAACCAAAACCAATTTCAGTACCAGAGCAAAAACTGTTGAAGTACTTAAAAAAAATGTTGTCCCATCTTATCTCATCCATTGGTTATCACTGTCAATCATCACAGTTTCTGATTCAATCGCACATTTAAATACAGTTGTCAATCCAGAAACTTTGCAGTATAGGCTGCTTAGCACCATGAAAAACTAAACTTGCATTTAGATTGTGAAGGGGTAATAAACAAAGCAAGAGAAGAGCCCTCCCTTTATAATCACTTAGGTTGTCAATCTCTCAAGCACCAGCTCATTGAATTCTGAACTCTCGCGAAAACTGCCTTAATTTTACAATGAATCTCTTCTTTACATTGTGTTTACACTTAGTTGGTTATAAAGAAACGGATTTGCGATTGTGTGGCTCTCGTTGAACAAAACAAAACCTTTCAGCTTCAAGCAGATTCTGACTAACTTACTGACTAGCACCTCTGATAGGCCATTGCGTTCACACATTCAACATATATGATTGTGATTGGCTAAACACTAAAAACATGCTGTAAATAGAAAACTTAAGACTCTCAGGGAGCACTCGAACAAAAACATGAGATCAACTGTGATTGGCTGATCAACAGTATAATAATGTCCGCCTATTATGTTCACAACTGCTCTGCACACCACCCTAAACCACCTTGTTGCTACTGTATATGTTAATATATTGAATAATATTTAAATTATATTAAAAGCAAATAAAAAAGGAGTACGATTTCAAGGTACCTTGGTTATAATAAACAGTATGTTCCTAAACATATTACAGCAGTGGTTGCGTGTAGTGAAACTGTAAACATCTTATGAAACTGAATTACGGTATGTGCTAATGTGTGAAGAGCAACAGAAGGGGATACTGTATATCCTTCCCCTGTAAATGTGGAGAGCTGAAGGAAGCTTATATGAGATCTTAGCATATGTATTTGTGCCAGTTAACCTTTGTGCCAAACAAACCTAAAGAAACACTTCTAAAAATACCAGCGAGTAAAACCCACCTCAAATGTGTGATCACAATGTGCGTTATACCGGTCCTGGAAAAAAAATAGGTATATATTTTATTTAAAACGGTATGATATCATGATTTTGCTGATTTTGGTACTGGATATGCTGCTGTTCCGAAGTTCACCGTTAGTGTGCTACTGAGGCGAAACCAGCAAATGTGACAAAATAGAGGAACAAAATGGATATTTGAAATGGAAGGTGAATCTCACTCAGCACGACCCAAAAATAATTAATAAAGAGGGCAGCAGGAATGAATTTTAAAATTACTTTGCTTTAAAAAACTGATGAAAAAGGCAAACCAACAAACCTTACCACACCAATCTGCAAATGTTGCTATAAATCATGTGTTGCCTCGGGAGGAAACACATCAAACCTTCCCAAGCATCTGTCGCTTGGTTTGAACACCCTAACTTCTACAAGGCATTCAGAAATTGGTGAATGGAATCATTCAAACTATCTAATTTAGACTTTTATTTACTTTTAACACTGACCATAGCATCATTTTGTGTGTATTTGACCATTTAAGCGCAATAAGTTGTGAAAAAAAACTCACTTTGGAATGTGCGAGCTCTTTGTGTGCTCTTGGCGGCTTTATGTGTGTGCGCTGTGTATGAGTGCAAAGAAAACCCTCTCTCAAAAGAGCACGAGTTCTACTCAATGATATAAAAATCGCTTGAATGTTTAAACTGACAAGGCTTAAAAAGACGTGGGCAAGTGACATTTCCATCAGCTGTCCCGAAACGCGAGCGAGAGTGTTGTATCGCAGGACGCAGCTTGCTTATAGTGCAGAAGCGATGTCATTTGAAACCAGAAGCCATTTGCTCATTTTGAGAGATAGAGAGACACACACGGTACTGTTGATTTTGTTTGTGAAATAACTTATCACAAAAAGTTTTCAAATTACTGATTTGATGTGATAATCTGTGTTGATTAATTTACTAATAAATGCTTGTGGTAATTTCCCACATTATAAATGCGAAACCATTGGGAATGAGTAAATTATTAAAATTATGAGCAATACCCGTGCCAAAATTCAGAACCTGTATGGTATCGGTATTAGATTGTGGTACCGTACCGAAGCAAAAATTGTGGTATCGAGCCAACCCTAATCCATAGTCAAACACACATAAAGTACACAGTGAGTAGATCTGCACTAAAGCCCTGGGCCTTTGGGAGGTACAGAGTACACAGGCCTGTGCGTGTATGTGTGCAGTGTGTGTTGTGTGGGCATGCATGAAACAATTTATGTGATGGGTAATGATGCCTTAGGAAGGATCCTGAATACATGCACACACACACACGCGCGTGCGCACAACTTCTATTTTACATATATGCTGCATAGACACATTTACATTGAAACATAATTGCAGAAAAAAAAAACTGTATACGATGAAATTAATGTTTGCATTGGTACTTTATTAAATTGAACTTTGTACATTATTTTAAATATTTTTTTTGTTAGATTCAGACTAAATGCTGCACAGACGCATTAACACAGAAACAGTAGGAGCGTGGCCAGGAGCTCAGTGGATCCAGTGCGTCATCGACACACAATTATATTACAATTATAATATAATAATAATTATATATTATATAGAAAAATATAATACAATTAATGTTTATATTGGTCATTTTTTATCAAAATGTAATTGTACATTATTTTTTAATTATGTTTGATGTTTTTTTTTTAAATTAGACTAAATGCTGCACAGATAATTTACACAGAAACGCAAATGCAGAAAAAACCTAAATGAAATATTTTGGTCCCACTTTATATTAAAGTGTAAATTGCAGGTTAACCACCACAACCAATGAACGTGTAAATTAAGTGCTCAATATGTATATATTTAAACATTTCTGTCTTAAAATGCGTTAAAATAACATTTATTGGGGTTTATTCAAAGGTAGCGTGTTTTTTACCGTACCTGGGTGATGACATCATAAAAGGGAGTAGCAACCCACACTCTGCTAGATTCCTACTGTTTCTGTGGCTTGACTATGGACAATTTTGAACCAGTCAAGCGTGAGAGAGGGGAGGAAATTGGCAGAAATCATGGCCCTCAAAGAGTTATCAATGCTTGGTGTGACGAAAATGACTGGAGGGTTGGCCAGGTGTCCTGGTGAGTAGCTAGAGCTAGCTAGGTTAACCTGGTGCTAACCCGGATAACATTAGGGAACAAGCCAAAGTCTTTTCAAAATCATGTCATGTAGAATAGCAAGGAGGGACAACGATTTAAGACATTATTTACTTACATGGTGTTAGTAGTCCTAATCAGAGCTGTAGAGATGCACACACTGCACAGGCACAATGGCACTTTTGCTGGCATCGGCAGACAGAACGCGATATTGCGTGTGCTAAATCGCAACTAATTAGCGATGCTCATTGTCAGAAAGAAAAAAAGAGATTGCTGTGTTTGACAGGTGTTTGTGTGGGCTATGCTGCCCAATGGAATCAGCAGTGGAGAGTATGTGCTGCCGTGAGGTGAACGCGTTTTGGAGTTTAGTGGAGCAGCTCGAGCCGCACCGCGACCGGTGTTCAGACGATTTGTGCTGCCTTGTCGAAAAATGCTACCCAAGCGCGAATCGATCACAGAGAATGTCGATTCATTCTCTATTGTTTCCATAATGATGTAAATCTCACAATATTATGACATCGTTATTTCATTTAAAACAGGTTAAGTTTATTGGGAGCATATTTTGATATTTTAAATGTACTATCAATTATCACATTTGATATAACAAGTAAAAATGACATTATTGTATATTATATGAAATACAATTATAATAAAATTCGAAGTTATGAGTACTGTATACTGTACTGCCTGTTTTTATTTTTAAAACGGTGTGAAAAGTAAAAATTATCATCAAATAATCTGTTAATCTGACGTGCCTCACGCAGCATCCTGGTTTTGACGCATGCTGCCTGAACCCGTTTGTTTTGCGAATAGCTTAATGTTACTCTCATTTCAGGCAGAATCACGGTCCTCTTGAAGCCAGCACACACGAGTATGTTTACAATTGAGTTATTTCATTCATAAACACCATTTTTGCTAGCTGAGTTAGGTCTCCAATATAACTGCTAGCCTACTTGCCGTTAGACTATCGGTAACTATAAGCTTGGAGTCCCTTTTATGACGTCACGCCCGGCCTAGTGGAAGGGAGAGGGAGTGCTTAAAACCACTGTAAAAAGTACCAGCTTTTCATATTATATTCAGCATTTTGGTATAAAAAAACATAAAAAACAATGGTGGGCGGTTATTATCTTTATGTTTAATAAGCACATTGCATTATCTTAGTAAAAAATTTTACCTCCAATTTACACTTTAAGTGGCCTTAACTACTATGTACTAACATTGAAATTAATAATTTGATACAATGGACTTATTGTGTACATACATGTTTTTACATTGTACTTATATTTTGTAAAAATACCTGCATGTAATTACAGCTGTAATTAATATAAGTAATTACATTTGTAATTACACTGTTGACCCTTCCCTTACACCTTAACCCACCATTAAACCGACCCATACCACACACACCTGTCCCTAACCTTACCCGTATCACACCTCAATAGCAGCTTAAGTATTTTACAATACAACATGAACACAACAAGTACATTGTACATATTTTTCGATGCAAGTACATAGTACTTAAAGCCACTTAAAATAAAGTGGGACCAATATGGTAAATATGACATGAATACAGATTATAGAAATATAGAAATTATAGAAATTATAATATAAATATGTGACGAGAACATGTTCATATGACAACAAAAAAATGTAATGCTGCTCTGATGCTGGATTTTACTTAACCAGAATCAAAGAATCGATGCTTTGCCTGAATCATCATTACTAAACATGTAAATGGATTATATGTGGTTCCAAACCAATTTTCTCATTTCACATTGAATTAAAAAAATTCTTCATTTTGACACAATGACAGTGATCATAGGCTGCCAAGCTCCAAAGTAGACTAAAATAAATAAATAAATAAATAATGCTTAAAAGGACCATGAAAGTAGTCCATACGACTATTTTTCACTGAAATATAACAACATACTGATGTGGAATGACATGAGAGTGAATAAATGACATTTTTCATTTTTGGGTGAACTACCTTTTAAATGGCAATATTCAAAATTACATAGAGCTCTCATTGCACAAAGCCCATATAAAAAGCAATATAAGGTCATTCTATTTTAGGAATCTACTCAACTGTGCATGACATTCCGAGACCAGATCAGCCATGATGTGAACTGACGGCACGGTAAATGGTCAGAAAGTGAATTGTCGTTCGCATGGTTAGCACGGAAGCAAAATCTGGCTTTGGTCAAAAAAATATTACTCACAGTATAAAACCAATCCATCCGTGCGCTGATCTTTTTGATCTTCTCCAATAGCAATCTTCTATTTAGCTCAACACACAGTATAGTATGGATCAAGTGAGGTCTACCTTAACAGTAATTACAAATATAGGGTTTGGGTCCTCAAGTCATGAGTATTGCTTGCTTATTACAATATCGATGCTGTCAGGATCAAATATAGCACAACAGAAAGGGGGTTTGATAGTCTCATTAACAGGAGGCAGCCAGTGCACGCTGTATTACTGAGCTATGTGCACATGGGGAGGAGAGTGGAACGTGGGTAGGGTAAGCGCTCATGTAGTCCACTAGAGGGCGCATTCACACAGAGCGTCACACAGATAGAGTGTACAGAGAAACTGAGATTGCAGCTAGCCAGATCCTGATATATTAGTCGAACCTCACATGACACTTCACGATGAACCACAGTGCACTAAGGGTGCTTGGGGATGAGGCATCACAAAGTATGGAGTCGGTAAGATTTTTTTAAAGCAGTCTCTTATCCTCAGTGCTCACCAATGCTGCATTTATTTGATCAAAAATACAGTAAAAACCGTTATATTATGTAATATTATTTCTAGCCAATTATTAAATAGATTTCTTCAAAATAAAAATCTTACTGACCCCAAACTTTGAACGATAAATGAAGTCTATAATAAGACCTTGAACCATTTTTTTTAAATGAACTTGTAAGTGCTCTTGAAGCTTTGATTCACATTAGCTTTACAGTACGTATCAACTAGTGGTGCTTGTACATACAAAACACACCATGGTTGATTCACTCAACACCACATTTATACATCTAGCTTTGAGTATCACTAATGGACTGGTTCAAAATGAAAATGGAAGATAAAGAAATATCCTCCAACTGCTCATCACTGCACTTATGATCACAGAAAGATCAGCACTGTAATAATAATAATTTGTTACATTTATATAGTGCTTTTTCTGGGACCTCAAAGCGCTTTACATAGAAGGGGGAATCTCCTCAACCACCACCAATGTGCAGCATCACCTGGATGATGCGACGGCAGCCAAATTGCGCCAGAACGCCCACCACACACCAGCTTACTGGTGGAGAGGAGACAGTTATGAAGCCAATCAGTATATGGGAATGATTAGGAGGCCATGATGGACAGAGGCCAAAGGGCAAATTTGGCCAGGATGCTGGGGTTACACCCCTACTCTTTATCGAAGGACATCCTGGGATTTTTTATGACCACAGACAGTCAGGACCTCGGTTTAACGTCTCATCCGAAGGACGGTGCTTTGTGACAGGTCTGTTTTCATTTCTGCTCTAGCATCAGAATCGAACCTACCTGCATCTAAACCCCCTCCAACTGACATTAATATTTCAGCATGCCTTAAGCACAAGAAGATCCAGTCTGGCCTCAGACTGTGCTACGTTACGGTAAAACAGTAAAGCATCAGCACTCAGTGGTGCAGGCTGAAATGGATGCACCTCTTCCTCTATGTGTCATTTACTTTGGCCTGCAGCAAAAAACAGGAAGAAGGGATCCAACCTGCCAATAACATTAAGGGCAAACATAAAGGTCTGTCCATTTAAATCTGTCATGATGCATTTATGATGAACTTTATGGGTTTGCAAATCAATACTATGGTTTATGTGGAACCTTTGAGATAGTAACCCACAGTCATTAATAAAATCTCATTTTCTCAACATGTCTTTACACAGACAAGCGCCTTGTCTACTACAAATTCAGCATCAAGATGCATGGAGCATAAAAGTTACACTAAACTAACCTTTTCTGCCCAGGCCTTCGTTTTGTAGAGCAAATTATTTTCAAGCCCCCCACCTACATACATCACCAACATAAAAACACATTCAGACATGACCTTGCTTGCAAAAAAACGATATATTTGAAACATTGTAAATAATACAGCACTAGAACTTCAACAGGCTTTTCTTTGTGTTTGTGATGTGAAGTCTATCGTCTCTCTCTTCATTACTTCATTACCACAGTTCTGTCATGACAACTCTCAGAGTGATTGGCATGGTAATGGGTATGACAATGTTGTAAGTTTGGTCTTGGCGGAATAGATCTGTTACGCTGCTGCTGTACAATATAACGTACATAAATGGCCCGTAGCAGATCTTTACAGGTGGTGCTGGGGAAGGTGGAGGGTTTCTGAAGCGTTCTGCATTGCTACAGCAAATGCTACCCAAGGATTTGAAGGTTGAGCAGCGAGCTCATTGACTACTGATACGGCAAGAACCAATCAGCTGCACCCTATAGATAACGTCTGTGATTATGAACAGGCAAGTTAAAGGACCTATTAGCCTGTGCCATCTAGAGTTTCATGCCAGAACTTTTTATTCGTACTGGTGAATCAGGGGGCGAGATATGCCTTGTCATATTTACTTTTTTTGAAGCCGTCTACACTGGAAGTTTATTTGTCCTTTGTGTCAAAAGATGTGCGAGTGCTTGGAGTAAATCAGAAATAGAACGGGGCAAATTATCTTGGGGTCTTGTATAACCATGAAGAAGTTTATTTTGCAGTTTGGGAACCACTGCACTAAAACATGCCAACAGTGACGCACCTCGGCCCCTTGATGATTCTGATGCTGCGGATTTGATTCTGTGTTAAAGCAATGTAGCCCATATATTGTCTGTAAGATGAGAATAATTCTGACTTCAAAGGTGTGGAGAGACATTCCCAGGACAGACTAGAAATTAATCAGAAGTTTGATAGGTTTTTACAAGCCGTTTAATTACAGCGGTAAAGGACAATTAGATTTGAGCTTTGAGACACCTCTTGGGAACTACATAAAAAGAAGAGCAAGAAGACATCAAGTGACTCAATAAAAAATGTACTCCCCGACCACACTATAGTGTCCCAAGTTAGACTTTATGAAATTGAATTTTCACCTGTGATATTCTTCCAGATAAGAAAATCAAGCCATTATTACACTTAGACGGGCATTCCACATTTGAAATAATAATCCATTGCATCAAAAACTTGGGTAAACGTATTCCTGTTCTACTCAGGGTTAAAAATTGCCTTAGTCCTGGATTTAAAAAGACAAGTACCCTGTGTTAAGTGCAATATAAAAAGCCATTGAGAGTGATAGCGCCAAAGAAATCTCCATTCACTTCCTTTACGACAGAGCAGTATAGTTTACCACTTATGATAACAACCTCATTAACTCTGTAATTGTAGAACAATATAACAAATTGTGGACAAACAAACAAATTTCAAAGTCGGCATGTCTTCATGCTTACACTTTTGGATAGCTGTATGGGAATGAACAATAAGCTGAAAAATGGGGCAAACAGATTTTACACAGAACGGATTAGAGTCCAGATATGGATCTTGCTTTCAAAAATAATGCTAAAAATACCCTGGTTTACAAATCGTAAATGTGGCTCTGGGTTATATAAGCCAGCAGCATGGGTTTACTCACACAACATGGAAAACCTAATTAAGATTCCCATGTAGCATCTCTCCCTCTCCCCACAACAGCCCATAGCACTTGGGTAATCACTCTATTAATCATGGCAATGCTGTTAGTAATCACACAATTGTCTCCAATAAACAATTATCCCCAATAAAACAGGAAGGTGTAGGGGCAACTCCTCGGCTCACCACTGAGACATCTTGAAGCGGCAGAGAGCTCATTTTGACTGAGGAGGCAGAGCTGGGTTGTGGAAGTTTTTTTAGCATTAGGATTACTTTCTCAAGGTTATTGAACTCAATTTATTGGCAAATATGTTCCAGGTTCAATACAAAATGTGCTCAATCGACAGCATTTCTGACAATGTTGATTACCAAAAAAATTATTCTGGAATACAGCGAGGAACTTACAATGGAAATTAATGAAGCCAATCTGTAAATTGTAAAATACTCAGATTGAATATAGCAACAAGATGTAAACAATAACATGACATTTTACAGCTTAGTTGCCATGGCAACATACTCCCTAAAACCCTAAAATGACTGTAAAATTAAGTTGCTTTCCAGCTCAAATAATGCCCCCCAAATAGTCGACTAACTGTTAGTCGACTAGAAGAAGCTTGGGCGACCAAAATTGTATTAGTCGGTTAGTCGCAGAAAAAAAACTCCAAACATTCACCCATCATTCATTGACTTCAAATATGGCTTATCACTAGGCCTGTTGCAATAATCAATATATATTGACTTATCGCATAATATATGTACATGACCTCAATTTTTGGGAGTTTCAAAACATTATCAATAAATTATTAAAATGTTTAAACAGTCTTCTGTTTTTTCACGACACATTCATAATCATTACTTTTGCCGGTGCACTATGGCAAGCTCTATGTGTGTGCTTGAGTGCTGATTAGGCTCTGTATTATATATAGGCAATTAAATGCTCATTATTATGATTTATGGCTTATTCATATAAAAGTGACTTAAATTAACGACTACTAGTCGACTAGAAAAAAAGTCGAGGGCAGCCCTAAATTTTACATCACAAACTTGTATTTACTTGTATTTAACCCAGCATAATCCTTTAATGCTGGGCCAAAACTAGGTAGAGAGATCCAGAATTCCAGTTGAGTTGAGTTTAATTTTGTCCTGCCTCATGGCAGAATCCAGGTTGCAAGTAACCGTTATGAGTAACAAAGTTCTTATGATGCCACCGGCAGTTAAAGGACACACAGCACGAGCCTATCCCTCCCCGCGTCTCTCTGTGCCTGTGATTTTAAAATAGCAGCACAATTTCACAAGAAATAATTAACAAACAACACATGAGATTGATGACCAAAGCTGTGAGAACACAGTGATAATGCTGACACTGAAAACGAGAATCTTGGCCTCAAATCATCCTCCTATCTGGGTACACTCCTCCTTATATCTGTCTGAAGGCCTTCTGAACTGGAAGAAGAGCAGTCACAGAAAAAAAAAAACTAAAGTGCTTACAGCACTGTTCTTTCTGGGGGTCACAAACCCTTCCCATATTCAGCATCTACAGTATGTCAATTAGTCCCGACAGTGAAATGTCAATAATTGAATAATTAGAAACTGTTAAAAAGGAGGTGAATAGCAGGGTGAATAACAGTAAGTCTTAAAAAGGGGTGGACTTCATCACTTATAGTGCACCGCTCTGTGCAGGCCTCGAACCCGGGTCTCCAGCATGGGAGACGGGCACGCCACCAAGGAGGCTAAAAAAGTACCCATCGCTAGTGTGCCTCTTGAGATCACCTGCACAGCTCTTACTAGCTGGCCTCCGTTACACTCACCCCCCTAATCCTCACTCCATCTGGGTCATGGCACCAATGTAACCCCTCAGGTCCTACTCGCTCCGCTCTGTGTGGGCCTTGAACTCGCGTCTCCGGCGTGGCTAAAGACTGCAGTCTCTAGCGTCAGTCGCTTATGCGTCTCTTGAGATCAGGGGAGTGAGGTTTACCTGCACAGCTTTTACTAGCTGGCCTCTATAACATATATTATATGCTGTATGTATTTAGGTGTTTTTTTATTTAATGTCATACAGTAACTCAGCGTTTGTTGAAATGAAGTAGGGCAAATAAGTCTTATAGAACCGAGCCATATCTAGGGACCAGAATTCACAATTATGTTTCAGAACTCCCATTTTATTTTCATATAGGCTTATAAAGCAGACAAAAAAACAGGGAGGCCCATATTAAGAGGAAAAGAAACGGTTCTGATTCAATGGCAGATGGTAGTGGGTAAAACTATTTTAAAGATGTGCACATCTTGTGTGTGTCACTGATATACAGGAACAGACCCTGCATCTGTTAGCTGCTCATGTTTACCACTCTAACAAGGAACAGTAAGGTGGAAACATGAGCACTCTCTCTCTTACACACACACAGACAGTCTGGGTCCAAACAGCAGTGTAGCCAGGCCGAAACATGAGAGCCCCTGTGAACAATGGCGTTATTCTGAGGGGAGCAGATGAGATGGCAGACGAATGAAGGATGAAGTCAGAGATCCTGATTGGAGCTGATCATCAGAGACCGTGTGAACACAGACTGGGAACAAGTTCAACTCACTAAATCTCTATACATTCCACCTCTCTTTCTACTTTTTATTTATCTATCTTTCTTTTTGTCTTGTTTTTATTATGTCACTGCCCCCTCAAAAGCCTGTAGTGGGGTCTGGCTAAGTAATGGTGTACCTCAGGGCTCAGTGCTGAGCCCTCTTCTTTTCCTCTATATACTCAACATAATAAATGTGTGCATAGAGCACCCTTGAGTAGAAGTGTCTTCACCAGATGAAGCAAACATTTAAAAAAAAAACATCATGCAACAGGGGATCAGACCTCACCACAAACGCCTGCCTTACCACATCAGCTTTAAACACACACACACACACACACACACACACACACACACACACACACACACACACACACACACACACACACACACACACACACACACACACACACACACTCTCAGTATACAGCCACATGCTTGCTGGTGTACACATAAGTCAAATGGAGAGTATCACATGTGCAGTGTAACTAATCAAAAAACAATGATCATAAAAACAAAGCAAGAATGATGATAGACAGAAAGAGAGGGATGATATCAAGTGCTTATTCGTCAGCTCTCTGGAATACTTGAATCACAAAGAAGGAACAGGAAGAGGAAAGAGATGAAGTGAAAGGAAAGGAAAATAGAAAGTAAAAGACTGACAGACAGAGAGTTGCAACAACAAAATGACAACAAAAGGAATTGGAAAGAGAGACAACATTAGCTTTTAGGGTGAGTCACTTTGCTGCAGAGTTTCTTACGACAGACTGAAAACCACTCTCGACAACAGTTTGCATGCCAACTTGCAATGTTTACGACACTGACAACTAGAGCATCGAAAAAACACTTAATCACTTCAACTTTATGGTCCTCCTCCTCTCCACACTTGACATGATGTATAAAGTCTTTTTTTGCTTACCTCTGAGCTCCTTACTTTCTGTTCCTGCATGCTTCTCTGAGTGTGTGTGTGTGTGTGTGTGTGTGTGCATGTATGTGTGTGTGTGTGTGTGTGTGTGTGTGTGTTTCAGTGAGTGCTCAATCGTACAGTACAGAGGTGTTCATGTTCTGTGGAGTTGCTTCCTTTTCTCTGGGCAGACTCAGAGACTGTGCTCATCGGGTTTGTGTGTGTGTGTGTGTGTGTGTGTGTGTGAGCATACCAGAGATGTGGGGAGGCCCTGAATCACTTCCTCACCGCTGCATCCAGCATTCTGCGGCACTCAGCAAGTCTACTGCAGGGAGCACAGCCAAGCAGCAACCAATAGAGGAAGGGCCACCGAGCCCACACGGAAAAAAACGTACTGTAACACGGTTTCCGCTCAAGAGGCAGACACTAGACAGGTACAACAACAAGAGCTTTTGTAGCTTAAATCAAGAGTACAGTTTAGTAGTTACATAGTTAATAATCATCACTATTACTACTGCTGTATTTTAATAAACATCTAACCCTAATATTAAGACTTTGGAAAACAAGTCATTCTTCACTGTTGAGCTACAAACATGAACGATGCTTCAAATAATGTGGTCTGTTAAGGAGAATTGTACTATTAATTGTCTTAGTAATCAGACTTATACTAAACAATGTTATCGTCCTAAAAGTGTGGAAGCCAATATAGTCATCGTTATAGTTAACGTTCTATGTGTGAATAATAATAATAATGAATGGGCCATAATATATTATTAAAATCGAAAGTTATATCTGTAATAGGGCTGCAACAACTAATCGATAAAATCAATAATAATCGCTAATGAAAATAATCGTCAACGAATGTAATTATTGATTAGTCGCGTCTACCCATCGAGCAAAATTACAGAACTGAATAACGCATTTCTATGGACAAAATGCATCTAAAAATAGTGGAGGAAACAGAGGGAGCTGTTGCGGGAAAGGTATGCGGCATTAGCGTAAGGCTTAACATGGCTTGCCCTGTCAGATGTTTTGACAGATGCGTACTGTCAAAACTTTAATTTTACGGTTATATCTTTATCTGTAAGTGTTACAAATTCACACAAGTATTTCCATTTTACATGCTCATCCTGACAGTCTGCGTAAAACTCAAGACTTTACCGAACGAGTGCCGGTGCGCGTATGCACATCAAACAGACGAGACGCATTAGAGAGAGACAATTAATATTTAGCGCAAAAATATAATTTTTTCTGAAATATCTGTTGTTGAATGTTAAATTTAGGTTTAAAAGTCAACATATAATTCAAGTATTTTATGAGAGTAGTAACTGTAAAGGGATAACAGCGTGTAATTGAATATAAATGTAAGAAGTTTCTTACATTTACAGGACAAGGAAATGACAGTAACCAGTTACTGTGTCCTGAGTGAATGTGTGGCTGCATACCAATTCGCCTACTTATACTACACCCTAAAAGTATGTACTCTTTTTGTGAAGAAAAAGTACATACTTTTGAGTGTGTAGCAAAAGAGTCGTCAGAGAGATCTGTCAGTCGTGGGTCTTTCATGCTCATGTGTTTGCAATTTGAATGTAATGATGCATTTAAAAGTTAATGGCTAAACGTATCTTTACAAAAGTTCAAAATGCTGCTGCAGATGCAATATAATGTAGACAACGTTGAATAAATACATTTTCGTCAGGTTAGATACTGATAATTAATCACTCAAACCCCTTTATCTAAACCTCTCTACATAACCGCCGGACTTGCGCGTCCTCCATGTCTGTATTTTTTTTTTTTTTTTTTTTTTTTTACACTTTTCACTCGTATTTGTAGTTCTAACCGAATCCTCGTCCAACGCGCGATGGGTTGTGGGCAATATTAGCTGTCAGAGTGCGAAAATAGTAGACCATCCGGGTATCTTTGGAACACTCATTTCAACATACTATGATTTGGAACGTACTAATTCTATTTTCGAATACTATTTTTTCTTTTTCTTTATTATATTTATTATTATCTTAATTTTTAATGTAGGGATTTAAACTGTCCTTTTACTTTATAGCTATTTTGCATATAGCATAGACATAGATATATTCATTTACAAAAATATATTATCAAAATATATCACTAGTTGCAGCCTTAATCTGTTATATTATTTAATAGACCTGAGCTAATATGACTTAACAATTAATAGTTGTTCTTTTATTAAAGCTGCAGTCCGTAATTTTTTTGGGTTAAAAATTATCCAAAATAAATTTTTGAGCAAGTACATAACCAGCCAGTGTTCAAAACTATCTGCTTGCCTTAGCTCGATACAAAACAGTAAGCTTACAATAATGTTTTTAATTCCAGTGGTACTGGTGGATTTCCGCAGGAAATTCGAGCATGTCTTTGCGTCATTACGTCACATCTGTACAAATAAAGAAGGTGACTCGGCTAGTAGGATATATTGCGTGTGAGGATGTTGGAGGTGGAGATTTATAATTAAACTTATCAATTTGATGGCGGATCCAGAAAGGTTGAAACGACAATCACTAGTGACAACTGGAGATTCACCCGTTGTAAAATGCAAAAGACTTCGGACTTCAGATCGGCTATAGAAAAAAGAGACTGCAACCAGGCCCATGCAAAAACAAGGATAAATATCTGTGGCATTAAATGTAGTCACACAATGCTAATGCCGGATTCTACTTGTTCAGATTACATTTTCTGGTGAAAATTCTTATGTTGGTCATACTTCCAATAAGTAGAATCTGTGATTCTGAATGACAGTATCCACACCGGCGCAGTGACTGACAGCCGCACATTCTCCTCAATACCTTGGATTCATCAGCGCTGTGCCGTGCCGAGGCACAACCCACGTAAAGTTGATAATTCCGTGAATAACTGCAATTGCAGATTTCGAACAGAGATGGCGACAAAGAGGAAAAAACTCTCTACTAATGTAAACAAAGATGACTACTGCAAGAAACTCATTGTGAGTTAATGCAAGTTAAGCCCGCCCACCGACTCTATACACGATGTGATTGGCCTGACTAGAGTTTAGTTTTTCCAGCTCGCAAGCCAATGGAGAGTTGCTAGACAACACTGGCTGCAAAAAAAAAAATGTGCTGCCGCTAGGGTGCGTCTAGATTTTCCTTTGTTTCCTAATTTTTGTAAAAAAAAATTTCATAATAATTTATTTGTAAAAAAAAAACGTGCCTCGAAACCTCGTTTCTCCATTGCAGTGCCCGCGCCTCACTTTTTTAAATGCAAAAACCCAAGTAATTTCTAGGAACTGAAATGTAATAAAGACTTGATGATGGGCGCTTCTGACTTAAGACAGTGAGAAACCTGGAAATCACCCAGGACACCCTAGCAACTACAAAGCAATGACCTGGCAACCACCCTGGCAAGTTTTGCAAAGACAAACACCACTCACATTTTCTTCAGAATTTTTAAGAATCTATACTACACTGGTTAACAATAATGGGTTATTTTTGTTAGTGTTTGTTAGCAAAGCCTGACAGGAACAAGTGCTTGTGTGATTATTATGTGAATGCGTGACAGAATTAGAACTGCAGCAGGTTTAATGAAGCTGTAGTGGGTAATGTTGACTTTGCCTGCACTAATGAGAACACATGGAAACCACACACATATATGCAATGAACAAACACATGCAAAAAGGGAACACGAGCTTGTCTGCTTGGAAAGCTCCAGGGGAACAGGCAAGAATTCCACAATGTTCAACAAAGACATCAAACATCAACACCACTGTTTGACTGCTTGTTAATGCCAGATGAACCCAGAATAAAGCTACCATGACCAAAACCCTTAATCCACAACACTGAATCCAGTCAAAGATATGCAAAATGATCAGGCTGACTATAATAAAATCTCATTCATATTCTTGCCACAAAATGGACAAACCCGTTATCTTCAGAAAAGAAAAGAACAATTCACCAAATTGTTCTAGCACACTGCAGGTCCAGGATGGAGAAGATATGTCCATAACTCTCTGCAAGCATTACTGCATTCCTCAACAGAATTTAATAAGATTTCCTTGTGAAATATTCATGACTGCATGACTCAAAGCTTGCTCAACATTTTTAGCAGATGGGTCAGTACTGTCTGGGTACCTCTTTCTCCCAGTCTGAATTCACATGCCGGAAAGCCCTATGGTCCCCGGCTGCACACACACACACACCCATCGGAAAAGCTACAATGCAGAGCATTAATGTGCACAATGTGTTAGGACAGAGTGTTTCCTTTATGTGAGAGGGTAAAACATTTTTTAAATCTAGCTCCATTCCTGGCTCATACTATCATTATCTTGAAGAGAGGATATGCAGCATGTTAATTGCCATCAGCTGGCACTTCAACCCAAATATAAATTCTAAAACAGTGAATAATAGACATCAAATCCTTTAGCTCATAATCTTACTTTAAGTTTTATTTATTTATAGGCCTAAGTATTTATTTATTTATTGCAGTAAATGGAACACTTGCCCTGTCATCAATAAGAATATTTCTGCATTTATGAAGAAGAAGACATTACGAATGCTTTTGATGACTCTAGAGACCAGATCTTTAACCACTGTGGTACACTATCAACAATTACCATGGTTAGCAACTCAAAGAAGAAAGAATGCTTAACTAAAGTAGTCTTTGTGCACAATTTACAGTAAAGAAAAGTCCAAAGAAAATATCAACCAGATCAATTGATTTGTTTAGAAAGTTCATGTAAATGTAAATATAGTTAAAAAAAAAAAGTAATACTGTGAAATATTATTGCCTTTGAAAAAAAAATGTCTTCATGTTCAATCATTCTAGCTTCCACAACACTGGCTGTAAGACTGTACTGCTAAATCAAGTCTACTGATTCATGATGCTTCAGAAGGAGCAAGAAGGTTGTGTGTAGCAGTGCTGACAGTGGGAGAGAGAATTGGGTAATGTTACTGAACAATGCTTGCCTTAAGTTCAGAGATACCCACTGGTATAGACAAATCAAGTGTGTTATTATACAGCCCACTGATGCCAGAGAGAAAAAGACAGATAGAGCTCAGTTTCACTCCTCTACACACATCCACCCCCATACATACTCTCACATGCAGGCTTCTACACACACTGGCACTAATCTCTTTCCACACATACGCAACCCCTCACACTCACACTCACTCACACACACACACACACACACAATCATGTATCAAACACACACTGCAGAATTGTTACTATAAATGCTCAGGAGCCAAATCATGGTTTTTGGCTTCACATGCACACTTCCTCTCTTTCCATCACCAGCATGTCCACCCCTGCACCCTCAGCATCATGTTTACTGCCAGCTTGATGCACGAGAACACAGCTTCTCTCAGATAAATCCATTACAAGCTGCAGAGGAAATCAGAACGCCACCTCCTCCAGACAAGTAGCAATTTTCCAACATAAAATGGGACGAGCCCCCTACGAAATATTTTCTATATGCATGTCCGCAAAGAATAGAGAACAGCAGAGGTATATCTAAATTGGTCAATTTGCACCTGTTTCAGAGCTTACTTTCTGTAGTCTTCAACAAAGTTTGTGTATAAAGCAGAGACGACCGTCACGGGCAGCACCTCCCCACACTGCATTATCAGGGCACTTCCTGCTCTGTCAGCAGAGGAAGGTGTAGGAAGTGAGGCTGACAGGTGCAGTAACAGTTTCTCGCATATCAAACACCTCTCACTCCTCAGTAGCCAAACTCTAGATAGAAAACTACAGCAAAAAAAAAGTTGGACAGACAGACAGACAGACAGACATAATTATGAAAATAGTAACTATACTTCAACATATACGAAATACACAGACAGACAGACAGACAGACAGACAGATAGACAGATAGATAGATAGACAGACAGACAGATAGACAGATAGATAGATAGATAGATAGATAGATAGATAGATAGATAGATAGATAGATAGATAGATAGATAGATAGATAGATAGATTGATAGAGAGATAGATTTTTATGTTGGTACTACGGCTGTCAAAAATCCTCCAACACAGCACAAAATAATTTATGGTAAAATCAGCCAACTAAAACCTGCAGCCACATTGCACAATCGTACAGCCCCATGTGACACACAAAAGTTCACACTCACAGCATGGTCTTACCTTCACATTGGACCTCAGTGCACAATAACATGCAAAAAACATTGCAGGTATTGTGTGGCATAAGGATTGGTGTGGCAGCAAAGCTTCTTAAGGAAAGGAAATCAAGATGAGGAAGAAAAGAGTCAGACACGGATCACATTCCTCGGTGTGCGCTCCCAGCAGAGCATTGTGGTGGGTTGCCGTATCGGAATCTCTGGGCAAGGGACTCGTAGTACGTATACATGGGCATCAGGCATGCAGGGAGAAATACGCTATGCTTTGTTGCTGGATGAGGCATTTCAGCTGACAGCAGTAGGAAAGGCACACCAATGAACGGGGGATTCTCTCTTTCTGTCCTTTCTCTCTCCCTCTCTCTCTTTAATACAGCAAAAAGAAGAGGCAGGAACTGAGAGAGTGTGAAGATTTTGGAGGTTACTTGATACTATAACTGCACAGGATTCAAGACGCACATACTGTAAAACAGCAGCAGGTAGAAAGTATAAGGAACGGCGGTCTTTATTTTAATAATTTCCACACCCTGTGTTGTTATATAACACCCCTCAAGACTCACTCTCTCCAGTGTAACGCTGCATTCATTAGGCCAGCTGTAAGCAGCAGGTCTGTCATTTAAACCACAATCAGGGATACAGTGTGCTTTTGGGATCCACATTTGAATACGTAAAAAACACAACGCATCCAATGAGATTACCCACTGGGTATTTGGAGAATGCATTAGAATGCAAATCTGAAATTAACTTTAACAGTGTACTGCACCCTGTTTTTCAAGTGCCAAAGTCCATTGAAAAAATACACATTAAAGTTGCACTTCCATTTGACACGATTAAACACGATTAAGGGTACAGATTTTTGACGTTTGGATCTGAGGTAAATGTGTGCAAGGCATTTGCCCCAGTACTGGTCATTAGTTCATCTGCTTAAAATGATAAAAATTCACACCGCACTGGCATATAACAAACACAAGGGGGCAGGAGTCTAACTCATTATATACTCCCGTCTTCATCTCTCCCTGCAGTGGTAGACACATGTTAAGTTAAAGAATACAGCTTTTCCTAACTATTTCTGTCTAAGATTCACAAAGTGTGCACAGAAGGACCTCAATTTCTTGTCAACCATGTAAGCACTTTAATCACTTTGCTGTGAATGTGTTGATTCAGCTTAGCGCAAGAGTCCCACTAAGGGTAAAATGAAATTAGAAGAGAGACCGACTAATGACTCAGACCTTGAGAAGAATGAGTGTACTCAAACTAAATCACACCTCTCAAAACCTCCACACACACACACACACACTTGACACACACTAGATTGGCGCTGCATATCTTGCACTTAACTGCATTTCATGATCAAAGTGATTCCAGGCATCATTGCAGTGTGCGCTTTTCAAATCCAGTTTCACTTTATTTCGCCGGTCTGGAAGGTGTGCTAATGCTAACAAATCAGACCTCAGGAACTGCGTCAAATGATAACCAATCAGAAAAAAAGAAAAATATATATTTTTTTAAAGTCAGGGCGATCATCGTTTTCATAATCGATCGTCGCTGTCACGGACGAGTACTCGTGCCCATCCCTCACACACACACACACACACACACACACACACACACACACACACACACACACACACACACACACACACACACCGAAATAATACAGTCATACTTAATCGGATTGCTCTTCTCTTGACACAGCAAGATCCAAATAAACAAATAAATAATAATAATAGTTTTATATATGCATCGATGGGTATGTTCAAGTGTGTGTATGTGTATCTGAACGTTCTATTCATCAATGAAAAATATTAAACAGGACAACCATTTTTAACATTGGTAATAAGAAATGTTTCTTGAACATTAAACCATCACGCATGATTCCAAAAAACTGTTACTGTATGTGCAAAATACGCCTGAGGAAAACCACTGGTGTGGAGAATTCAGATGTGGATTTGAGGGAGAGCGAGTGGAGCCAAACCAGCCGGTGCATTTGGTGAATATTAAAGTTTTGCTTTAAGACCCGATATAAAGTTATAAAGGGCATTTTGTAGAACGTACTAGGTTACTGATGTAACCTCGGTTCCCTGAGAGTAGGGAATGAGTATTGCGTAGCTATACGCAGTGGGAAAACTCCTTTTCTCGAGAATATTGAAGCCATTATTTTAAAACGCAGTGCAGCTGCACAGCGAGCACAGAGCAGAGCGTCTAGCTCACTCATTGGCTGTGCTGCAGCAACTGCACGAACCTATGAACCAATCAGGTCATTTCGCACCCACGGGGCGTCAGAACCCGCCAGAATGGCCGTGGCTTATGCCTATATAAGCAGACCATTTCGCCAGAGTCAGGTTAAATCGACTGAAGCGACAGCACCTGAGCCAAGTGTAATACCACGGCAGGCTACGCAATACTCGTTCCCTATTCTCAGGGAATCGAGGTTACGTTAGTAACCGAGTTCCCTTTCGAGAACGTTCACGTCGTATTGCGTACGCAGTGGGAACCCATTTTAAAACGCTGTGCTATTAGCTAGCGACTTCGCCCTGAACCATTACCTGAGGCTAAGTAGCTGTTGTGTATAGTTCACCCAAAATAAAATTTCTGTGAGGAAAAAATGCAAGTTTTCAGAGTTTTAGTGTCAGTACTACAATAAACTATATAATGTTGAATATAATGTATATGCCTGATAATGCCAAATGTCTTATATTACCAGTAAAAAGTGGCCTACATTATTTGTGAAAGTGAAAGCATATTTGTCTAAAATAATAAAGTAAGTAACTTGGCGCTTCAAATAAAGATTCTATCAATTACATTGGTACACTACTAGGTAGTGGTCGACCGATATGGGTGTTTGATGGCCGATGCTGATGCCGATATCTTAGAGAGCAGGGTGGCCGATGGCCGATATAAAGCCGATTTATATATATATATACACACACACACACACACACATATACATATTATATATATATATACACACACACTTTATATTTATATAAATCAATATTTAATAAATTTGATAAATTTAATAAATATTTAAAAATATTTAAAATAAACATGCTTAGGCCCTATACTTTAGATGGCAACTTCTTGAATCTGCAATCCTATTACCTATCCCATTTGCTGAATGTTGACGGTAAATGAGAAAGTATTTTAGGCTGATTGTTTGCCTTTTCGGTTACAAATAATATAAAAGCAAACGTATTACTTTTTCGCATACCATTTACTTTCTTTGACCAGTTCTGTAGCCACCGGTTCTGTCTAACAAAGTATTAGATCTGACTGACAGAGATCGTAAACTAATGAAGACGGTGTGAGTGAGCGCTGTGTGATCAGGCGCTGCCGTTCTCTTCTCAGGTGCTGGTGTTCTCAGCGCCGCCCGTCAAAATAAAAGTCTGCAGCGCCGTCAAAATAAAAGTCCCGCTTCCAACACATCGACCAATCAGAAAAACTTATCGGCCTATGCCGATATTTTAAAAAAGCCAAATATCGGCCGAGGCGATATATCGGTCGACCACTACTACTAGGTGGCGGCAAGTGACTGTTAAAAATGGATTTGTCATTGAATCATTCAAGAGATTTGGGTAACGCTTCATTTTACAGTCCTGTTTCCCATGTACATACTATGTACTTATTATAGTAATTACAATAACTGCACTGAAAAAAGGTTTTCAAGCAGTACTTCGTTCAATTAATAATTTTTCTTTCAATTCAGTTTACTATTATTTGTTTTATTTTTTAAGTTATATTTTATTAGTTCAAAACATTGTTAAATATAAATATTTTTCATTAAGATCTTAAATAAGAAAAATTTGTTTCGACGAATGTACAATTTCAAGGTTACACACAGGCCAGCGCATGCGCATTGAACACAAATCTCGACCAGGCAGTGACAGTCACCAGACCGCTCTTCAAGTCGGCGGGCGCTCCGTGGCTCATTTTACTTTTCTGCACCAGACCAGACTCTGAGAATCAAGTTACATCGCAGAAAAACTCTGGTAAGTGAAACAAACAACCATTTAAATGTGCTGTTGTATTTAGTAGCCTGTTAATTTTATGCCAGACATGGCGCACTGACGTTATCTGGTAACGTTAGATACTAGGCCTATGTAACTTGTTCGTTTGAAAATGTTAAATTGGTGTTAGCTAGCTGAGTTTACACAATATGTCGACGTTAATTAATTCCTGACCGATTTCAAAAGGGAACATAGGTTAAAAGAAAACCCGTGCCTTTTGGTAACGTTAATTAACTTGAACGTTTAAGCATTGAACCGAACGTTTTCTCGAGTCAGCCATAAAAATAACGTTAAAACCGTTAACCTGACCAACTAACTTAAGTGAATTAGCTACATGTTAAGGGACTGGCTTAATGTATGGCTAACGCAGTTATGACTGACGAAATACAACATTTATTTGTCTAATATTTCTCCATTGGCAAACTTTTTTATATATTTTAAATTCGGGCGATGTCGGTTGGTTTTCAAAAAAAATAGTACTAGCCAGAGGACACAGGGGGGCAGTAACGTTAAAGCCACGACGCAACAGTCATTCATTAATACGTTTTTCAAGGTTAGTAACATACTTCCGAATTCAGTTGATAATGAATATAAATGCTTAATATTTTAACTTTGTCTGTTAATGTAGATGACTTGTACTTAAGTGTACTTAAGCAAACTTTGACAGACTCACAGTAAATGCATGGATCGACTTAACCAGTTTCATTTTATATTTTTTACTATCTTGAAGCAGGATACTGACATTGCTGTAAAGAGGGAGATTGCACTAAAAGGTCTTATTTTCTACATGGGAGAAGCAGTGGAGGACCTCATCAAGGATTTCCTGGTAAGACAAGCTTAATTTAGCGATGCGAAAATTCTAGCTAAGGCGGTCAACTTCAAAATTAGCCATCAGACTATGTTCAGATATATGTCTGAAAACAGTCTGTAAGCAAAGTTCAAATAGAGATACAATACCTTTCCACTAAAACCAGAGTCCCTTGCGCTGGTTTTAGTTTGTTATATTTATATTCCAAAAATGAATTGGAGTAAAAACATAATTTTATAATTAGTTAGATGCAGTTAGATGCTAATTATACAATTTTGTGCATTTGTGTTTGCATTCAATTTGGTTTGAGTTATTTTTTTGTTATCCAAATAAAAAATAGCATCTGAATGTCGTCTAATAGTTTGGGCTCTGTTGTTAACCTTTAATCTGGGGGGAAACCCAACCTGTATCGATTCCTTATTCTTTCTTTCTCTTTTTTTTTTCTTCCTAAATTCTTTTCCAGGTATCAGAAAAGAAAGAGGCTGAACAATTTCTTCAGCAAGAAGCCATGTCAATCTTTGTCATCAGAGATGCACAAGGTGTACCTACAAACATTGGCATCATTCTAATCTAGAGGGACAAGAGGTTCTGAGCGGCTTGCCCTGTCGTAAATGCTGTTGCCATTCTCCTGAGCCGCCATTATGCCTTCAATCTGGAATATCCCAAGACATTGAAACTGACATTTGAATATATCCAGAAATTCAGTATTATAGCGGTGTATAGCAACAACTCTGTACTTCCATTCCAATGTCTGACACGATTTGTTTTTTTACAGTTGGATATCATTTGTAGCAGAGATAGTGAAATACTTATCACAGCTGCATTTCTGGTAGTGTTGAAACTGAGAAATTCTTGCATTTCCCTAATTCACTGCATCGTTCTCGGTTAAAGCTGATAAGGCTGTTGTTTTCTAAGGTCAATGTTTGCCAGCCCTTGAAGTTAAAATATGACACTTGAGCACTGAAATTGTGAATGTGTGGAAATAAGTTAATAAATCTTTATGCAATGTAAATAATTTCTCTTTTTTTATTTATTAGATTTTGGATCAGATCAAATATTAAGCAATGTTCCTTGATGGGAAACATGTTTTATTAAATCCATATCTTTTTGTTTGTTTAAAATTAATCATTTCTATTAACCTTTATTTTTAAAAATGATACATAATTGTTTAATTAAATCTATATATGTTTGATTGGAGAAAATAAATAATTTATAATACATATTTCTTAAATGAGAAGTTTTGTTTTGATTAAATCTATATATTTTTGTTTAGATCAAAAAAAGGAATTTAAATTAAATGACTTTCTTCAACATGAAAAATTTACTTTGTACCAAGTTATATAAAATAGTTTTCATAGACATAGAAAATATTGGTTAAGGTAAGGTAATAAAATATAGATGTGAACCATTACCCTAAAAGTTTTTAAGTGGATGAATGAAAATATTTTTTCAGTGTGGGTAATAACTGGGTAATAACTAGGTACTAACCCTGAACCTAACCCTAAACCTAACCCAAACCCATGTACTTACCTTATATTACCCAGTACTTTCTAGGTAAGTACACTGTAAGTACTGTACTGTAAAATGAAGCATTTCCGAGATTTGTTCAAAAACTCTGATTCATCCAGTGGGAGCATTGTGATCTCTATTTGAAACAAAAAAAATTGTGATTCTCAATTTATCCAGAATTGCGCATCACTAGCGTCAGCGCTGGTCATTACATTGAATCAATGCCATTGGTCTCTATGAAGGGAAGCATCAGCTTCAGTGTTACCCGGGTAACTCATTGCTGGTCAGTGGAAACTTGTAAAATGGTACTCGAAGTTAAAATAATTTCAACACCTTGTTTCCTGAATGAATGAGCGTTTTTGAACGAAAGGTGATGGTGTGGCGCAGTGGATAAGACACATGCCTTTGGTGTGAGAGACCTGGGTTCAAATCCACTGTGAGACACCAATGTGTCCCTGAGCAAGACACTTAACCCCTAGTTGCTCCAGAGGCGTGCGACCTCTGAAATATAGCAATTGTAAGTCGCTTTGGATAAAAGCATCCGCTAAATGAATACATGTAAAATGTAAATGTAAATGAACGTATTAGTTGAATGAATGGTTTAATGACTCACTCAAAGACGGTCCTTTGTCGCCACCTAGTGGCGTAACAATGTAACCTGCACTGACAGGCTGTCTAGCGCACAGAGAAAAGCAGTGCTGATACTGGTGAAATATCAGCAGTTTTAGAAAGCCTCTCGTCCAGTCAGATTCGAGGATCAGAACTAACGGTTATACAAACAAAATCCCAACAAGCTTATTTTTAGGTTTATGTTCTGTTATGTGGACCCTTATTTTGACATTCTGTTCTGTTACCTTTAGTTCCTGATTCCCCACTCAGTTTAGTTTCATTGGTTACCGATTATGTCCTCCTCTGATTCTATAGTTACGTATTAGTTTTACGTACTAGTTTACTTTCCTTTGTTCTACCCATGTTTATATAGCCCTGTGTTTCAGTTATTCTTGGTCAGTTCTCTTTTATACATTGTGTGGTTTGTGTTATTCTCTTGCATGTTCATTTAGAGTGTTTGGATTATTAATAAAGCCTGTTTTCTTCTGAATCTCTTTCATCTTTGTGCCTGCTGACCACATAGTAATATTTATATAGCAAAAAAAGCAATAAAACATTTTTTTAAAATGCCGATAATACTGCGATATTGAGCCACTCAAAATCACCCCAAGGGAAATTCCTTCAACGCGACAGACCTATATGTGTGTATGTATATATATATATATATATATTAGGGCTGGGCAAGTTAACGCGTTATTATCGCGTTAACGCATTTATTAATTAATGCCGACAATTTTTTTATCGCACTTTAACGCAGTTTCTTTATTATTATTTTGAAAGTCCGTTGCTCACTGGCTCTGAATAAACATAGGCCTACAGTCAAACCATGATCACAGGAGGGGTGGGATGTTGGCCAGCCAGCAAATAACCCACCCAAACAAGCAGTGGAGAGAGGCAGGTTCTCTCTGATGAACAGTTAAAGGGTTGCGCTCCGCGAGTGAATGACAGGCGCTCTATGGATAGTACCTATAAAACCTATAGCCTAGATAATAACTATTTAGATTCTGGAAACTCACTAACAGCGAGCCGAGGATCAGTCTCTCTTCTAATGATTTGTGCTGCGCGTCCTTTATAAAAAGTTATAGACAATTCAACTTCGGCAACGAGCGGGCGCGGGCGCGTGCTTGAGGCGAGCATGACCGCAACAGTTTCACAGGAACGCACCCGCTTGTCGCTGCACCTTGTGCTCGACCACTTCACCTCACTCTTGGCTGATTTATACTAATGCGTCGGACTTACGCCGAAGACTATACGCTATAGACTACGCGTTGGTTTTCATTTATATCTCTGCGTCGTTGTCCGCGTTGACGCGCAATTACACATGCACAGGGAGCATGTGAAACCCAGGGAGCGGTTCTAGCAATCACAGCGCTTGCGGTACGCGTAGAATTGACGTTACATTTTTGGAGAGGTGCACGTCAGGGTACGCCGAAGTGTACGCGCGCTACACAGCCACGGCGTGAGTATAAAGTATACATTGTTTTTTTACTCTGTTTAATGTAATCTTACGTGGGAAACCATGGCATGACCAAACCTAAGCTACTATAAGTAACGTTGGTCGATTTATATCTGTAGTAGTGATCATGAGCTCTGACTACTACATAGACTGTTTCTGCTGCTCCCTGATAAAAGATACCTGTTGATACCTGTTCAGAAAAAAAACAAGAAAACTGGACTCGTTTTAACAAACTAGATAAAAGGTAATGCCCTGGCAGTGGCAAATAGCTTTGTTTAAATATTTGATTTGATTACATTAATGTTTAAGTTGAGACTTAAGATTACTGTGTAAAGGGTATACTGCTGGTATAAAAGCACCTTATTTGTTTAAAGTTATTGCACTTTTGTGAATATAGCAGTACATTTAAATCAAAAGTGCGCAATACACTACTTTAGAAGTCATTATTCAATTTTGCGCATAACAATGCGATTAATCGCGATTAATAGCAAGAAAATCATGCGATTAATCGCGATTAAAAATTTTAATCGTTGCCCAGCACTAATATATATGTATAAATCAGAGTGCCAGTTCAGAGCTAGGTGGTGTTGTGAGGCACGGACGAGCACCAGCATGCAGTGGGAGGCATCGGAGATGCCTTAGAGAATATATTTTTGGTGCCAGCCTCCCTGTTACCAGGGAAACTAGTTGTTCTGTGGTTAGCAGCTTTACAGTATAGATGAGCTCATGAGAAAACGGGGGAGAGAAGGAAAGAGAAAGGGAGAGAATGAGGGGGTGACAAGAGAGAGGGAGTGCTGAGGCTGTAGACTGAGGGGGTGGAGAAAGAGAGGAGGTGAGAGAAAGAGCGGAGGCGACTGAATTCACAAATTAGCCACTGGGAACGGCAGCTTTAGCTACCAAAATAGCTTTTTATGTGAGAGAGGAACACCAGATAGTCTGTCCGAGGCCAGTTTCAGAGGCGGTATAGACACTTTTCACCTACGAAAACTTCACTTCACTTGCTGTGACCTGACAATTCAGCCTGGGACAGAAATAGATGCAGAAAGACACACTGGACAAAAAGGGATGTATAAGCTAAAACCGTGGACAGGACGAGAGAGACAAGAAGGCGAAACTGCACTGAAGCCAAAACACTTTAACAAGCACAAATAGATCTCCTCCCAGAGGCAGCTTCTGCTGAAGCAATGAGTCATACACTCTTGCACATACACACACGCTCCCTCATTCTCCTCCTTTAACACAGATACATGTTAAAACACTTAAGGTCACATTAAAGGTGAAGAGTGTCATTTTTACGCCATAGTGCCACCAAGCAGAACTGCAAAAAATAACGTTTACCTAACACCTATAGCCAACAGTCATTAGTCTGAAAAGTGTGTAATTTTATCGGTTACAATACTTTCTCATATCCCAGTTTAATTGGCAGAGACAATATTTGAGCCACTTTTAGGCTGATTTACATGAAAAATGTAAAAACTATGGATTTGGTGAAACTATCAAAACACTGCTCTTTTTGACCATTATAAATGTGTTAGTTTTACATCCATTAGCTCTTAAGTTCTGTTTGGTGATGTTAGCAGCACTGAAATTACAAACAAGTTTTAAAACAAGTTCTGAAAAAAAATTATCAAGACTTTAAAGCATAAAAAAAAAAAAAAAAAAAAAATTTCGATTTATGTATCTAATACATAAACCAAAAATTGCATAATAATCCCCTTATGAAGAATGTCTATTTTTGCTTCTCTCAATGATCATTGTATTGCATTTCATTATATGTTTTGCCCCCCCATAATAAAAATACAGAGCTTGGATCATAAAACTAAGCAATTACTAAGACATAAGACATTTACTTACTAAGACATACAGTGATATTTGTATGCATTTTATGTAATAAGTATTTTAAAGAACTCACTGAATCATTAAATTATAAGTTATAAATATTACAAGTTATACATATAATATATTTATAAATACCAGCAACTGCACTAAATGTATATAAATGTATATAAATGTGTATATATATATATATATATATATATATATACCCCTAAAGGTTCAAGAAACTGTTCCATTTAAATATATAAATATTTTTTCAATGTCAGGGTTTAAAGGGTTAAGAAAAAAACATTTTTGCATTCCAAGTATGCTAACGGCTAGGACACAACCCCAGTGCTTTACAATTCTGCATATGTAACTCTATAGCCAAACGGCCTAAATAATCTTCTTGAGGCTTTCCTTGCATCAGAAACAGACTGACATCAGCCGTGTGTTTTGTACAATGGATAAAATCCAACCTTATCTATACACATCAATGCATAACTCATATTTCACCATTTATGCTATAGACTTGAATGATGCATCAAATAATTTTTGTTTTTTAGATTATTGAGTTACATATCCTCCTGGCAGAAAACAAAACAGCCAGAAAAACCTCAAAGACTTACACACCTAAGCTTCTGAACCATACCTAGAATATCATAGAGACTTGGGGGTGGGGTGGGGTCTTTGTCCTTGGGCCAGAAAGCAGCCGCCGAACAACCACCTGAAGCATGTTGGCAACTACTCAGAAAGCCTAAGCAACAGCATAGCAGTGCTCTGGCAACCACCCACTCCACCACTGTAGTGAGCACCAGATTTAAAGAAATCTGTGTAGCAGATTAATTAATGATTCAGTGTCAGCTCACAAATCCTTTAGATATGTAGAATCTACAGTTGTTTTAGTGTGTACCCAGGGGAAGGGAAGAGCATATCAGTCCATTGTTAGGTCATGCCTTATGTGTCTATATATTGAGAGCCGATCCCTCACATGAACTTGACACACAGGGGGCGACAGAGAGAGAGTGATATAAAGAGCTTGTCCTGCTCATATACAATAAACACACATAAACCCCCCTAAACGAGACATGTGAAAGGCTTACCAAAACTACACGAGGAAGGAACTCACAAACAACTATCTCAAATTATGCCATGTAGACGAATTACCCCAAACTTAAAACAAAGCTATAGACTGTAATAAAAATGGTCTTGGAGAAACTCAGTACTCCTTTTAAAGTCGGCATGAAACGGAAGATGCGACTCTATATCCAAGTGAAATGGCTTCTTGAATAAGAATACATTTTGTTTTTAAAAAGGCCAGAACATGATTTTGTCCAAGGACCATTTCACTTGGATATAGAGTCGCAACTTCCTTTTCATGCCGACTTTAAAAGGAGGACTGATTTCCTCCAAGGCCATGTGAAGGTTGTACCGCCCTCGCGCCGAAAAACACGTCATCTGAGAAGACATATCAGTGCAAGAGAGAGGGGAAGGAATTTTGATTAAAGATTGCAAAGACACATGAATGTGAATTAAATAAATTAAATAAATAATGATGTGCATAGATTTCATTGTGACTTTATTATACACTGCCATTTAAATGTTTGGGGTAATATTTTTATGATAAAAAAAATACAGTAAAACCCTGACCATGTGAAATAATATTGCAATTTAAATTGTTTTTAATGCGTTTAAAAAATCTATGACGGCAAAGCTGAATATTCATCACTCCAGTCTTCAGTGTCACATGAAAATCATGTGAATGATTTTGACTTCAGAAATCATTCTAAGATTATGATTTGGTGCTCAAGAAACATTTATTATCATCGATGAGGAAAACAATTGTGCTGCTTAATATTTTTTTGTGGAAACAGTAATACATTTTTCAGGATTCTTTGATAAAAAACAAGTAAATTTTATTCAAACACATTATGTCTAATGTGTTTAAAAACTAAATGTTTTGTAACATTTTAATTGTCTTTACAGACACAGTTGATCAATTTAATGTGTCCATGCTGAATAAAAGCTTATTTTTAAAATAATTTTAATCATACTGACCCCAACATTTTAAACAGTAGTGTATAAATAATCATTTGTTATATTTATATAGCATTTATTTTCAGCATGCAAAGCGCTTTACATAGAAGGGGGAATCTCCTCAACCACCACCAAATGTGCAGCACCACCTGGATATAACTTGAAATCGGGATTCTGATCACCCTGCTGGTTTTATTTTGTGTTAATGCAAGTTATATATTTCATAAGCATGCTGTCGGTCTAAATCAACAGACCCGCTGCGGTTAGCTGTGAGGGTACTGGTTATTCACAAGATGAAGTTCTTTTCATAGGCATGTTGCATGTTAAACCCAGAATGCTTTCTTCTTCCTCTTAAACAGCCTGTGAAGTGACAACATTAATCCTCTGGCGCAAGTCAAGTCTGAAATACAAAGAATGTTAAACCTTTGACAGATGCGCTCATCTTCAAAATGCTGACAGTGGAAAAGAAGGGAGAAGTCAAGGCTTTACAACTTAACTGAGTCTATATAGAATTGAGTTTAATCTGTTCTGCTTTACTCTGTTAGCCTTCTTACTGTACGTCGGACTGCGAGGGGCTGAAAATAGGTTAGCTGCATAATTGTCCACACCGGCAAAAATTGCACATGAAGTTGCGTATGGTCTAATTTTAGCATCATATTATCATGCTTATTTATTGATACTGTGTGGTAAATACAGATTTTGTGTTCTTGTAATGCTACTCATCAAGTGCCAAATGAGAGTAAAGTTTTGACATCTAAATACTTGCCAAAGGATGGTAACTTTATAAGGAGCTGGAACGTAATACATGGTTTAAATCCAATTTTAACTCTCTCCCTGCCAGTGTTTTTTTTTTTTTTTTTTTTTTTTCTGGCAAGTTATATTGTTCAATAACATAAACAGCTAAACCCTTTTGCAGTGCAGCATAACAACTGATGTGCGATCACAGGTCCACGACACAGCTTCAAACATGGCTCAACCAATTAGAATTCAGAGATGGAAGATTTTTATAACTTCCATTTCATCCGTAATTCAATTCAGTTCAATTCTTTATTGCAATGACATCATATTTGTCTGGAGTTTTTCCTGGTGAGCTCATCAACAAAAATAATATAAAATGAGAGGCAGCAGATACACACACACACACACACACACACACACACACACAAAAAAGAGACCTAGGCTTCACAGAGCTAACCCATATTAATGCTATCAATAAGATGCCAATAACAGCACAAAATTGTAAACTAAACACATCTTTCTAGGCTTTAGAGAAAATAGTTGAGGTGAATACTATGAGATCCAATTACAGGTGCTGGTCATACAATTAGAATATCATCAAAAAGTTGATTTATTTCAGTAATTCCATTCAAAAAGTGAAATTTGGATATTATATTCATTCATTACATACAGACTCATATATTTCAAATGTTTATTTCATTTAATTGTGATGATTAAAACTGACAACTAATGAAAATCCCAAATTCAGTATCTCCGAAAATTAGAATATTACTTAAGACCAACAAAAAAAAAGGATTTTTAGAAATGTTGGCCAACTGAAAAGTATGAACATATAAAGTATGAGCATGTACAGCACTCAATACTTACTTGGGGCTCCTTTTGCCTGATTTACTGCAGCAATGCGGCGTGGCATGGAGTCGATCAGTCTGTGACAATGACAAAACTGGCAAAAGGTCATTGCTAAAGAGGCTGGCTGTTCACAGAGCTCTGTGTCCAAGCACATTAATAGAGAGGCGAAGGGAAGGAAAAGATGTGGTAGAAAAAAGTGTACAAGCAATAGGGATAACCGCACCCTGGAGAGGATTGTGAAACAAAACCCATTCAAAAATGTGGGGGAGATTCACAAAGAGTGGACTGCAGCTGGAGTCAGTGCTTCAAGAACCACCACGCACAGACGTATGCAAGACATGGGTTTCAGCTGTCGCATTCCTTGTGTCAAGCCACTCTCGAACAAGACACAGCGTCAGAAGTGTCTAAAGACAAAAAGGACTGGACTGCTGCTGAGTGGTCCAAAGTTATGTTCTTTGATGAAAGCAAAATTTGCATTTCCTTTGTAAATCAAGGTCCCAGAGTCTGGAGGAAGAGAGGAGAGGCACAGAATCCACGTTGCTTGAAGTCCAGTGTAAAGTTTCCACAGTCAGTGATGGTTTGGGGTGCCATGTCATCTGCTGGTGTTGGTCCACTGTGTTTTCTGAGGTCCAAGGTCAACGCAGCCGTCTACCAGGAAGTTTTAGAGCACTTCACGGTTCCTGCGCGTGACCAACTTTATGGAGATGCAGATTTAATTTTCCAACAGGACTTGGCACCTGCACAAAGTGCCAAAGCTACCAGTACCTGGTTTAAGGACCATGGTATCCCTGTTCTTAATTGGCCAGCAAACTCGCCTGACCTTAACCCTATAGAAAATCTATGGGGTATTGTGAAGAGAAAGATGCGATACGCCAGACCCAACAATGCAGAAGAGCTGAAGGCCACTATCTGAGCAACCTGGGCTCTCATAACACCTGAGCAGTGCCACAGACTGATCGACTCCATGCCACGCCGCATTGCTGCAGTAATTCAGGCAAAAGGAGCCCCAACTAAGTATTGAGTGCTGTACATGCTCATACTTTTCATGTTCATACTTTTCAGTTGGCCAACATTTCTAAAAATCCTTTTTTTGTATTGGTCTTAAGTAATATTCTAATTTTCGGAGATACTGAATTTGGGATTTTCATTAGTTGTCAGTTTTAATCATCACAATTAAATGAAATAAACATTTGAAATATATCAGTCTGTGTGTAATGAATGAATATAATATCCAAATGTCACTTTTTGAATGGAATTACTGAAATAAATCAACTTTTTGATGATATTCTAATTATATGACCAGCACCTGTATATCCAACACAGACTGAAAAGCACAAAGCACTTTGTAGTAGCATAACATGAAAGCTGAAAACATGAGACTTGATCACTCTTTTGTATTTTTTGATAATTATATAGACTTGGTTTCCCTTTATTTAATTTTGATTTCCGAAAGTTCGACAGTTCTGGATAGTGGTCTAATTAAAAGAAAATGAAACACAGAAAAAGTTTTAGTCAGACCTGACCTAAAAAGTTTAGCGCTTCATTAAGGCTAATCAGTTACCTGTCATGAAGTTCACACAGGCACCAAAGAATCCCATTCAGATGTGAGTGGCAGGTAAAATTATTGCTGTAAAATGCTATTTCATACGTCACATGCGTTGGTGCAGTATATCTTTTAAAGGACAAATGCCCGACCCTGTGTAGCTGTAAGCAGACAGAAAACTTCCTAAGAGGCCTTTGCAAATTACTGCGCTAAATGTTTCTATTCACAGCCTGTCAAAACTGATCCCTCTGACATACTACAGCATGTCAGTGCGTCTTATTCTCTGTCAGCACATCCCTGAGAGCCACCTCTTCTCTTGGGACAACCAGGTTTCACTCGAAAGCAAACCGACAGCTAAGTTATGGCTGAAATGAAAGTTATGGAGGTGCTTTTCAAGAATAGCTAAAACTTTAGCATCATATTCATCATATAAAAGGAGCAGCAACTGGCTGTGGTTGAGACGGAAAGATTTTAGCTGGCTGTGTACAGGAAAACTGAAAAACTTGAAGAGTCTGTTGGTTTATTTGTATAGGTTGTATAGTATTTACAGTCATTACGTTCCTGTGTATATTGCGTGAATGACGGGTGGTTGGGCAGATATTGTGTTTTTGCGGTAGGTGGTATGCCATACGGAACCGTTGCCACTGAAACTGCATATTAACGCACCAGTGGGGCTCGACAGCCTTAGTCAAACGGGTTGGCGCGTATGGTTGGGTTGCGGAGAGATTGTGAGATTGTGGTTAGGTCTCAGCAGCAGGAGGGATGTAGAGGTCAGTAAGCTGGGCTGAGTTGAGTGGGGGACGGAGGGGGGTGACTCTGGGACGCCAGAGTCACTGTCGAGCCCTCTTGAGGTGTCGTGGGCTAGTCGACGAAACACTGAGGACGGAAGGTGCCCACTTGAAGACCCTAGAGATGTCCCCTACTCGGCTCAATCCAGACGGTTGTCGTGCTGGTCCACTAGGGAGACCACACTGTAGTTGCAGCCGTCGTGTGTGCTGATGCGCCAAGTACACTGCAGCCGTTAACGCCGGACAGAAGGGGAGTCACACCACCATATGGAAAGAAGCGTAAATGGATGGAGAAGCATAGTTTACTGTAAAGCTACGTCTTAGTGTTGCTTATCTTGGCGAAAGCCGAGTACAAATCAGCATGAAGTTTTAACATCTACTCTCGTGTAATGAAAATCATTATATCTCACAAACATCAATGCTAATCTATTTCCCTTGCTAAGCAAAGGTGGATGTTGAATGTCCCTAAACTTAAAAAAACTAAATTGTTCAATTGAACAGTTTGAATTGAATGAAAAATTTCTTAACACGGAACTAAATCTTAAGTTCATCACAGATCTATATGATATATGTACAGGTCCTTCTCAAAAAATTAGCATATTGTGATAAAGTTAATTATTTTCCATAATGTAATGATAAAAATTAAACTATCATATATTTTAGGGTAACACTTTACAATAAGGTTCATTAGTTAATGCATTAACTAACATTAACTAACCATGAGCAATACATTTGTTACTGTATTTGTTCATCTTTGTTAACGTTAGTTAATAGAAATAGAGCTATTCATTGTTTGTTCATGTTAGTTCACAGAGCATGAACTAATGTTAACAAGATTTTAATAAAGTATTAGTAAATGTTGAAATTAACATGAACAAAGATTAATAAATGCTGTATAAGTGTAGTTCATTATTAGTTCATGTTAACTAATGTAGTTAACTAATGTTAACTAACGAACCTTATTGTAAAGTGTTACCTATTTTAGATTCATTGCACACCAACTGAAATATTTCAGGTCTTTTATTGTTTTAATACTGATGATTTTGGCATACAGCTCATGAAAAACCAAAAATTCCTATCTCAAAAAATTAGCATATTTCATCCGACCAATAAAATAAGTGTTTTTAATACAAAAAAAAGTCAACCTTCAAATAATTATGCTCAGTTATGCACTCAATACTTGGTCAGGAATCCTTTTGCAGAAATGACTGCTTCAATGCGGCGTGGCATGGAGGCAATCAGACTGTGGCACTGCTGAGGTGTTATGGAGGCCCAGGATGCTTTGATAGCGGCCTTAAGCTCATCCAGAGTGTTGGGTCTTGCGTCTCTCAACTTTCTCTTCACAATATCCCACAGATTCTCTATGGGGTTCAGGTCAGGAGAGTTGGCAGGCCAATTGAGCACAGTTATACCACGGTCAGTAAACCATTTACCAGTGGTTTTGGCACTGTGAGCAGGTGCCAGGTCGTGCTGAAAAATGAAATCTTCATCTCCATAAAGCTTTTCAGCAGATGGAAGCATGAAGTGCTCCAAAATCTCCTGATAGCTAGCTGCATTGACCCTGCCCTTGATAAAACACAGTGGACCAACACCAACAGCTGACATGGCACCCCAGACCATCACTGACTGTGGGTACTTGACACTGGACTTCAGGCATTTTGGCATTTCCTTCTCCCCAGTCTTCCTCCAGACTCTGGCACCTTGATTTCCGAATGACATGCAAAATTTGCTTTCATCCAAAAAAATTACTTTGGACCACTGAGCAACAGTGCAGTGCTGCTTCTCTGTAGCCCAGGTCAGGCGCTTCTGCCGCTGTTTCTGGTTCAAAAGTGGCTTGACCTGGGGAATGCGGCACCTGTAGCCCATTTCCTGCACACGCCTGTGCACGGTGGCTCTGGATGTTTCTACTCCAGACTCAGTCCACTGCTTCCGCAGGTCCCCCAAGGTCTGGACTCGGTCCTTCTCCACAATCTTCCTCAGGGTCCGGTCACCTCTTTTCGTTGTGCAGCGTTTTTTGCCACACTTTTTCCTTCCCACAGACTTCCCACTGAGGTGCCTTGATACAGCACTCTGGGAACAGCCTATTTGTTCAGAAATTTCTTTCTGTGTCTTACCCTCTTGCTTGAGGGTGTCAATGATGGCCTTCTGGACAGCAGTCAGGTCGGCAGTCTTACCCATGATTGCGGTTTTGTGTAATGAAACAGGCTGGGAGTTTTTAAAAGCCTCAGGAACTCTAAACACTTTTGCAGGTGTTTAGAGTTAATTAGTTGATTCAGATGATTAGGTTAATAGCTCGTTTAGAGAACCTTTTCATGATATGCTATTTTTTTTAGATAGGAATTTTGGGTTTTCATGAGCTGTATGCCAAAATCATCAGTATTAAAACAATAAAAGACCTGAAATATTTCAGTTGGTGTGCAATGAATCTAAAATATATGAAAGTTTAATTTTTATCATTACATTATGGAAAATAATTAACTTTATCACAATATGCTAATTTTTTTAGAAGGACCTGTATATATGCATATACAGAGGTTAAACTGGGCCATAAATAATAATGACAGAGACGCATTACAGTACATTAGATTGACTAATGTAAGTATGTGTCCTGACTTGACGCCTGTCAAGCTTTTCTAATGTCACCTCATCTCACCTGATAAAGACACACTGAACACCTCTTGAGGGGATTCTGCTAAGGTAACAGTGAATTATATAACTTGACTGTACATGGAACAAATCCGTTTCATCTTTCCAATTCTCTCTTTTTAGGTGGAATAAAGTCATGTTTGAATACATTATGCATCATTTATTTTGTTATAAATGTGTGTGCGAGTCAGTGTTCTGACTGACTCACACATATACAGCATCAAATAATTACAACCACAACTCCATGCTTGTTGAGCTTGTTGGCTCTGTTTACAGGATCATTCCAGACAGTCAGGATTCTGGAAGTGTTTGCCCTGATCCTAACGGACATCGGCCAGATTAGACATGCAGCCACAGTGACAGTTAACTTTGTGTGCATGTACTTACGGTATAGTTTGAGGACCAACATGTACCCAAAAGTGTGATAAATCTGAGAAAACATTCCTGCATCCGGTTGATGTCCTCATTTGGAAAATGAAAATAAATAAATAGAAATAAATTAAAACGTGTATATATTTTAAGTATCAATTTGTTCACATGATTAATTGCATCAAGTATGTGCTAACAATGAGGACCACATTTAATGCAATAAGTATTATGAACTAACAATGAGCACATTTTTTTTACAGGATTGATTAATCTAGGTTCATGTATAAATAATATTGTTCATTATTTATTCATGTTTTTTCATAATACATTAATGTTCATTTATACATGAAATGCTGAACATGTATATCTAAATTAAAAAAAAAATACATATATAAACTAAAAATTAACATGATCAAGGTTATATAATCATAGTGCAAGATTAATAATTGATATACTGGTGTTCTCATTGTATTGTTCATTGTTAGTTCATAATATGCAACAACAAATGTTAATGAATTGTATTTAATTGCAAAGTAATACTTCACAGTAAGGTTTCATTTGTTAAGATTAGTTAACTACTGTTGGAAACTTTTTCTTCAGAGACCAGGAGACGATGGGATATCTTTCAAGAAGAAGTTACTCTTTATTGAGGACTTTGCTGTTGCAATGCTGTAGTCGTCCAAGTCTAACTAAGGCAGTATACATTGTAGTTTATATACCTTTCAAGGGGGAGGGATTTACATAGAGGTGAAACATCAGCATGACAGTGTAACTCAGAGCCTTGAGATGCTAATCCAATCAGCCTGATTAGATCACTCAAACCTTAACATTATCATAGAGACAAAAGCCCAGCTGTTCTTGAGAAGTAACAAAAGATTAATGTCATCATCTATGCCTCAAAATGGTAAACACTGGGTGTGAACTTTCTCAGTTAAAATACTGTTGAACCTAAATTAAACATTTAATAAATTTGTAACACTACACTACATTAGTTAACATCAACTAACAATGAACAATACTTCTACAGGATTGATTAATCATTATAAACATTATAGTTATTGACTAATACAACATTTTAAAAGTTGTATCTGTTAACTTTAGTTAATGCACTTTGACCAAACATAAACAATATAAAAATAATAATGTTATATCAATTAATGATATAAATATATATTGTTTATTGATAGTTCATGATAGTTAATCCAATATCTATGTTAACAGATCAGAAAGTAGCACCAAATTTTCTTTTACAGTTATAGTTAGTCTATAGTAGATAAAATTAGCTTTACATACAATCAATAGAAGTCAATGATATGTTCCCATTTAGATTGCTAAAGAAATAAGTGTATTTGGGTGGGGTTTTAGGTACATTGTTGGGATTAAATGTTAAAGTAAAACAATTTAATTGAATTTACTTTTTTTTTTATAAATAAATAAATAACCTAAATTGTCGTGATCAACACATGTACGTTTTCACTTTTGTCTATTTCTGGGTGTTCTTGCATAATACATTTTCACCTTTTGATTATTACTGTTGTTTGTTGTTACTGTAGTCATTCTGCATGTGATTTTTAATTTAATAATAAAACCCATTATAGTCATTTATAAACAATGGTTGAGTTAAATAACCCAAAATGGGTTTGTTTTTAACCCAGAATTTTTAGAGTGTAAAGTCTTTGTGAAAATGCAAAAATGACACTGCAGAAAAGTTTAACAATTGAAAAGGTAAATGTAATTTCCCCACCATGATAGAAAACAAATGCGTTTTTGCATATTGCATGACTTCTGTCTCAACACCCAGGCCATGTAAATCCCCAACTCGGATCCAGGGGTACTCTAAAGCGCCTGGAGCCTGCTGCACAGACACATTCATTAACATACATCACACACTTCATAGCACAAATCTGAGTGCTCAGCCTCCTATCACTGGATACACAGCAGACCTCCATCAGAGCAGCCCCACGCTCCTCTGCTGCCTCTGTACGTTCAGTAGATCACAGTTATTACCTCATTAAGCGCCTTACAAACAGTCCTCTTCAAAACTCCTCAGGGTTGTGTAATCATACCACTTGATGCGAGGTGTCAGTGGGAGAACTGGGGCAATCTTGCACAATGGTGTAACAATATAACCGTCACTGTACTGCTGTCACACTGCAGGAATTATTTCCCATAAAACCACAGGGAACCACCTTTTTTTTTTTTTTTGCATATCCTGCAACAGAATCGATTATGTTCCAAGTGGGGTTGCCGCAAGTGCACAAGTGAGCATGTTAAACTTCCTTGCACCATAATATATGAAACACTAGTGGAAATTCCAGCACCAGACAGAATTTCAGAAATAACAAATGCTTTCAAACAGGTTTCTTAAGCATTCCGTTTTATTTTTTCCCAAATTCCGTTTTTTCCGTTTTAATTTTTGCAAATTCCGTTTTTTCCGTTTTAATTTTTGGAAATTCAGTTTTTTTTTACTCTTTACTGTTATTTTAGTCGTAAAAAGAGTGTGCTTTTAATGTTAATGATTAAAATGTACACAAATATAACAGGAATGACCTTACATTTATTGAGGTAACAAACATCACATTTAGCCTACTATATTTAGGACAAATACTGCATGATGCAAACACTGCACTCAAGGTACTTCATGTAACAACAAAATATTAATGGTTATGAGCTTTAAATTGTCCAGTAAAATAAATTATATTAGTTTATATAAGTTTAAATAAAAGTTACACTCAGTCTCTCTCTCGTGCACTGTCGAGCGCGCTCTCGGACACACTCGGTCTCTCTCGCGCACTCTCGGACACACTCGGTCTCTCGCGCGCACTGTCGAGCGTGCTCTCGGTCACACTCGGTCTCTCTCGCGCACTCTCGGACACACTCATGCTGCGTCCCAATTCGCCTACTTATACTACGCCCTAAAAGTATGTACTCTTTTTGTGAAGAAAAAGTACATACTTTTGAGTGTGTAGCAAAAGAGAAGGGCAAGCTTTGGGACATACTACTTCGTCATCTTTAACGGACAGCTCTGTCGCGTGCATCACCGTAAACTGCCCTGTCAATCATCTCGTCACAGTTAAAATCCTCCATTCAATCTAATATAATTTCTTACCGTTTCGGAGAGAAATGTTGTAGCTCGTTCATCTGCCAGTCGTGGGTCTTTCATGCGGAGACTATCACTCTCCTCATGTGTTTGCAATTTGAATGTAATGATGCATTTAAAATGTAATGGCTATAAACGTATCTTTACAAATGTTCACAATGCTGCTGCAGATGCAATATAACGTAGCCAACATTGAATAAATACATTTTCGTCAGGTTAGATACTGATAATTAATCACTTAAACCCCTTTATCTAAACCTCTGTACCCAACCGCCGGACTCGCGCACGTCCTCCATGTCTGTAGTTTTTTTTAACACTTTTCACTCGTGTTTGTAGTTCTAACCGAATCTTCGTCCAACGCGCGATGGGTTGTGGGCAATATCAGCCGTTAGAGTGTGCATCGATCTGCACTTCGGATTCTGACAGGATATAGTAGACCATCCGGGTTTCTTTGGAACACTCATTTCAACATACTACGATTTGGGACGTACTAGTTCTATTTTCGAATACTATTTAGGACGGATAGTATGCGAATTGGGACGCAGCATCAGTCTCTCGCGCGCACTGTCGAGCGCGCTCTCAGACACACTCGGTCTCTCTCGCGCCTACTCGGACACACTCGGTCTCTCGCGCGCACTATCGAGCGCGCTCTCGGACACACTCGGTCTCACTCGCGCAGTGTCGCTTCGCTTTTGTCCAGTCCGGTGCGCCTCATAGACAGACGCGGTGTGCACGGAGGGGAGTGTGTATGTGAGAGAGATGCGTGAGTGACAGAGACGGAGGGAGAGCAGGGAAAGGAAACACAACTGAAAGAATACGCTGCGTGTTTTAAATAGCGTTAAAAAAAATGAATAACGAAACGCAAAATGTGGCGGCCGGTGTTTATTCTGTGGCGCACCGCCACAAATTAATCTATGTGTGGGAAACATTGCAAAAAGTCACGTGGGAACTGCTCGGCTCGGTACTGAGGGCTTAGCGTCAAGATTCTTAACTTTTTCGCCGACGAAAGCAGAGCCGTGGAGAGCCGCTTCGCCATGCTTTCATTGTTTTGAGAGGCAGCTGAAATGACGGGAGGGGTTGTGTCGCCCATATTTGCTTCCCCCGGTCTGCATTTTCCCCGGACATACGTTCTTCTCCCACACAAAAACAGAATTTCATTCCAAATACGTAAAATTTGAAAATTTGCCAATTCCGCGACTCCGTCCGCGATTTCCGCATCGCGGAAATTATTTGGCCCTACATGTATGATGTTCAGACAAACAAACAAGTAGGCAAAGTTTAAATAATTTGAAAGGGTTTTAGCAGCTGTGCTCTCAGCACAGTAAACGCTCTCAAAGAACTTCATTCATCTCATTTAAAGTGCCACTGCTATAGCCATCAAGGTACAAAGCCTTAAAAAATAAAATTCAAACAGCCTGCTGTGAGAAGTCTTCCTGTTATACACACAGTCTGAAGGTACTTGTTTTGTGTGAGGGCTATGATAAGTTTAATACAATAAAGCTAATAAAGATTTATTACACTAATCAGTTACACTAATGAAGGCTAGGCATTTTTGATTTCAGTCTGAGTTTAGTCTGTGTACACGTACATATCACACATTTCCATAGTGGTCGACCGATATAACGCCAAGGCCGAGATATCGGCCGATATTTGGTATTTTTAAAATAACGGCATCGGCCGATAAGTTTTTCTGATTAGCCAATGTGTTGGAAGCGGGACTTTTATTTTGACGGCGCTCCAGACTTATATTTTGACGGGTGGCACTCAGCGCCTGAGAAGAGAACGGCAACGCCTGATCACACAGCGCTCACTCACATTCTCCGTCTTCATTAGTTTACGATCTCTGTCAGTCATATCTAATAGACCCTTTTACAGCCCACGTGATCAAATAGTTGCGCATGCATTTTGGCAACGGAAGTGGTGTTGTTTCCCACTGGCTCTAACATGTTAGCAACTCCGAAAGCTTATCAAAACGGTATCCCAGCATCAAAATGTCTGGTTGTTACGTTTACGGTTGCACTAATCAATATTCCACCGAGGGGCTTAAGTTTTATAGGATTCCGACAGGATCACGGCCGTTTCAGAAGAACCGGCGCGCCTGTGGCTGCAGGCGATTAAACGTGTTGATTGGAGCGAGGACATCATAAAAAATGCTCGCGTCTGCTGACACGCTGCTGATTCTCGCCATACTTCCGTTGCCAATATGCGCGCGCATACGTTGCCACGTCATCATTGTGTACAAACAGTAAAAGGGTCTATACTTTGTTAGAAAGAACTGGTAAACAAAGAAAGTAAATGGTATGTGAAAAAGTAAAGCGTTGCTTTTATATTATTTGTAACAGAAAAGGCAAGCAATCATGCTAAAATAATTTCAATATTCAGCAAATGTGAATCTACATAATTTAAACAAATCTCTGAATATTTAATTTCACAAACGTTGCAGATTTAATCAAATCCAGCTGTGATATCTTGTGAAGTGTGCATTTTTCACCTGCAAAAACATGTTTCTGCGAGTGACGGTCAGTCTGTGCGAAGTGAGTGAATGTGAACAGAAGATCAGCTTCACAGGAGACCTTATCGAAAAACTTTAAATCCTTCATTTTAAAATATGCTGTGCAATATCCAGTTGCCCACTGAGTCAAATTCATATCGTTTTCACTGTGTGCTGTATGTAAAATTAGCGTTACCTTGTCTTTATTTGAAAAAATAAGATTACCAGTGCCGTTACAGTGTTTACTTCCTTTTTATTCACATATTCATATATTTTTTAACAATTACTTTGTGAAAAATACTGTAATAGGTTGCCATCCAAAGTATAAGCATGTTTATTTTAAGGATCTGTTTTCTAATTTATTAAATATTGATAAAAAAAAAAAAAAATATATATATATATATATATATATATATATATATATATATATATATATATATATTGGCTTTATATCGGCCACCCTGCTCTCTAAGATATTGGCATCGGCCATCAAAAAAAAAATATTGGTCGACCACTACACTTTTGGAACACTGAAAAGCACGAACAGCATCTAAAATGGAAAAATAAAAATATTTGAGCAGTTAAACTGTTTTTAACATAAGAAAATGTATCTTAATCACCAAATCAGCATATTGAAATTATTTTGATAAATGTAGATTGGCTAGTGCAATGCAGAAATGCTAAATGCAGAAAAAAGACTTTCAAAAACATGAAAAACATCTTATCTCATGTATTTCAGTGCGGCTTAAATCATTATTGTCTGTAGCCTCTTCCCAACTCTTTGCTTACTAATTACCCAACATTCAATCATCTTGTGTTCATGATTGGCCTTATGTCACTGCAGGGCTCTGGAAATATCTGGTGTCCCAGTCCCACTGTACATCTTTAGCTTCGGTCCATCTTCAAATGCAAGGAGAGGATTAGGATGGGTTCTCAGAGATGCAAAAAGGCTTTTCTGCAATCCTGAACTCAGCAGTACTGCAAAGCTACACCCTGATCTAGAGACAAGCCTCTCATACCCCTTTTCCACCAAAAAAGAACTGGTTCGGAAATGGTGCTGGTTCAAAGTTGGTTCGGAGTTGGTTCAACTTGCGAACCTTTTCAGAACCTGTTTGTTTTTCCACTGACTAGAGCGCCCAGCGAACGACGTCGTTACGTCACTGTGTACGTCGCCATACGTCTTAGCTAGAAACGCTTGCAAGTACAACATTACTTTGGGATTATCTCTAACTCGTGTACCAAGAAGGCTGCAAAAACAATTGAAATATGTAAGTCTTTTAATCTTTTCCTTTGATATGTAATCTTTTCTGATTAGTTATGTACCCCTGTTTTGTGTCATTTTTCCCTTTACATTTATTTGTTCTATATTGTGACTGTTTTCTTCTTTGCTTAGTTATAATGTTTTCAAAAAAATAAAAAAAATAGAAACGCTTGCGCCAACTTCAAGCATAACAATTACAAAGGCGGACTACATCGTGTTTCTGCAAATGTTCTGAGCTTTGCGATCCTATATTATGGTCAGAAAAGATGTTTAGAACACATCTAAACCCGCCCCCAGCCCCCGACGTAAGCATGACGTGTGGTAAAAGAACGGTTCTAGTCCAGCAAAGAGTTGGTGCCGCTTTGGAACCAGTTTTCCTGGCCGAGAACCGGTTCTTTGGCTGTCGAAACACAAAGAACTGGTTCGCGCGCAGGCACCGGCTCCGAACCGGCTCTCAAAATGCTTTGGTGGAAAAGGGGTAACAGACATTAACCCTAGGAATAATTAAATTATGTATTAATGTGGTTCCTCCACAGATACAAGACTGATGGAAAAACATTTCGAGAGGGATAAACCAGGTTCTCTTGGTCTGTATTCTGCTGATTTACAGACGACCTACACTAAAGACCTGTTTACATCAAGAATGATAAACAATAACAATAAAGATATAGTTTTAAAATCTTTCTAAATGTAAAAGAATAGCAGAGTCCACACCACAACTATAACGGCACAGAGAAACAATATCTTGAAATCACTTTCAGAAAGACTTTTTTCCAGCTAATGAACGATAACGACATTGACAACCAATCAGAAGCCACCCTACCTTAAAGAGCTCGAGCATTTAAAGTGGATTACAACATAACTGCAGCAAGTGCTTATAATAAACAGAACAATATCATGTGTTGTTTGACACTTATACAGTTATTGTTATAGCTTTATAGCTATTGATTGGGCCTTAAAAATCTATTATGCCATTATGTTTAATGACCCTCAAAGTAAGTCAGTCTAGAAGGAGGTCTAAGCAACATCAGGATAAGCCAGTATTAGCAAAAGCTGAAACGCAATTTCATAAATAGAAACAAACATCATGAAAATTATGGCGGAAAATCAATGCCTAAAAGAACCGAGCGCACATCTGATGCTGGCGCGCGCAAAATTACTTCTGCGAAAGGATTACAGATTTACACGCCAGGAAACGGGAACTCGCGAGCTCATTTCAAAAGCTAGGGCATGTCTCACAGCACGCGCATGATCTTTCCACATGCTCTCGCGCTTGGTCTGCTCTCACCTGCCGCTTTTGCTCGCTCGAACAATTTTTATTTTTGGCAGTCGAGGGGCGGGACTTACTGTTTTAATAACCTCAAATGTCATCGATTACTTCCCCTTTTCCAAAAAGTCAGTTGTGATTGGACGCCTGGCCAATGACCCGTAATTCACTTTATATGTTTTTATTTTATTTATTTATTGTGCTTTGTGTAATGTGATTTAAGTCATTGTTTATATAGAATAGATTCTTACCACTTACCAGATATTTTATTAACAGGAAGTCTAGTGATTGCATTCTTGTGTTGTTAAGAGATATTTACAGACTGTAATGATGCATTTCCATGGTTATTAGCATTGTAAATCTACCAAATTGTTTTTGCTGGGCTTGTGTTGCGTGCAGAGGAGATGTTATTCGCGCGCAGGGTTTGAATTGAGCTTACGAGTTCCCGTTTCCTCATGTGTAGAGCTGTAATCCTCTTGCGGAAGTAATTTAGCGTGTGCGCCAGCATCAGTCAATCGGTTCTTTTAGGCATTGATTTGCTGCCATAGTAAATCAATCCTGGTTTTGTTTAAATTTGTTTGTTAAGGTTCTCAACTTTCCCAGTTTTTAATTTACAACTATTCAGTAGTCTCAGCCTCAGATGTCACATCCACGGACAGTTGGCTGACGTCTGATGCATAGGGCACTCAAAATGGGAAACACTTCAAGAGTTCCGGAGAAACGTGTGTGTTGCGTTCTTTAGCGGTCCACCTGGAAACAAAGCCGTTGTGACACCAAAACCTCTTATGGAAGAAGAAAGGTGTCATGTTTACAATTCTGACACTGAGCACTTATCAGGATCAACTAAAAAGCTGGATTTTCAAAAGCAAGTGAAGTTCACAGCTTAAATGTTGCGCCATTGTTGCAGTAAACTTGCACGACACTCTTTCGCACCCCTAAACATGACGCTGAACAAACCTTACTGTGATTGATTGCTTTACATGTCAGACAGATGTCCTCTTGAGCGGTTGTTGGCCAATAAAAGATGCTATGTAGTCCAGACCTTCTACCATCAGTCTGAAGGTCTGGCTACGTGACACTAACTATCAGCAACATCCCGAGTAAGAGACAATATAAACCATAAAGTGTTAAAACTCTTCAAAGCATGTGGGCAATGTCCATTGCAAATTTTACACCTCCGCCTGAATGAATGAACAAAAGAATTGCAGACATATTCAACTCTATCTAAAGCTAAAGAGAGCAAGTACGAGTGGGCTTGTGTGCTAGAAAAAAAAAAATGGAGTTTTTCCTACGCAGATGAACCCTAGATCCCACACTGTCCAGAGGAGGAGAGGAGGGTGAAAAAAAAAAAAAAGCTGCCCTGCTGGGGTGGAGGCAGAGATCGTCATTATATCACCTTCGTCCACGGCACTAAAAACAGCTGCGATGGGGGACTAAAACACACAAACTCCAAGCATCACACAGCGTGTGTGTGGGATGATATTCTCTCAGCCATAACCTACTGAGTGCATCCCGCAAACTATTACGTAACATTAACCACCAAGAAGAGAGTGGAGGTAGTCAAAGAGAGAGAGAGAGATAGAGAGAGAGAGAGAGAGAGAGAGAGAGAGAGAGAGAGAGAGAGAGAGATTCAGATATACTGTTGTGTGCATTTGAAGTAGAGGAAGTGGGTGGAGGGCGTTGGATGCACATGTACACTTTACCATGACTTAAAATAGAAAGAACTCACACGAAATATTTACAGCCAGAGTGCCAAAAAACAACAACTATGACATTGTTGGAGGAAAGACTTCCTGTGATGAAGCACAGCATAATGACTCTCAGCGTGTACAATATAATTGGCTCTTGTGAGGGAGGATGTTCCCTCAAGATCTTGTTCTCTCTGCGACTCTCTCTTTCTTGATGATACAATGTTATCACTTTCTGAACCTGCATTTTGATGCAGACATCTAAATCTGAACAGCCATACTAATAAAGGTAAAACAGTGTTTCTTCTAATACATCTTCCTGTAACACTCAAATGGGTAATACAAGTTCGAATTTTGCTTGCAACATTTCCCGATCCTTTTCCAACCTGTCCTGCCCATAATTTAACAAATGGGTTGTATTTCAAGAAAACTTTGAATATACATCTTTGTTTGAGTGATTATGCACAGTATTTAGTTTTTTTTTTTTTTTAGTTGGAGTTTGAGAAAAAACAATTAACTAATATGTATGCCTCAATTAGAGATGCACCTATTGTAATTTTTTTGGCTGATTCCAATTTCCGATTTTTTTTGTGACCTGCCGATACCGATTTTTGCGATTCGATTTTTTTCTTTCAGAGAACTATGATTAAAAACATATACAAACAAAAATCTACTTTTCTTAAAAGCAAAATTTTATTTTCATTAAAAAAAACAAATAAAAAGACAAATTTCAAAATACACCACAAATAAATGCAATAGAATAAAGAGAGATATGAAATAAACAGCTTTTCAGGTGGGTATACAGTAGGCCTATATTCAGGTAAAAAATACTACAGAAATGAAAGTAATCAAATGTAAAATGACACTGAATAGTCTTCATTGTAAAAATTAAATACAGATTAATGCTTACAATTTGTTACAAAAGTTATTCAGACAAGAACAGGGAGTGATTTTCTTTGTCTTGTTCTTTGATTAACATGACAGACAGCAGCAGGAATATTAGACTGCTGTCACTTTAAGAGTTTATGCACGGATTCAATATACTGTTACACAACTTGCGTTATCTTTCTCAAATAATTAGGTTCCAAAACTGACTGTGTTTAACTGAATACTCGCCAAGACGGACATTTTGACGTAATTTTGTGTTTTTAACCGTTTAAGCGCATTAAGCGACTCATTTTGGAACTTGCGACTTACAAGCTGCTTGAGACTGAGAGGCGACTTGTGCGCTCCACTTACATAAATCAGTAGTGCGCACGCTTTTGGTGTGAGCACGAAACCTGTGGGAATTAGTCAAATTATGTGCAATACAAGCACTATGTAACCAGAGCGAATGAGACGAGTGAGTGAGAAGAGGCGGGTGTGTCACTTCGCCGCCGGAGAGAAGACAACGACGCACCTGACATTATTCCATGTACTGCTGGCAACAAAATGGATCGGTAAAACGTGAGACTGACCGGATGGTTACCGGTCAGGGCCGTTCATGAGGAAAATCATCCGGTTCCGGTCCCTGGCCGGTGGATCGGTATATCTCTAGCCTCAATCCTCAACAGTGTTGAGTGTTTAATCCAATATAGACTCATATTTTATATATCTTGTTGCAAAATAACTATAAACAAATAAAACTGGGCCAACTTTAAGTTTTTGCATCAGCCAGCAAAAACAGAGCAAAGAGAAAAAATGTTTTCTGCAGTCCAGATATGTGTCTGTTTTTTCCATCTAATGTTCCCACTTGTATTTCACCTTTTCTTCCAGACGTAGGGGTTCACCCTATGAGTCCTGAGCTATGCTTCCCAGGGTGCCACAGATGAGCCAGATATCTGTCAACAGAATCATTAAACTGCTTAATTGCTGCAAACCAGGATTGTGCTCCTTTAACCGCAAAACACAGTGCTTCCTAAACGAGTCTGACTGTTTTCTTGAGCAGTTGCAGTCTCTATGCTTCTCGTGCAACTGGGGTCAGCAGTGAAAATGACTTGGTTTAATAGCAATAACAGCTATTTTCAATGTACAGTAAAGACTTAAGAAAAACAGAAACGCAAAGACACATATATACATACATATACAGGTCCTTCTCAAAAAATTAGCATATTGTGATAAAGTTAATTATTTTCCATAATGTAATGATAAAAATTAAACTTTCATATATTTTAGATTCATTGCACACCAACTGAAATATTTCAGGTCTTTTATTGTTTTAATACTGATGATTTTGGCATACAGCTCATGAAAACCCAAAACTCCTATCTAAAAAATTAGCATATTTCATCCGACCAATAAAAGAAGTGTTTTTAATACAAAAAAAGTCAACCTTCAAATAATTATGTTCAGTTATGCACTCAATACTTGGTCGGGAATCCTTTTGCAGAAATGACTGCTTCAATGCGGCGTGGCATGGAGGCAATCAGCCTGTGGCACTGCTGAGGTGTTATGGAGGCCCAGGATGCTTCGATAGCGGCCTTAAGCTCATCCAACTTAAGCTCATCCATCTTGCGTCTCTCAACTTTCTCTTCACAATATCCCACAGATTCTCTATGGGGTTCAGGTCAGGAGAGTTGGCAGGCCAATTGAGCACAGTAATACCATGGTTAGTAAACCATTTACCAGTTGTTTTTGGCACTGTGAGCAGGTGCCAGGTCGTGCTGAAAAATGGAATCTTCATCTCCATAAAGCTTTTCAGCAGATGAAAGCATGAAGTGCTCCAAAATCTCCTGATAGCTAGCTGCATTGACCCTGCCCTTGATAAAACACAGTGGACCAACACCAGCAGCTGACATGGCACCCCAGACCATCACTGACTGTGGGTACTTGACACTGGACTTCAGGCATTTTGGCATTTCCTTCTCCCCAGTCTTCCTCCAGACTTTGGCACCTTGATTTCCGAATGACATGCAAAATTTGCTTTCATCCGAAAAAAGTACTTTGGACCACTGAGCAACAGTGCAGTGCTGCTTCTCTGTAGCCCAGGTCAGGCGCTTCTGCCGCTGTTTCTGGTTCAAAAGTGGCTTGACCTGGGGAATGCGGCACCTGTAGCCCATTTCCTGCACACGCCTGTGAACGGTGGCTCTGGATGTTTCTACTCCAGACTCAGTCCACTGCTTCCGCAGGTCCCCCAAGGTCTGGAATCGGTCCTTCTCCACAATCTTCCTCAGGGTCCGGTCACCTCTTCTCGTTGTGCAGCGTTTTTTGCCACACTTTTTCCTTCCCACAGACTTCCCACTGAGGTGCCTTGATAAAGCACTCTGGGAACAGCCTATTTGTTCAGAAATCTCTTTCTGTGTCTTACCCTCTTGCTTGAGGGTGTCAATGATGGCCTTCTGGACAGCAGTCAGGTCGGCAGTCTTACCCATGATTGCGGTTTTGAGTAATGAAACAGGCTGGGAGTTTTTAAAAGGCTCAGGAATCTTTTGCAGGTGTTTAGAGTTAATTAGTTGATTCAGATGATTAGGTTAATAGCTTGTTTAGAGAACATTTTCATGATATGGTAATTTTTTGAGATAGGGATTTTGGGTTTTCATCAGCTGTATGCCAAAATCATCAGTATTAAAACAATAAAAGACCTGAAATATTTCAGTTGGTGTGCAAAGAATCTAAAATATATGAAAGTTTAATTTTTATCATTACATTATGGAAAGGGAAGGTCCTTTTGAGAAGGACCACATATACATATATATATATAATATAAATATAATTTTAATAATTATAATTAATCCATGGAATCACTACTTTATGTACTACACTCGGTACACATTCAAACTGAAGCCGATGCCTATTTCTAATAAAAACTTGAACTAGCCACTCAGAGCACAGGAAATACTTCTCTTTCATAAGGCATGAACGATGATTCACAAAGTCCAACTCAAGAAAAAAGCTTAAAATAATTATTGTGGGTGACTGAGGAATTGAAAGCAAAAATCTGAGTAAGCAAGCAACTCTGCTGGGACTGTATTCTTTTACATCATCAAAGCACTTATTTGCATCTAAACTGTTCAAATGATGAATGCTTTCTGTGAATCAGGTGAGTTCACTCTTAATATCTACAGTCGGCTACTGCTGAGTGGAAACAAACTCTGCTTCTGTTACTGAACAAAATAATATTCTATAACAAAATTAACAACAGAAAATACTTAAAATTACAAAAAAAAACAAAAAACAATATCTAATGAGACTGGACTCAAATAGTCTCTTAAGCTAAACGGCAGGATGGTGTTGTTTATATTAACAAAGTACTATAATAATTATATGTTTTTTAGTCATGTACCATGGTAGTCCTTCTTTCAAGTGGCAAAGCTGAATTTTCAGCATCATTACTCCAGTCTTCAGTGTCACATGATCCTTCAGAAATCATTCTAATATGCTGATTTAGTGTTCAAGGAAAAGAGATTTCTTATTATTATCAACATTGAAAATAGTTGCTTAATATTTTTTATGAAAACCATAATACACTTTTTCAGGATTCTTTGATGAAAAGAATGTTTAAAAGAACAACATTTACACCATTACTGAAAAGTATTAATTTCATTATTGAATTAAAATAACTAATCATTACAATCACTGCACCATGGTAACTCTATAGTACTTTAGAATTATGGAGAAATTAAGATGCGTAATATTAATCAGCTGTCTTCAGGGGTTTTATAAAAGACCATGAAACCTTGCCATTCAGGTGTAGTAGGGCTGCATTTGGAATTCACCGCGCAGAGCCAAGCCGCCCACATTACCATCACAATGGCACTTCCAGCATGATTCAACAAAGCACGCAAATACAAACATTAATATTTCAGTTCACAGGATGGTGAATTGCATCTGCAACACTGATTGTGAATGAGAGAGGTAGCTGTCTACTACACATTAGGTACAAGCCCTCCTTCACTGACAAGCCAACATAGAACATTAAACTAAACAGAGATGCAAAGATCATATCACTTATACTGTATATTTAGAAGCGTGTAAACAGAGCAGCTTGGCTCTAGTGAAATAAACCCCATTAGTTCAAGTACTGCTAGCAGACTGGCACTCTAAATCCTTCAATGCCACTCAAAAGGCTTCCCCATCCAGATACCTGCACCACTGAAGGCGGGAAAATCCGATAAAGCCTTGGACTGTTTGTTGATGGACTGACCATCAATAATGTATTCCACCAGCAACGTGTCTGGCTCCAGCGGTGGTGAGGAGCTAAAAGCCCCATTGCCCATGGAGAGGCTTGTTATCTGTGGATGCAAGTTTCCGACAAGTTTACGCCTTGATGGCTCAACAGAGCGGCAACAAGGGATTAAGCCTGATACAATGCAGCACTGAAGCGACACTGTAACACAACACTTAAACCAATGAGCATTCTGTTCCAAATAGATATGAAAAAGTCCCTTTTAAAAGAAACGGCAAAGCAATACGACACAAATAACACCCTCCGATTCTCAACAGCCGACACGTACAAATAAAAAAAGCTTCTTCCCTTTAACACTCATTCCCATCTTCTCTCACTCTCCTTACCTTAGTTGTGACAATACACAGACAATCCATTCTGAGCCAAACAGCTCAAGCCAGTTTCCCCTTCATCAGCACCACATTAACAAATAGAGAGAGAGATGAGAGAGGAGAGAGAGAGATTGAAAGAGAGAGGAAGGAAAGGCACGGCTGGAGCTAACGCTGACAGAGGCGCGAGTCCTCTCTGTGAGCAGGCATGGTTTTGCCGTAGTCCTACAGCCCGGCGCTTGTTAGCGCTATCCACTGCTCAGCAGCATGGCTGGGGCTCAGACTGCTGAGATCACAGAGCATCCCTCCTACTCTGGAGCTCGCTGCACAAGCGCACACCCATGTGTGCGACAACTGACACAGACGCTGAAGATTTACCACTCTAGCCTGGAGAATCTGCACCACGATTGGGGAAATTGCTGTTATAATCACTGTTTGTGGTCTGAGAGTTAATTTTTCCTCCTTTGGTTATCTGAAGCAGAACTAAGCCATTTTTAAGCCAGTTGTGGAGAGGAATGAAGTGTAAGAATAAATTCTGGGCAGTTTGGAGGGTTTAAGAGAGGGGATTGAGTAAGGAGATCATGCTGATCTTGACAACATCAATCTGTCTTGGAAAATCACTGGTGAGCTCAAATAACCTGACTTTTAAGTGCACAGGGCTAGCAAATTATTTCAAGATACAAGATAAAGAGACAACAGTCACAGAGAGAAATCTGCAGCAATGCTTCAGCAGAGATTAGCACATCAGGCCAGATGCATCACACAACATCTGTTCTTTATATCAAGACCTTCCCCAGTAATTTAAATTAATAAACAGACAGGAGGGGAGAGCTGCCTACTGCAGTTATATATGTCGTTAACAAATAAATAAAAGACAAGTCGTCTTGAGAAAGAAATGTAACCATAGCAGGGGGGAATTTGAAGCCTTGAAGGGGTCTTGCACAACCATCGGTGGTGTAGAGGAATGTTTTTGCATCAATTTGCTCAACTAAGGGGTTAATGAGAGATTTGGGATAATATGTACTTCACCGTGAATCAAAATGGATAAGATTACGTAAAAGTCCCCCTGCAGTCAATAATTTTATCCCTTAAAACTCATCTTTGATAATCAAAATGACATATTTAAACATATCAAATATTAAAACCACTTAATATTGAAGTTTAAAGCTGGGCTACAGGTTTATAAAATGCTTTTCATAACAAATCGGGTGAAATGAGTGGTGCATGTTGTGTTCCCAAATGTGTTCGGTTCATGTGGGGGACAATACACTGCGTAGACACTGAAAACACCAATGAGCTGCGCATGTGTAAATGAACAGTGCATGCACTCATATCTGAAATATATTTATTTAATTAAATCGGAGCCTTTGAAATGTAATGATCTTAATTAGCTGCTACATCGAAAATTATCTTCAAAATCATAAATGAATTAGGGATGCTTATTACGGTTAATTTTCCCGACCGACAACCGCCGCTCGTTATCCGACTATTCACCGTTAACTGATAAGATTATAATATTGAATTGGCATTAAATAAAAATAAAATTGACGAGTGTCTGTGTGACCCATTAAAAATACCAAAAAAAAAAAATTCCCGGGTTTATATTAACGTGCAAACAGCAACGTACAGAACAGATCAACAAAAGAACCTGGATTCACATCACATTTTCACTCACCTGCAGCATTTCTGACAGTGACAACAGAGAAAAACATAAAATAGGCCTACACTAAATACATTTTTTTAACTTAAATAATTCACAAATTAAGATAAAAAAAAAAAAAAAAAAAAACTGAATCCATTTGAATCTTTGAAAAACCGGCAATTTGTTTTCCGTCAGACTACGTTTTTTCTGCAAATAAAAATAGCAGGCCTACCTCAATCCACACCTTGTCTAGTTTTTATTTAAAAAAAAGTAACATGTCTACATGGTGTAGGGTTAGTCTGGAGTGCAGCCTGGATGGATGTTTGCCTCGCCAGTGATATTGCATTGTACTTGTACTACTGCTGTATTTTAATACTGCATACCATATTTTGCAAGTAACTTCGTCGCTCTTTCTGTCGAAATGGTCCCACACTACTTCTTTTCGCTCGCTTCATTTTGTTTGCTCAGCAAAATATGTCTGTAGGCATGTGTGGTTGCGCGTGTCGACACGCCCTGTGAGTTAACAAATATAGGCTATTTAGTATTTTTTAATAGTATTTTTTTAACCATGCAGAAAACTAAAAAAAAAAACTTAAAACTAAAAAAACCTTTTAACTTTTAAACCGTTTAAGTGGTAATTTTTTTACTTTCGGTTAACGGTTAAACGGTCAATATGAGCATCCCTAAAATTAATAATTTAGAATATGTTGGGACTCCCTTAAAAAAAACATGGTACATCAAGGTGTTTCTCTTAATAAAATAAATTCAAATTGAACTGTTGTTGTATGAAAAATGGCTATGAAAAAAGAAAAAAAAAGATATTGGTGTTCAATGGGAAAAACTTCGCAACAAAAGATATTGGTGTTCAATGGGAAAAACTTATCAACAAAAGATATTGGTGTTCAATGGGAAAAACTTAGCAACATAAAGCATAGCATATCTGTACAAATGCATAAAGTTAATCTTCGAAGCATCTTCAAGCACTTTCCAGCTGATGACCACCGGATTGCCTGGCAAGGAGAGGCAGTTCTTGAATGACCAAGAACAATATGCTGACCAGCTGACTGCATCCCTTCCCCCATCTCTATTAAGCTGTATTAGTACCCAGGCCTACTATCTTTCTCATCGTTCTCTTCTTCAGTCAGTCTTACCTGCTGTATGTACACTGTCCGCTCCTCCAGTTCCAGCTCCTCGCAAAACTGCAACCTGATCACGGCTTTCATTCTGCATCTGACATCTCAATGGCTGGTCCACACAAGAAGTCTACGACTCACTTCTCAAATACACACACACACACACACACACTAAGCCCTTCAGCAGATGGGCCTCAAAGCCGCTTTGAGCGATCACATTATAGACGGAGTACTTTAACTTCCTCTCCACAACACTTTCCCACAGACAAAGGGGAATAATTAAGGAAAGAGGTCGGCGGGACATTGCGACAGAATTGGCGAGAGAGTTTCTGTTACAGTGCCACGTTTTGTTTTGTGTTCTCCTTATGAACTTGAAGCAGTGCTAACTTTGCTAACAATGCTAACCGTGTTTCCAGAAGAAGGGCCCCTCATATTCACAAAATTGTAAAAAGTAAGTTACTAATGGGCTATTATAGGACTCTAAAACATTAGAAACAAAGGCATCAGTTTGTTGCTGTAAAACAAATCGGTTCAGGTATGTGACAAGAAAAGCTAGAACTTAATGGAAAAATTAAAAAAATAGCCTGCAGCAGTTGTAGGCTCAACTGCACAATTGAGCAGTTGTAGGCTCAATTATGTCCAACTGTTTGCAGCAAATGTACCACATTGAAAAAAAAAAAACTTAAATCACTTTTGTTGTGTTTTTAATATAACACTACTGTTTCATTTTTTATTTTTATTTTTAGAATTTAATATTTTTTATTCAGCTAGCCAGCACAAATAAATTTGATTAAAATTGACAGTAAAAACATTTGTTACAACGATTTCTCTTTCAAAATTGGTAAAAAAATGTTTATTGAGCACCAAATCAGCATATTAGAATTATGAAGGATCATGTGACACTGAAGACTGGAGTAATGATGCTGAAAACTCAGCTTTGCGTCACAGGAATAAATTACATCTTTAATTATATTAAAATAAAAAGTGTATTTTTTTTAATAGTAATAATATTTCACAATATTACTGTTCCCTTTCAAGGGAACTCGAGCTGCGTTGAGACGCGGTGGGGACGCTCTGCGTGATTGCGTCGTGAAGCACGTGTATAATCAGTCCAATGGAAGAGCGAGACGTCATAGGCGGGTGACGTCATAGACCAGGAAGCTATAAAGCACACCAGAAAACAGACCGCGACAGCTTCTGTTGTCTTCAGCAAGCGCTCTCTGTATACTGTCCTTGTCTATTTACTGTTGTCTGTCACAAGCACATTATCTATCTATATATATATATATATTATGGCGAAACAAGAATTCAAGCGTTGTGTTGTCCCTTGCCCTCGTTTTATCACGGGTGGGGACACACATCAGCTTTGTGTTGCTTGTTTGGGAGTGGAGCATGCCCAGTCAGTTCTCGAGGGAGCTGACTGTGAGCATTGCGAGAAGCTGTCCGTGAGGACGCTCCGCTCTCGCCGGGCGTTCTTTGAGGAGGACGGTTCGGTTCGCGCTCCCCGAGGTGCGGGTCCCGCTGCTGCCGAGGCACAGCGAAGGCTTTCATCTTGGGGTTCGCATATGGATCTAGTAGCGGGGCTTGAGACGGGCCCAGCCCTTTCTCAACCCTTACCTGCTGGATCCGGTGCCTCTGCCCAGGAAGGAGCCCGCGCTGCGGCTTCTCCTTCCCAGGTTGGGGCACCATTGCTGAGGCTATCCAGTTCTGAGGATCTGGATGTCGTCAGTGTTGATATGGGGGATTTTGAGTCTTCGCCAGCTCATGCCTCCAGTAATGATGAGGAGCTTATGGAGGTTTTATCTCGTGCTGTAGCTAGATTAAACATTGAATGGCCAGCCGATGATTCTCAGAGTGTTTCTAAGAAAAGTTTATTAGATGAAAGATTTCTACCATCTATAACACAGCCTCCACGTCGGGGACTCCCGTTTTTTCCCGATCTCCACAATGAGGTTTCGAGATCGTGGAATGAACCGGCGTCATTCAGAGTATTTAACCCACAAACTTCCAACTACAGTAATGTTTTGGGTGCATCTGACTATGGTTATTTGACGGTGCCTCGGGCTGAAGAGACGCTCGCGAGCTATCTCTCTCCCGAGTCATCGTCATCATTAAAAGCCCCGACGTTACCCACCAAGCCATTAAAATCTACATCTTCGCTGGTGGGTAAAGCTTATTCGGCAGCAGGTCAGGCTGCGTCATGTCTGCATACTATGTCTATACTGCAGGCATACCAGGCTGATCTGCTGAAGGATATCGATGAACGTGAGGAAGTCAGCGCTGACGCAATTCGAGAATTGCGTCGCGCAACAGACCTGTCTCTCCGGGCCACTAAGGAGACGGCCAAATCAGTGGGCCGTTCTATGGCAGCCCTGGTGGCCACGGAGAGGCATCTTTGGTTAAATCTGTCTGATATAAAAGATAAAGATAGGTCTGTTCTTCTGGACGCGCCACTGTCACCTTCAAGTTTGTTCGGCGACGCTATCAATTGTGTTGTCGATAGGTTTCAAGAAACAAAAAAACAATCGGCTGCGTTCCAGAGGTTTCTTCCTCGACGTTTCGATGTCCCCGAGACTGCTGGGCGGAAAATGATTATTAAATCCGAGCTGTCTCGTCCGAGTACAAGCTCCTCACAGCACAGAGTGCATCAAAAACAGAGCGTCGCCACTCGGGCTCCTCCACAATCTGGGGAACCTGGGTGGCGGTCGCAGTCCAGGCCAGCTAGGGGTAGGCAAGATCTGAGGACTGTCATCTCTAAGAAGGCTTGGGCTAAGAAGAAGTCCTGACGCCCAAGGCGTCAGGCTTCTGAGGGTGGTCCCCTCCGAGGAGGGACGTTTTCGAGAAATCGTTCATCCTCGGCACCCTCTGGGGGGCGATTCTCTGAGGAGAGTCGCAGCGCTGCCACATCGGTTGTTCCCTGCCGGTTCGCCGCTTCAGGGCACCGAGGTGTCAGCGTCCCCATACGATTCTCCGAGGAGGATCGTAGAACGGTCAGTTCGGTTGTTCCCTGCCGGTTCGCCGCTTCAGGGCACCGAAATATCCGTACAACCGAATCCCGAGGCCAGTCTCGAGAGACTGGTCCCCTTAGTAGAATTTCTGGCAGCGTGGAAACTACTGCCAAATATTTCTCAGTGGGTCCTGCATATAATAGAAAACGGTTACAGAATTCAGTTCGGTTCTCGTCCGCCCAGATTTCAAGGGGTCCTTCCCACAGTGGTGGACCCGAGGCAGGCTCGGGTCATGGAGCTAGAAGTACTGACGCTTCTGCGGAAAGGGGCTATAGAAAGGGTTTCTCCTCCCAGCAGAGAGTCAGGGTTTTACAGCCGTTACTTCATCGTTCCCAAGAATTATGGGGGGTTGCGTCCTATTCTAGATCTGCGTCAGTTAAACAGCAGAGTTCAGAAACTCAAGTTCAAGATGCTTACACTCAAACAGATTGTATCACAGATTCAGTCCGAGGACTGGTTTGTCACAATAGACTTGAAGGACGCTTACTTTCATGTATCCATTCATCCTCATCACAGGAAGTTCCTGAGGTTTGCTTTCGGGGGCGAAGCATACCAATATCGGGTCCTTCCATTCGGCCTAGGTTTATCACCCCGCACCTTTACGAAATGCGTGGATGCAGCGCTGGCTCCTCTGAGACTCCAGGGCATTCGCGTATTAAACTATATCGACGACTGGTTGATCCTGGCTCGTTCCGAGCAGTTGGCAGTTCGGCATCGAGATGTCGTTCTGTCTCACATAAAGAGGTTGGGGTTGCGGCTAAACACCAAGAAGAGTGTTCTCCTCCCAGCCCAGAGGACCACTTTTTTAGGGGTGATGTGGGATTCGACAACTATGCAAGCACGATTGTCTCCAGCACGTATTTCTGTGATTCTCACAGCCGTAAAGATGGTAAAACTAGGCCAGTCACTCACTGTGAAACAGTTCCAGAGACTGGTGGGTCTCATGGCAGCTGCGTCCAACGTAATTACTTTTGGCCTTCTGCACATGAGACCCCTGCAGTGATGGCTCAGGACCAAGGGGTTTTCTCCGAGGGGAAATCCGTTTCGCACGATCAAGGTTACGCGGCAATGCCTACGTGCCTTGGTCATGTGGAAGAAACCTTGGTTCCTCGCCCAAGGCCCAGTTTTGGGGGCTTCTTGTCGACGCGTAACGCTATCGACGGATGCTTCCCTCACAGGCTGGGGGGCGGTCATGAGTGGCCGCTCGGCGACAGGTGTCTGGCAGGACCATCAGCTTTCGTGGCATATAAACCGACTAGAGATGATGGCGGTATTTCAGGCTCTCAAATACTTCCTGCCAGACCTGAGAGGCCATCATGTGCTTGTCCGCACAGACAACACATCGGTGGTCTCTTACATCAACCACCAAGGGGGTCTGAGGTCCCGATTATTATGCAAACTGGCTCATCAGATCCTCCTATGGGCCCAGGGGAAATTACTGTCACTCAGGGCAGTTTATATTCCAGGGTGTTTGAATGTGGGAGCAGATATCCTGTCAAGGCAGGGGCTGAGGCCCGGGGAGTGGAGACTTCACCCCGAGGTGGTGGACCCCCTATGGGAGAACTATGGTCAAGCTCAGGTAGATCTTTTCGCATCTTACGATACAACCCATTGTCAGCTTTGGTTCTCCCTCACATATCCAGCTCCTCTCGGACTGGACGCTATGGTACAGGTGTGGCCGATGCTGCACCTGTACGCATTCCCCCCGATATCATTGCTTCCGGGAGTTCTGGAGAGGGTTCGCCAAGAAGGGGCTCATCTACTATTAGTAGCCCCGCACTGGCCGACCCGAGTGTGGTTCTCGGACTCTCCTTCACGGCTCTCCCAGAGATTCCTGTCAGAAGGGACTTGTTATCTCAAGCAGGGGGCACGATATTTCACCCTCGCCCGGAGTTGTGGAAACTATGGGCTTGGCCTCTGAGGGGGCCCAGCTCTTAGAATCTGGTCTCTCGACTGAGGTCGTTGAGACCATCCTTCAATCCAGAGCTCCTTCCACGAGGAAACTATATTCATTGAAATGGAAACTGTTCTCTACATGGTGTGGAGAACGCTTTTTAAATCCTGTTAACTGCCCGGTTGGTACAGTTCTCGATTTCCTTCAAGACCGTTTCTCTGCTGGATTATCTCCCTCCACCTTAAAGGTGTACGTAGCGGCTATATCTGCTTATCGCTCCCCTCTGGGGGCTTCTTCTCTTGGGAGAGATCCTCTTATTATTCGTTTTCTTCGTGGTACATTGAGGCTGAGGCCTGCACTACACTCTAGAGCACCGGCTTGGGATTTGGCCATTGTACTTGAGGGTCTGTGCCCGGTTGCATAAAGCACCTTAAGTTTTTCCCTTAAGTGTGATACTTAAGGGGCGATTTCCCCTTACCTAAGAGAATAACTTAAGGGTGTTGCATATAATCTCTTAAACGGTTCTCTTAGGTAAGGGAAACATTTAAGTGTTTCACGACAGCGATCCTGGATTCACGTTATAAAAGTCTGTTGTTACCATAGATACGCAAAACACTAACACTAGCAATTACGCGTTTTCATCAAATAAAGTAGGCTAATAAAGTAGGCTAGGATATCGGAATGGATAAAGAAAACAAAAAAAGAAAGCCTAATTGGACAGAGGAGGAGAAATGCATTCTTCTTGACGAATATGATAAAAGAAAAACAATTTTGAAAAGCAAACTAAATCCCCATGTAACTGCTGCAAAAAAACAGAAACAGTGGGAAGAAATAACGGAAAAAATCAACGCAAGGAATCTTGATGTGAAGAGGACGGTTCAGGAAGTCCTTAAAAAATATGAAAACATCACTGTGGTCGCAAAAAAAGAGTTGAGCGCTTATAAGAAAGAAGCCAACAAAACAGGTAAGATTGAGCAAGACTAGCGCTACGCTTTTAAGATTGTAAGCACCGCACCCTGGTGAAGAGTGCGCTTTATTGCTGTACAGTGTTAAGACCTAACGATTACAAAACTGACCAACAGGTGGAGGACCCCCACCGGCTGAGTTGTCGGACTGTACTATAATGGTACAAAACATCATTGGAGCTGACTCACCTGTCCTGTCTGGCATCTGTGGCGGTTTAGAGAGTGAAGCTGAACCAGTGCAACAGTGTAACATAGAGTGAGGCATTAAGTTATTTTCCTGTATCATCATATAATAACAGTGGCTTAGAGGATACATTATTATTTTGACATCATTAGAGACATAATACGTTATAACATAATGATTTAACTGACATTAATGTCACATTTAGACCCTTGCAGCACTCTGAAAAACAACTTCAGCACCATCAGATCGTCAGCAGAACGCCGATACAGGCAACCCCTAAGTAATGATTTATGTTAACTATTGCTTCAGCCTATAATTAATCCAACGAACAGCTTTAATATTATTTTTTAAGATTTTCTTAATTTTCCCCATTACTTGCGTATTTCAGAAGACCGCAAATATCACCTGCAGCCAAATCAAGAGAAGATGTGCTGGAACTGCAGAGAGAGGTTCTGCAGCTTCAAAAGGAGAAACTGCAGCTGGAGATTGAAAAACTAAAGAAGGAGACGGAAAATCAGGAGCTCTATAATTTTATTCTAAATAACAAACTTTTACAGCTAAAGGCTGAAGGAAAAATAACAATAACTACAATTGAGTAATTTTCTGACAATTGTTTTTTTAGATTTCAGATTGTGTGTGTGTGTGTGTGTGTTATAATAATAAAAACTACTACTACTACTACCACTACTACTACTTATTTCTTCTTATTAAGATGACTACTATTAATACAACTATATTATCAGTTAAAGAAAGCATTTACAATGGCATCTCTAGCAGCATATCCAGCCTGTTGGAAATCGTGATTTTGAATCAGATGCAGTTCCTCATAGCCCTCTTCATTCCCGTGCTCATCCTCTTCTTCGCTAGCAGAATACGTCTTGGAAAGGTTGAAGAGCACAACACACGCTACAATAATTCTGCATGCCCTTGAAGGCTCAATACGCAGTTTCGCTGTGGAGACAGTGAAACCTGCGCTTCAGCTGTCCGATGGTCCTCTCAATAATCGACCTTGTGTGGGTCAGCGCATTATTGTACTTTTCCTAATCGGGTAAAAAAAATAAAGAAAAAATAATAAAGATTTTTACCAGTAGGCTATAAACAGTGCTTTAAGATAAATACTATGAAGGTAATGTATTGCATAAAAGATTTTCTTTCAGAGTGCAAAATATTTGAGGCTTTGATTATTTTAAAACATACGCAAATCAGGTAAGGTGTTACAGAATTGACAACGTGTAGCAGCAACACAATAGAAAGTGCATACCTATTTTAAATACATATTTTAATACATTTATAATTCAGTAAACTACTGCTAATATTTCTTTAATGCTCACAATTTGATTAACATTTTCCATGCAAATCTTTTAGGCACCAAATTATACCTTCATAGGAATATACGTATTAATTAATTACATGCCTGTGCAGCATTACGGGGATTCATGAAGGGCGTCATGAGCCATGGACGGCAGGGGTAACCACTGTCCCCGAGCAGGAGACCAGTGTGCACTCCAGCTTCAAAATCACTCCCTAGTTTGCTCTCCGCCAAAATCCTGGAGTCATGTGTACTCCCGGGCCATGATGCAACAACATTTGTAATTTTGCAGAGATGGTCACACACTAATTGTACATTAATTGAATGGTAGCCTTTTCGGTTTACGTACTGGTCTTCGTGTGTTTGGGGCGCCTGTATTCTGATATGTGTGCCGTCAATAACACCACATATGCGAGGAAAACCTGCTTTCCGAAAAAAACTGGTTTGAATGACCTCCTGGTCATGATGGGATGGAAACTTGACCGTTGCGTTTAAATGACGGGAAAGAGCCCCCGCAACCCGGTGAACCACTCTGCTGACAGACGATTTATGCACGTGGAAAACATCTCCCACTACCGTCTGAAAACTTCCAGTTGCAAAAAAACGCAGTGCTATAAGCAGTTGTAACACTGCAGGTAAAGAGTGGTTGCGATGTGTGACATGGTCAAGGTCGCCGTCTAGTTTGTTAGCGATGTCAAAAATTGCGCGTCGATCAAACCGGTATTCAAGCAACAATTTTTCATCGCTAAGATGGTCCAAAGGGTTCTCCCGATCTCTAAAAATTCGTCTTTGCACATAATTATCTTCAACTGGTTCCATAAATTCAGCCATGTCGTCTTATTTTTGTCCGCGTTACTCTTAAGGTTACGATTTCCAAACCTTAAATTATACTTAGGGAAATGACCGTTAAGGGGTTTTATGCAACAGTTAACGCTTTTTAAGGGATTACTTAAGGGAAAAAAACAGCATTTAAGGGAAATTCTAAGTGTTTATGACGTTTCACTTAAAAAAACCGTTAAGTAACACTTAAGGGTATTTTTCTGCAACACCCTTAGATTTAAGGGAAACATAAGGGCGAACTTAAGGGAAAATGTCACTTAAGGTGCTTTATGCAACCGGGCACTGGCCCTGGCTCCCTTCGAGCCTATTGAAGAGGTTTCAGAGAAATTCCTTACACTAAAAACTCTATTTCTTCTCGCTATTTCTTCTATCAAGAGAATTGGAGATCTGCAAGCCTTGTCGGTGGCTCCTTCATGTCTGGAATTTGCACCTGGTATGGTGAAAGCATTTTTACACCCTAGGCCGGGTTACATTCCTAAGGTCCCCGCTAATGTGGGGGGCCCTATTGTGCTGCAGGCTTTTTGCCCTCCACCTTTCATTACCCCAGATCAGGAAAGTCTCAATCTGTTATGTCCCGTTAGGGCTTTGGATGCCTACGTTCACAGAGCTGCCCTGTGGCGTAGATCAGAGCAGTTATTTGTCTGCTTCGGTTCAACCAAGAAAGGTTGCCCGGCATCGAGACAGGTAATGAGCAAGTGGGTAGTTGAGGCTATCTCACTTGCTTATGAAGCGGCCGGACAGCCTTCACCTATGGCTGTCCGCGCCCATTCTACTAGGAGTATGGCTGCCTCTAAGGCTTTAATTTCGGGGGTTTCCCTTCAGGACGTTTGTAATGCGGCAGGCTGGTCCTCACCGCATACATTTGTCAGATTTTACGACCTAGACCTCTCCACTCCCGGGGCTAGGCTGCTTGTTTCTTAGTGTGCGCAAGGACTCCACACAGAACGGGCATTTCTCATTATGGCGTAGTGGATATGGGGTTCCCACCGCGTCTCAACGCAGCTCGAGTACCCTTGAAAGGGAACGTCTCAGGTTACGTATGTAACCCTGGTTCCCTGAGAGGGAACGAGACGCTGCGTTCTCCTGCCATACTTCCTGCATGCCCTGAATCGACTTGCTTCAGGCCTTTTCAGAAGCTGTCGCGGTCTGTTTTCTGGTGTGCTTTATAGCTTCCTGGTCTATGACGTCACCCGCCTATGACGTCTCGCTCTTCCATTGGACTGATTATACACGTGCTTCACGACGCAATCACGCAGAGCGTCCCCACCGCGTCTCAACGCAGCGTCTCGTTCCCTCTCAGGGAACCAGGGTTACATACGTAACCTGAGACGTTTTACTGTATTTGTTGATTAAACAAATGCAGGTGAACAAGACGATTCTTTCAAAAAAAAAAAAATTTTTTTTTTTGTCACATACTTACGGTTGATACAAATAAAATAAAGAGCTGGACCTATTTGCAGCAGTAGTTGATTTATTAGAAATAAACTCAAGAAACAAAGCACTACTCGACATGAACATGAACAGAACAACTGAACAGATAAATGATGACCTGATCAAAACACAGGGCTTAAATACACACAAACTACTGAGCTAAGACGTGCGTTCACAATATTTTTACTGCAAAAACAATACTGATTAAGGATTTTTTTTTTTTTTTTTTTTTGCGGTGCACATATTAATACAACTTAATTGAGTCTGAAAAGCTAAATTTATGTTGCATTTATGCATCACCTTTCACATTTTTCTCCTAATAATAATGATGATACACATACAAATGGACACTTTGGTCATAAATGTGAATAGAATTCTGTCTTATGCTAAATCCCATAAAGTACTGTTTATTTTTTTTTTCAAACTATGACTAAGAGTTTAAACCTATCATTCCAGCCCTGTTTACCTTCAAATCACCAATGCCCGGGTCAAGTGGACAAACCTCCAATCCGCGCTACATGCTATTTTATTGAGGACAATGATACACACACACACACACAAACACAAACACAAATACAAACACAAACACAAACACACACACACACACAAACCTCTCATGTAAGCAAGATTTAGAATTTATTTTGGCATGAAGCATTGTGTCCGCAACTACCTCCCCATTTCAGAGTAAGCTCATTTCCTATGGATGACTCTATTACAGTCCGACTCAACAACAAGAGTATGTGTATTGTACGTGTGACTGCATGATCACCTAAGGCACAGGGCCGTTGTAAACGCTTACAGATGGGACACCTGCAGGCAATCCTGCTCTCTCATGTGTACAGACGAGACATCTGGTAGAGCCGCAGGGGCTCTGTGTGTATGAATCTATGAGCGAGGTGTTGCAAGTGACCTCAAGATGCTCAGATGTCCCACTTGAGTAACAAAAGAGGGAGTCGCCACAGATTCATTCAGAAAAAGCAAAAGCTCTCATTTCAACCTCCACCCTTACCCCTTTTCCACCAAAAAAGAACTGGTTCGGAACTGGTGCTGGTTCAAAGTTGGTTCGGAGTTGGTTCAACTTGCGAACCTTCTCAGAACCTGTTTGTTTTTCCACGGACTAGAGCGCCCAGCGAACGACGTAGTTACGTCACTGTTTTCGTCGCTATATGTCTTAGCTAGAAACGCTTGCAAGTACAACATTACTTTGGGATTATCTCTAACTCGTGTACCAAGAAGGCTTTAAAAACAATTGAAATATGTAAGTCTTTTAATCTTTTCCTTTGATATGTAATCTTTTCTGATTAGTGATGTACCCCTGTCTTGTGTCTTTTTTTTTTCCTTTCCGTTTATTTGTTCTATATTGTGACTGTTTTCTTCTTTGCTTACATAATGTTTTCAATAAAAAAAATTACAAAAATAGAAACGCTTGCGCCAACTTCAAGCAAAACAATTATAATGGCGGACAACATCGTGTTTCTGCAAACGTTTCTCCTGGCTTTGCGATCCTATATTGGGGTCAGAAAAGATGTTTAGAACACATCTAAACCCGCCCCCAGCCCCCGCCGTAAGCATGACGTGGTAAAAGAACGGTTCTAGTCCAGCATAGAGTTGGTGCTGCTTTGGAACCAGTTTTCCTGGCCGAGAACTGGTTCTTTGGCTGTCGAAACACAAAGAACTGGTTCGCGAGTAGGCACCGGCTCCGAACCGGCTCTCAAAATGCTTTGGTGGAAAAGGGGTACCTGATGTCTGGACTTCCAGTTCTATTCCTTCTGTATTATTCCAGCAGTATATTTGGGTTTGTCTTTGTGCCTGCCTATAATTGGCTCTGCCCTCTTTCAAAAACAAAAGCCACAGATGTCTCAAACTCAGAGTCCTTGATTTGGACTTGAGTATATGTGGGTCACTAATAACACATATCACAGATAAAGTTCTAAAATTGTTGTAAATATAAAAGAAATGCAGAGCTCACACCACAACTATAACGATAACAGCACAGAGAAACAATGGGAATTGGGAATCACTTTCAGAACATTTTTTTTTCCAGCTGATGAACGATAAAAATCATTGAGAGCAAATTAGAATTCCTTCTGCAAGCATTTAAAGCATTAGATGACAAAACTGCAGCACATGCTTAGAATAAACAGAACAATAAATAAACTGGTGGACGCTAATTTAAATTAACACAAGGTGAGAGCAATAACGTGAAGTGTCGCCCTATGCAGTATGTGCGGAAATATATAAGCCTGTGTTCTGTGTTCTCATATGGTTGAGTTAGACAGTGGTGGCAATTACTGGAGATCAACACGCCTCTGAGATGGGAGGTGTACTAGTGAAAAGGCAGAATCTGGCTACACACACACACACACACACACACACAGTTCAATTTTCGATACAAGCCACCCACTAATATTACATGGCATGCAGACAAATGCCACCAGACTGGTTTTAAATCCCTTTTCCAAAGCTGACATTCCAGGATGCACAAAACACATTTTGGGACAAAAATAACCTTCTTCCACTGCTCCAAGGTCCAGTTCTGATGCTCGCGTGCCCATTGTAGGCGCTTTTATAGTGGACAGGGGTCATCATGGCACTCTGATTGGTCTGCGGCTATGCAGAAGAATGTGAGACATTCCTCCCGTAACCATCGTTAAAACGTTGTGTGACTTGTGCCACAGTAGACCTTCTGTTGGCTCGGGCCAGAGGGGACAGGTTTTTTTGCCCTCACACAATCGATGAGTCTTGGGCGCCCAACACCCTGTCGCCGGTTTGTGGTTTGTCCCTCCTCGAATCAATGTTGGTAAATTCTCTCCACTGCTGACCGAGAGCAACCCACAAGTCTTGCCATTTCAGAGATACTCTGACCCAGTTGCCTTGCCATTATAATTTGGCCCTTGTCAAAGAGATCAACGATATTCACTTTACCTGTGACTGGTCAAAATGCTCTGGCTCATCAGTGTATAATCATGTCATACATTTGGATTCAAACTTTTCTGAGAAGCCAGACGTTTAAATGTGGTTTAAATTAAGTGACACTTTGCTCTCTGACATATTTCAAGTCCTGTTGTCAATTAGTGTAAAGATAATTAAGAAAGCTTTATCTAAAAGAGAACAAGTCTTATTAATATTGCTATCACCAACCACAGATAACTTTAATACTGCAGTTAAATACTGCAATAAGCTTTCTCTTATTTGTTTCTAGAAAATTTAAATAAAAAACACATTGACTTTATAGAAGAAATAGACAATCAAATGTATGTTAAGAGTTGCAGATAAAGACAATATCAATTTTATTTACAGTGCATTTAAGTTTTGTAATATGGCACATTTCCAATTGTAACTGAAGATTTACAATCACACTTGTTCTCATCAGTGTTGTTATTGTTAACCAAAACTTAGAATAAAATGTTAATAAATGAAATGAAATATAACTATTCCATTAAACTTAAATATTTTTTTAATTAAATGTTGCCTTGGCAACTAACTGAAATAAAATAAAATTAAATATATAATAAAAATAATTTATAAAAATAAAATAAAGCTCAATAGAAATATATAAACTAATAATTAAAAACAAATAAAATAAATGACAAAAGCTTAAGCTAAATTTAAAACAAAAACTGACGATATAAAAAAAAAGCTAATTAAAAATATTAATAAATACTAAAATAGTATATAAATAAAACTAAAAAGCTAATTCAACATCTTAATAAATTCTATAATAGCATATAAATAACACTGGTTCTCATAATCATTTTATTTTATTTTAGATCCAGTAGTGCAAACAATAAGTATGTACTGTAAAGTGATAAACACTCAAGTACTCAGAAAATGTCCCCACATGTTGATTCTGATAATGGACCGCAGTCTTATGAAAAACTCATCTCAAAACCTCTCACTGTTTTTAATCAATAAAGCACTTTTCAACAGTCTATGGCGTCCCTCCAAGTGGATATAAATCATTCGAAGGGAAAAACCTCTCTGCCTGCATTACTCATGTGTAGCCGGTGTATGACAATCTGCATCTGTCAGAAAATTGAACAGAATGTGGGAAGACTGTTTCTCACCTCTGTATTGGTGGTTCCTACAGCAGGCTCCTCCACTGTCAGATCCATGCGGCTCTTCCCTCTCAGCTGGGGACAAAAACACACACACTTTCAGAAGTCATCTACATCTCTAATGTCTGATCGACTCCAGAAGTATTTCACTTAAAGCATACGAGTAATGTTTTTGAACATTAATGTAACATTTGATATTGATCTTATCCACTTCAATATTGATATTCAAACATTCTCACACAAGTAAGTGAGCTGTTGATATTCAAGAGCATGGAGGATATTCAGATACGCAGCAGGATTTCAAGGGAAATTTGACTTTTATACATTATACATTAATTCAAAGAGCATTTAATCTGAAGTCACAGAATAAAGTTAAAGTTCTGCTTGGAAATTCTGACAACAAATAATGTATCATATATAAGGCAGGCTGAAGAAAGAGAGAAGGCCAGACGCATCAGTCTGAAATTCACAAACACAACCCTTATATAACAGCCAACCGTAGCAGCACAGACACTCACACACTCACATACGTATGCAAGCCAAATAAATTATTAAAATCCTGAAGACATTGATATGTGACTGTGAGCATTTCTAATTTAAATTAATTTCAAAATCCTTTCATCTAAACACTATACTAAAGACGGACACTCAGAATGTCCATATTTGAAGAAAGTTGTTTTAAAACGAGAAATAATACAATTAAAAAAAAAAAAAATTCTTCATGCTTTTGAAAAAAAGTCTCATGCTCACCAAGGTTACATTTATTTGATCAAAATACAGTAAAAACTTTAACATTGTAAAATATTATTACAATTTAAAAATAACTGTTTTCTATTTTAATATTTTAAAATTAAGTAATGTATTGCTGTGATGGCAAAGCTGAATTTTCATCATCTACAGTCTTCACTGTCACATGATCCTTCAGAAATCATTTGAATATGCTGATATATCAAGAAATATTTCTTCTTATTATTATCAGTGTTGAAAACAATTGTGCTGCTTAATATTTTAGTGGAAACTGATAAAAAATGTTAAGGATTCTTTGATGAACAAAGTTTAAAAGAACAGCATTTATTTGAAATAAAAAAACTTTTCTCATTATAAATGTCTTTTTTAAATAAATAAAGACATTTAATGCATCCTTGCAGAATATAGGATTAATTTCCTCAAAAAAAGAACAATAAATGAAAACACCCATCAATACATGAAAGCATATGCATATTTGAAACTGAAATGAAGTTTTGCATTTAACTACAGTTGAAAATACAACAAGCTTTAATCTTTCTGCTATGCATTTTTAAATGAAATCCGCTGAGCAGCATAATTCAGTCCAGTATAATCTCACTTTCTCTGAAAATCTGAGTCATTAATTACACAAGTCTCTAGTACACTTTTAACATTTTATCAGTAAGTGTTTGATTGACACATTTGATGCTTTTGTGAGCGCTGATGCGTCAGCAGACCTAAGCAGTGCTGTGGAATTCACCAGCGTCTGAGAAGACAAAGCCTACACAGCTCTGGAGGCATTTGTATTCTTCAGATATCTACAACTTCATTTATTGCCTTTAATTATTCTGTCACAAGCCTTTCCACTCAACCTCATCACAGCACATGATAGACAAGGCCTCAAACACACTCAAAGGGTGCTTTTCCAGCCATTTCAAGAGAAAATTTAAAAAAGATTATTCATTAATAAGATTTCTTTAAGGTCTATATTTTCGCCAAGAGCAGAATCAAGATTAAATGGGAAGCAGAATTTTAATCCCCAGAATCGTACGTCTTCTGCAGTTTCAGAAGAGATCTCAAAAATGTCTCGATTTGTCAAGATGCAAAAATCCACAAAAAAATAAGAGCTTTCAATATGAACTTACACATTTCTCTTCAAATACTTCCAAGAACAAATTTAAAGGGGTCATGACATGGATTGTTTAATCATTTTAATATGTTCATTATTCCTTATTTTAAATATGTTCCTTATTAAGCTTTTATTTTTTTCTTTAAAACACATACTGTATGTGGCAAAATGATAATTTTCAACCCTCATTCTGTCTAAAATGATTTGTTTTGTAAGTAGTGGCCCCTTTTAAGGCTTGTCAGTAAACGCTCATTGCTATGATTAGCTAACGTCCTTGCATAGAAAACAGTATCAACACCCACTCGCTATTGCACGCAAGTGTTTTGAAAACATTATCCATATAAAACCGTCATTTACAGACAAAGCATTATGAAATCGTTTACTATCGTATCCGATGTAGGCAAGTGTCAGCAGTTAAGCAACTGAATGCCAGTGAGCGGGGCCTATGGAGCAGGGCCTATTCATCAATGTTTTGCTCTGGAGGTAGGCATATGCATATTTATTTGCCTGTGTGATGTCACAAATCCCACAATAATAAAAAAGCCATTTTTTGAGCTTGAAATAAATGTTATCAAAATTCCGTTATCTTCAGCATCTATTTGTGCTGGAACAGACACATGCATGCAAAATTATGTCAAAATGCCCGTCTCGGTGAGTATTCTCGTAAACACAGTCACTTATGGCTTACATGAACGTAAATTATTGAGAAAGAAAACGGATGCGAATCATTATATTGGATCCATGCATTCAGTCTTAAAGTGATAGCAGCCTAATATACCCGCTCATTAATGTTAATCAAACAATAAAATATAAAGACATTTTTTTTTTACCCTTTTGTAGCTTCAACAAAGATTAATAATATTTAATGTATACAGTGAAGACTATGCAGTGTTAACATACTTTTGATTATTCAATTTATGTAACTGAATACTGTTAGATGTACCTGAAAAACAAAGCACTATTTCATTTGTATCTTTGTTCTATTTACCTATGCTTGTAATTTGTTTATTATTTTCTATGCAGATTCACTTCCCTACAAATCACCCGAATCATTCTAGAATGATTAATTCTTTCCAAATAGAGCGTTTCAAGCCATCTAATAAAATTCATATGCAATATATACTGCAGAAAAACAAAAATCGAAATGTCAGACTTTTCCAATATTGTGCAGCTCTAATCAGCATTAACAAGTCGCAGTTAAGCTGCGCACAACTCTACCAGTGTGAAAGCAAAATGTGTGGCGTAAAACAGGCGTAAAACAACAAGCAGAAGCCGGAGTTATGAGAGACTGCGGTTTTTGTCCACTGACACTGTGCTGAGAAATAAAACCTTCCCCAAGAGGACTGTCCTCTCTTCAACTGGATTACACAACAAGCTATAGACTCCAGAAAGATCCAAAATAAACTATCATATTATTTTTTCATCTGCCAGCTCATGCCAAAATAGCCTGTGTTCTGGGGCAGCAAGATGCATGGCTCCTGAAAACAAATGCGCTATCCATTACTTTACTAATCCATGACAAATTCAGTACATTGCGTGTATTGTGTGAATTTGCAATGGATGAGCAAGTAATGGATAGCATATTTGTTGGGAAAATATACATTACACTTTAAAATAACTCTATTTTAAAATATTTTAAATTGTAATTAATTCCTGTGATGGCAAAGCTCAAATAATACCACAGTAGCTGTGACCTATTCTGCATGCGTTTGAAGCCAGTTGAGAACCACTAGTTCTATGTGCATGATTCTTTATTTGTCTCACCTCTGGCGGTGTGGAAGCTGGCTGCGGACCCTCGGTGGGTAATGTCAAACTGGTGGCAGTGTTTTCCCATTGCTTAGCCATGTGATTCACCTCCAACAACTTCTGCTCACAGCTCTTCTGAGAGTTCAGCAGGGTCACTTCATAAAACTCCTGGATATCTACATAGAGAGAGAGAGAGAGAGAGAGAGAGAGAAACACTATAAATGTCTTTTTAATCCTTACTCTAACTCGGCTGTAGTTTCCAAACCACACTTTGCCTAAATGGGCTTGTGGATTAAAAACCAACATAATCTCAAGCTGGTAGCAGATCAAATTAAACACAGGCAATTTATTAAGATTGATTTGTTGGCATCTAAATGAATCCAGCACAGTTTGAAGAAAAGAAGGTTGAGAGAGAGAGGGAGAGAAAGGAGGCGAACACATGCTTGTTTATTTGGGGGGGATAAGCTGGATATTTGAGAGGCAGCCATGGTACAGATTAATTTGTGTTTTTGGGTCAGAAAGTGAGATTAGACACAAATTTCTAGCTAGCTTAGCCAAACAGATTCCAAGTCAAATCACAATGAGAAAATATGTAGGGCTTTCCAATAATTGCCATGACTGTGTAACAACTAAGTGTTACATATACAGAATATGTGTGGGAACATTGTAATGTTGTCACAGGTTGGCTGTGTAAGTCTTTCGCCGTCTACAATATATAATATTGTGAATAGATTCAGGGAATCCAGATAAATCTCAGTTTGTGTAGAGCCAGGCAGGAGACCTCCGTTGAATGTGCATGACCTTTGAGCCCTCAGACCATGAGAAACCATCATGCTACTGTGTTATATATAGGACCATGGGCTCAGGAGTACTTTGGAAATCTGTTGTCACTTAACACAGTCTGCTGTTGCATCAAGGAATGCACCTTGAATCTCTGTAACGCAAAGAGAAAGATATACATCAGTTCTATCCAGAGATGCCACCGAGTTCTCTGGGCCCGAGCTCATCTCAGATGGTCTAAAACACAGTGGAAATGTGTGCTGCAGTCAGAGGAGTCCACGTTTCAGCTTGCTTTGGGTAAAAATGGGCATTGGGTCTCATTCACTAATTGCTTGGATTATTTTGTATTTGTACACACAGGAGAACTTCTCACGAAAAATCTCTGCCAAATTCACTTGCAGCTAAAGCTTTAAAGCAGCTTTTCTTACTCTATAACTGTATATGATGGAATGTATTTAAGATACATATAAGATAAATAATGTTATTATATAATTGTATATATGGATAATACAATTAATGCAACATACTCCAATATAATTATAATCGTGTTAGGATGAAATATAACTTCTTAACACGATTATAAGGCCGTACAGAGTAAGTACCGGTTTCAGTTGTTCCTACATTTTTTCATAAATTTAGAATACATTTTAATACGTAATTTTTGGTGAATCGTGATTTGTTCTTAAATTCGTTCGTACACACATTTCACGCACAAATTTGTGCGTACGCAACTATGCATGCTTGGTGCAGCGACTATGCATGCAGCGACTGAACAGAGACATACACTGCCATCAAGATGACATATTTCCTGGGAAGCAAGACAATGCCAGGCCTCATTCTGCACGTGCTACAACTGAGTGGTTTCGTAGACTCTACACCGCAGAGAGGATGTGCTTGACTGCCTGCCTGTAGTACAGATCTGTCTCTAAATTAAAATGTATGGCCCATCATGAAAAGGAGAATCAAAAATCCACTTGCAAAACTGCAACAATTATTATCCAATTCCCAAATGATTGAAAAGTGTAACTAAATGAAAGGTGATGTGACAAAGTGGTAAACATGGCTCTGTCCCAACTTTTTTGGAGTGTGTTGCAGCCATCAAAATCAAAATTTGTCTATATTTACAAAATACAATTAAGTTAATCAGTGTAAACATTGAAAATGATTTCTTTGTACTTTTGTCAGTTAAAGCTGCCATCGGCAACATTTTTTTTATCATATTCAGTGAAATTGACACTATAATCTGACAGAACAACATAAATAAAGTGGTTTTAGAAAAAAACCCGAGCTTCTTACTCCACCTGGAGCGTGTTATTTGTTTTGCAAAAATCCACCGCTCCCGGATCATCGGGTCCAATCAGCGCAGGGGGGTGTGAGATCTGACTGTCAATCACAGGTCGTGCACACGCCACCCCTCGCGCACGTTACAATCACATGCACACGCCTGAAGTTCGCGCAGTAAGGAAGAGTGATGGCGGAAAAGATTCCAATTCCTCGGTTAACTTCAAGAGCTAGGAGGTCAAAAACAACACAGGAAAAGAGAACACCTGGTGAAAAGAAAGAAGTAAAGAAAGAAAGCGACCGTGCCCGTAAATAAACCAGGATCAACATCGGATCGGCATTTGAAAGGTGGAGACTACGTGATTTAATTGGGTTCAAGCTGGATGCAGAGCTTGCAACATTTCTTCTCTACAGGTAATTGTGCTTTATCAACCAGTTACTTTATTTCTTAGTGTTATGTTAGTAATCTAAGTATGTTTGCCCAAATGTGTTGGTATGGATAGCTAACGTTAGCACTTGTTGGGCAGGTTCGTTAGCTTTGTTTGCACTGAAATCCGTGTGAACGGATAAAGTTTGGCTTTTTGGAAGAATCAATGCTACTCTATCTTTCTTACGAGAGTAAGAACAGTAGTAGAGTTACTGTTATTGTATGTGCTATCTGACTAGCTCTGTTGTATAAGCAATAGAACAATGTACAATGACCATGTCTGCCGCATATACCATACAGCAATAATAGCGTTTCAGACAGACGATAGTGTTTAATTGGTGGGTAATCCATTTCGTAACAATCTACCATCTGAAGCAGCTAGATCATACTAAAATCATGTCAGTTTGCATGCTTACTGACTTATGATGGATGCTGATGAGACGGGCGCGTTCACAGAAAATCTGGTGCACACGCACTGACGAACACGAACTCGGTGGGAGGGTATTCGTTGATAGTGGGGGAGGGGCATGAGAGTTGTAAACATTCAAAATTTTGCCTAAGTCCACTCAATCTGCCAGACTTGCCGACAGCAGCTTTAAATAAAGGTTAAAGATTATGAACAGATATGCCATCAAAAAATCCAGTGGCTTGACACCATCAACAGTGACGGACCAAACAGCTGAAAAAGGAAGCAGAAGACCGGAAAGCATGTCGAGAGATGGCCCATAGGATCGCCAAGAGTCGGATACGACTGAATGGCTAAAAAGGTTTAATAAAACAAAAGATGTATTAAAGGTGCAGTGTGTTATTTTTAGCGGCATCTAGTAGTGAGGTAAAGAATTGCAACCAACAAAAGTTACGGTGGCCGACAGGAAAAGATGTCATCATCTGAGACAGCAGAGAGTAGCCAGTTAAGCAATGATGTTTCTTTATAAAGATAAATTAAGAAATTACGTTTACTTTATTATTCAGTAAAATTATATGTTATTGCAAATATTATTGTTACTTGTTCATCATTGAGTCAAAACGTGCTCTGTAGTAGTTTGTCTGTTTAGGGCCACTATAGAAACATGCCGCCGCAAAATGTAAGGGGACCCGTGGTGTATGTAGATAGAAAGGTAATAAAAACATAACGGTTCATTATGTAAGGTCTTTGTACACCACTGAAAACATAATTATGTATATGATATTGCATTTATGTCTACAGATCCTCCTAAATATTACACAATGCACCTTTAAATAAAACAACCCCAAGTAATCCACATGAAGAAAGGCAACATGACGGCATGTAGAACACAACAATACCAGACAACAGAATGGAGCACAAAGAGGAACTTAAATACACAGTGATGATGACAAAATAACAAACAGGTGTGATAATTGAATGAGTCTCCATGACAACTAATGACTGTCAGGAAACTAGGAAAAAGGAAACACAGGAAACAGGAAACTGAGAAATACGAACTAAAAGTCCATGAAAATGAAACTAACACAGATCGTGACAATATAACAATATTATATATATATGTGTGTGTGTAAATTACATTAGTAAATGAATATTTTGATACAATTATCATATATATATATATATATATATACATACTAATTATTATTATTTTATTAATATTTTATTCATTATTAATATTATTATTAATAATAATTTATAAATAACAATATATAATAAATACATATGTAGTTTGTGTTAGGTATTGTGTGTATTTCTGTTGTACTCCCATTTCTATGTATGCCAATTTTGAGAAGACAAAAGTAATTCTATTAAGTGATACTAAACGAGGTCAGAGGTTCTGTGAGCTGTATTACCATTGTGGGTCAACTCTTCCACTCTGCCTAAAGAGATACTAAACAGAGACGTCAGACATATCCAAATATTTAAACTCCAGATGGTCATTGCAAGTGCTTGCACTCTAGAGTTCTGCTCGCTCAGCCTGGACAATACAGATTTAGAAGTGACAGTTACATTAAGCCACAATGCATGGTGGGTAAAAGTCAGCAGCTCTGCCGTGAATCCAGCCACCATATGCTGTACTAAATGTTACAGATCCTGCCTCGGAATGCCTATATGGAATGTGTGAATGAAATGTGCTCAGCACCAGATGAAATTTTGTCAAAATATAGAAAGCATCCCACAAAAAATACAGGGGAAAAAAAAATCTCATGAGCAGATTTTTTCAGATATGATAAGAAATATTACAAACCTGCAGAGACACAAACCTAAATTGAAAACAAATATGTGAGTAGTTTACATGCCATTTGTAAAAGTAACTATAGTGTCCAGCTATGTGTACAAACTATTTAAAACTGATAACATTTTCAAATTTCTATACCTGCTGTTTAAATTATGTATTCATTGAGAGAACACGTTAATTATTTGTACTTTAAAAAATGCATTTGTCACAGCACTGTGAGTGAACTGCAAAAATGTATATTTAAATAAAACAGAAAATAAATGTTTTGCTTACCCATTCACAGACAAATACAGTTTTAGTGGAAAAAAAACATTCAATCAGCTAACCCTACTTCATAACAGAGAGTCTGCATTGGTCAACAGAACCACATGAGTCCTTTGCATGTGATAATGCATGTAAAGCTGCTCAGGAGACAATATAACATTGCCAAAGCTCTAGCACAAAACAGGCATTTTCCACCTAACAAAAGAAGCATCTTTCAAACAGAAGCTTACAGTCTATTCCATCTTAAAGAAAGAGAGAATTAATTTACATGTAAATAAAACCTAATAACAAGACTCCATTTGTTATTCCTCCTACAGATGCCTGCCTGGCCCAGCGTTTCAGAGCGAGTTAAGTTCAACACATATAACACTGTTTATTCAAGCATTTGAGTTGGTGCAAAGCCGCAAACACCAAAAAGATTTCTTAAAATGTGATTTAGTCATTTTTGCCTCTAAAGTGGAAGCACAAATTGAAAGTGAGACCATCAAACACTTACATTTATGCAAATCCCGCCTTCTCAAAGAGACGTGGGTGACACAATTTGAGAAACAGTGAATGCAAAGTCTCAACTGATAAAATACAGAAATATGAATACTATTCTAAAACAAACTGTTAAAATAATTTGCATCAATAACATGCACGTCAAAAAAAAAAAAAAAAAAAAAAAAGCAGCATTGATTTCTAATAAACTTACAGAGAGGTAAAAGTCCCCTGTTCTCCACGGACATGTTGCGCAAAATGTCATCAGTGGAACAGCGAGAAGTGTGTGTGAGTGTGTGTAATGCCAGATGCCTGATCTAACAGCATGTGAGCAGACAGCTTAATCCTTGCACAGGCCTCCTGTTCCCTACAATTCAGACAATGACCTTACACCCTCACACACAAACAGAGAGAATACAGCTGATCATTATTTCAGATGCTTTGTCTTCTGTGAATTTTAAAGCCCTTTATTGCACTCAAACATGCCCCTTGTTCACCTCAGAGAGACTAACAGTGGCAGTTTCTACTTATGCATAAGAGCCGAGCAGGTGGCGACTGATGATGATGTGGTGTCTGTGTGTTTGGCTGTAGGCTGGACCGGGACAGCTGGGAGGGAGTTTAGGACAGTTAAACTCAGGGCACAGAGCTGAGCCATTGAGGACAGAACCCCTGATTTCTGATCACTGCAATCATCAGCATGAAGAAAGATCTCCAAAACCACCAAGAACATCTGATCAAAGTATTTTAAAGAATCTCAAAAAAACTATTTTAAAGATCTCAATCAAACATCATACGCTAGCGTTAAAAAGTTTGGGGTCAGTAATTTTTTAAAGAAATATACTTTGCCCCTATTATGCTTTTTAGAACCTTTTTTAAAACACTTTGCTTGCACTTCAAAAGGATGAGGACTCGTGCTGTAATTGATATGGGGGGGGGCCCGACGGCATCACTACTGTTCGTATCACTGTGTGTTAAGTGCCGAGGAAGCCTCCCGAGCTGAAACATGGTAAGGCGGTAGACCAATCACAACAAACTGGGCCGTTAAATTAATTTATGCACGTCGGGTTCGGGTAAGAAGTGATTCGGGTCGGGTACAGCTTTTAGGACCCGAGAAGACCTCTAGTTAAGAGAGACTGAATCTCCGAACAAATCGTAATGAAAATGAGGTAATTTGCAATCTATGTTATGAGAACATTAAAGTGTTTTTGACCTTGGATGCATGTACAGTAAACCTTTTGTAGGAGACCTCCAATAGAAAATTAGGAACCTTTTAAAATAGCATAATAAGGGCATTTTAAATTGATCAAAAGTAACAAATCTTTTGCAACATAAATGTCTTTACTTTCTTTTTTAATGTTCACTTCACCAAACAATACGGTAAAAAACTGTATCATGGTTTTCATAAAAAAATATTAAGCATCACAACTTTTCATCATTGATAATAATAAGAAAAAAAGATCCCTAAGTGACACTAAAGACTGGAGTAAAGGCTGCTGAAAATTCAGCTTTGCCATCACAGGAATGAATGATATTTAAATGTGTGTAAAGAAAAATGTCAATTTTAAATTGTAGTAATATTTCACAATGTTTAAATTGACTGTAAATTTGATCAAATGCAGCCTATGGAAGGATAAGAGACTTCTATTAAAAGCCTTTTTTCAAAAAACTTTTGAATGCTACTGTTATATCAGCAATTTTGCTCTTTAGATATTGGAATCTGATGGGGTCTTGACAGCACACTGCTTTCCTTTAAAACAATTATTTCATAGTGGATGGCATTCAGTTCATATCTTGTCTAGAAAAATGATTAACTCGCTTTCACTGTTGACTGCACAAGAAAGAAAATGGACTGAAAAATTGCCGTTTGAAAATATTAGCTATTCAACATGACATAATTATCTAACTCTTGACTTTACTATGAGCATTTTGGACACTTTATGCAATAGTGAAGATTTTAGAACTACAAAAAAAAAGTAGTCGTCTTCAGTCAATTAGTCAGCTCAATCAGTTAATTAATCAAGTGTTCATTGATTGCAAACACTCAGAGCCTCTAAGAAAGCTTCCCATCCATGGTGGACATAGTTGGCATGTTGAATGAGGTCAGTTGTTACATGAGCAAAAGTTTGTGCACCTGGTGCTTACTTGTTGCCAATTGCAGCCTAAACATTTTACACATGGTTGACAACAGTACAGGACTGGAAACAACTCAATTTACCAAAAAACACAGATAATGTCAGCCTCAGAAAGCACACCTACAAACCACAGTTGGGTCACTAATCATTTGTGCATAGCACTAGGGATGCTCCGATTGATCGGACGCCGATCATGATCGGCCGATATTGGCTAAAAATAGATTGACCGGCGAACCCCAAAAGCGCCGATCAAAAAAGTCGATCACGTGACATAAATTACTCGCGCGACTTTTTCCCGCCTGCATGCGTGGCGCACGGGCACACAACAGCAGAGTGGAGCTTGGCAGTGGCAACATGAGTTCTCCTTCACCGGAATGAATAGGGAGTCTCCCAACGGATTGAAGCGCGCGTCCGAGTGAAGACCGTGCACCGCGCGAGCCACAACAGAACGCGGTATCTGCGCCACTGATCGCTGCGGCAACGAGCACTTTGATCACTTGATGAAAAAAAAAAAAAAAACATTTCAGCGCTAGATCGCCTCTTATTTAACAAATGAACAAAATGAATGCTCTGAGTTAACTGGAGATGTTTTTATTTATTTGTATTGGTACATTCGTGCCGTGAGATGTTTCAAAAGTGGTGGTGGTATTTTTTTTTTTTTTTGATCTGACGTAGTTGGTTCCTCAACTACATCAGATTCAGATTCAGATTATTTTATTTAATGCCATGTCAGCATTCAAAGCTATTTTCATGGCAAAAATTCAATTATAAAAATACAAATATCATATATATACAACAAAACAAAACAAATATAAACAAGAAGTAATTTTATACAATATATATTTTTAAATTAACATATGATAAAAAATCCAAAACCTTTTCAGGCATAATCTCATTAAATATGTCCTTTAATGAAGTAACTTCATAAAAGAGCATTCTGCTCAACTACATCAGACGTTCATAATAATAACAGAGAAAAACTTGCTATAGTTTTGTCCTTTTATCAGTAGCTAGTTTTGGTGTAACAAGTTGTACATTTTGTTGCCAATTAGTAAATGTAGTGGGTGTATTAAGAGGCTACAATTTCCAAATATGCCTAAGTGTAACTTGATCCCCTCCCATTAGGCTGATCTGATGTGTGTTGGTCTGCCTGACCCCTCTTTGTTTGGAATAATTTAATGTTACTCTGCCTTATTTGGGAAAGCTGGCCTACAGTAGCCTTAAGACATCTCATTTTCTAAATACAATTAAATAAACACATTTCTACAAATGGTGCAAACTCTGCTAGATTATAGATAAAAGATTCCCATTCCCCTGCCATTCTGTGATCGGCAGTGATCGGCAATCGGCAGATCATGATTTTGGTGATCGGTAATCGGTGATCGGCCCCAAAAATGCTGATCGGAGCATCTCTACATAGCACACATAACTGGAAAGCTAAACTGGAATGTTCTCTCATTCTAGTAAGCTCTAATCTGTTAGGCTGACTGATAGATTTAAAACGTTTTCTTTGAGTTAAACTGAATATCCACATACAAACAAATAGCCCAACTTATTGGCAGAGGCTATTTACACTAACTCCAACCACTGACGTCTCAGACAAAATTACGGAATACAGTGCATTGGCAATTGAGCAATAGCGTAGAGGTAAGGCGCATGGCAGAAAGTTGACGCAAACAGACCTGTGTTCAAATCCTCCTTTTGCCAAACTCACTCTACTCGCTCTCCTTATTCAGTTTTTTTTTTCCCCACAGAATATCTAGTCAGTAGGGGAGACTGGAGTACAATGAGGCTCTAGGTAAGATGAACTACCAGTTGTTATAAAGGGAATCATACACAAAATAAAACATGTGGCATTTTCAGGAAGAAGCATTTCATTCTCTCTGTTGTGACAGAAAGCACAGTTAATATAGTTAGTAAGTAATTTATGTCCAAAAATGCATGATATATCCAAGGCCTAGGGTAATTTGGGCCAAAAGACAAACTTGTTTTCAGACCTCATCTAAGGCTGTGTGATTAATCATAATTGATTTTTCGATTTTGGCTTCCAACAATTATGAAAACACCTTACAGATGAGACTTCAAACCAAAGTCCTCCTGACTCTCTGTGGTCATTAAAAATTCCATGGCACTTCTCATAAAGTGAAGGGGTGTAATCCTGGTGTCCTGGCCAAATTCCCTCTATTGGCCCTTATCAATCATGGCCTCCTAATAATCCCCATTTACTGAACTGGATCTCGATGCATCTCTCGATCTCTCTCTCTCACCTCTGGTGTGTGGTGAGTGCACTGGCGCCGTTGTACTGTGCTGCACACTGGTGGTGGTTGAAGAGAGACCCCTGACATGATTGTAAAGCGTTTTGTGTGTTCAGTAGTACATAGAAAATGTGCTATATAAACCTCATTCATTCATACAAAACAAGACAATCAAGGTAAAACGATTTTTTACTTCACAGCGGAGCATTTTCGTTCCTCCCTTAAAGTAACACTATGTAGTTTTTCAACCTTCATAATATATTTCCAAGACCCTTGTGATGGTACATCCACTTACAATAGGTTAAATGACACGTCTGCCATAGCCTGACGTGGTGTGTATCGCTTTTACTGGCACTATGTAACTTCGGGTTTCGGGTAGTAACCGGAGCACAAAAAGAACTACAAAATTCGACTGCTTTACGGCATACATAGTTTTTCTTCGTTTGTGATGTCTTTCATAGAATCATGCATCATATTCTACCTTGTCTGTGGCCATTGTTGATACCAAAGCCGGTGCTGGATAAACAGCGAGCGTGCGCATGCGACAGTAGGCTGCGGTAGGCTAAATTATTTACGACAGTGGTAATGGACAATTCCGCTTCCAACCTGTAGGGCAACCGCAGAGAAAAAGTTCCTTGATGTTGCTTTAAAGCCCAAACTTAACAACACTCACTTATTTGGCTGATTTGGATGTTAAGTGCTGTCTACTGTTGCTGAACTGCGAGACGTGTTTCATATTAAACAGTGTTATTAAAAGCGCATTAAGAAACAGAAGATACACTGTTCCCCAGGCGGCTTTCTGTGTGCGCGCTCTGAATAAGAGCCGAACGTGGATAAGCAAATGGGCTTCGGATATGGGCCTAAATGTGTACACACAAACATGTCAAAATGCCTTTTTGGAAAGCATTTATGTAACCACAATGGGTTAGGTCTTAAGTAAACGCGTGTGTAACAGTATATTGGATCCGTACATTAGCTCTAGAGGTGCACCGATTGATCGGCTGGTGACCGGAATTGGCCGATTTTCACGTGATCGGCCATGACCGGCGACCGGCCGGTCAGTCTGACATATTCCGATTTAATGCCAGTCAAATGCACTCGGGCGCCGCATGATTAACATCGCGCAACATCAGCATCACACGTGCACACGGAACACACATGTAGAGAACCTCGTGAATTACGGCCGTTTCACACCGCAAGCGCGTTTTTTTCCCCCGGCGTGCATGTTAATCAAGGAGTTCATTCACAGGAGCAGGAGCGTCATGTGAGCGTCGAGCAGGAGCAGCGCGTGATCAGCAGTGAAGCGGGACTCGGGAGTTTCAGCGCAGACTCTATTTTTTGCTGCGCTGCTCACGCTCAATTAAAAAAGCATTGGAGTAGCATTGAAAGCACACTTTTGATGGATAAAATAAATATGATTTCACACAAAAAGTGCCCAAAATGCACAGAAGCTGCATGTCTCGTGTGTTTTAACAAGAACTGGAGTAGGTTATGTCAAAAATATTTATAGAAAATTTACCCATTTAAACTTGTTTTTATTATTTCCAATCCTGGAGCTTACCTCTCTGCACCATGTACAAGCGTTGACAGTGAATCTGGCTGGACATGTGGCAGAGAGAGAAGAAACAGACTATCTGGTGACAAAGTAGAAATGCTTCTGTTTACGAAGAAAAACTAGCCATTGATGTAGGCTACAAGTGATTGCAATAGGCCTGTGTGTGTGTTTTGAGAAATATCTTTATACTGCAGGGCTATATTTATTTTATTTTTATTTGTTATTTATATATTATTTTATTGCTGTTACCTGTTTTCATACAGATGTTTAGTTTGCTAAATATATCAAAAAATTTTTGTTGGATATTGGATGTGAAAAGAAGGAAACAGTTCTTCCATAACACTGCACTTTAGATGTGTGTGAATTTCCCACACCAGGAGTATCTATGTTCTATGCAAAATGTAAAAATTTCTATTAAAGAAAAGTTGCTGTAAAGTGGTTAGAAAAAATGAAATCGGATAAAATCGGTATCGGCAGGTCAAACTCAATGAAAAATCGAAATTGGCCTAGAAAATAGCAATCGGTGCATCTCTAATTACTGACAACGGCCTAATATAACTGCTGCAGTCTGTCATTAATAATCAAACTATCTTAATAAGGATAAATCTGTTTAATGTACAGTAAGACTATGTAGTAGGGCTGGGTAAAAAATATTGATTCCTCGATTTTAATCGATTCTCCTTTTTAACGAACCGGTATCGATTCTTAAATCCCAAGAATTGATTAGGCTAGTCATCCTGTTTTCAGTTGATGAATGAATGGAACATTGTAGCGTGCATCACACAAAAAAAAATCGCAATAATCTTTGTGCTTTGTTACTATTGATATGAAAGTCTCAGATTTCAACCGTGGAAAGACATCAGTAAAACAGCTTGTGAACAATATCATGTAACATCACATTTACCTCAGAAAAAACATATCCAGTGACCATAAACTAGAAAAGCTAGTCAGCTAGAAAACTCTAGAGAGGAGCATTTTGCTAAATATATGCACCATATTACATACAGGTTCTTCTAAAAAAATTACCATATTGTGATAAAGTTCATTATTTTCCATAATGTAATGATAAAAATTAAACTTTCATATATTTTAGATTCATTGCACACCAACTGAAATATTTCAGGTCTTTTATTGTTTTAATACTTATGATTTTGGCATACAGGACATGAAAACCCAAAATTCCTATCTCAAAAAATTTGGATATCATGAAAAGGTTCTCTAAACAAGCTATTAACCTAATCATCTGAATCAACTAATTAACTCTAAACACCTGCAAAAGATTCCTGAGGCTTTTAAAAACTCCCAGCCAGTTTCATTACTCAAAACCGCAATCATGGGTAAGACTGCCGACCTGACTGCTGTCCAGAAGGCCATCATTGACATCCTCAAGCAAGAGTGTAAGACACAGAAAGAAATTTCTGAACAAATAGGCTGTTCCCAGAGTGCTGTATCAAGGCACCTCAGTGGGAAGTCTGTGGAAAGGAAAAAGTTTGGCAAAAAACGCTGCACAACGAGAAGAGGTGACCGGACCCTGAGGAAGATTGTGTAGAAGGACCGATTCCAGACCTTGGGGGACCTGCGGAAGCAGTGGACTGAGTCTGGAGTAGAAACATCCAGAGCCACCGTGCAGGAAATGGGCTACAGGTGCCGCATTCCCCACGTCAAGCCACTTTTGAACCAGAAACAGCGGCAGAAGTGCCTGACCTGGGCTACAGAGAAGCAGCACTGGACTGTTGCTCAGTGGTCCAAAGTACTTTTTTCGGATGAAAGCAAATTGTGCATGTCATTCGGAAATCCAGGTGCCAGAGTCTGGAGGAAGACTGGGGAGAAGGAAATGCCAAAATGCCTGAAGTCCAGTGTCAAGTACCCACAGTCAGTGATGGTCTGGGGTGCCATATCAGCTGCTGGTGTTGGTCCACTGTGTTTTATCAAGGGCAGGGTCAATGCAGCTAGCTATCAGGAGATTTTGGAGCACTTCATGCTTCCATCTGATTTAATTTTTCAGCACGACCTGGCACCTGCTCATAGTGCCAAAACCACTGGTAAATGGTTTACTGACCATGGTATTACTGTGCTCAATTGGCCTGCCAATTCTCCTGACCTGAATCCCATAGAGAATCTGTGGGATATTGTGAAGAGAAAGTTGAGAGACGCAAGACCCTCTGGATGAGCTTAAGGCCGCTATCGAAGCATCCTGGGCCTCCATAACACCTCAGCAGTGCCACAGGCTGATTGCCTCCATGCCACGCCGCATTGAAGCAGTCATTTCTGCAAAAGGATTCCCGACCAAGTATTGAGTGCATAACTGAACATAATTATTTGAAGGTTGACTTTTTTTGTATTAAAAACACTTCTTTTATTGGTCGGATGAAATATGCTAATTTTTTGAGATAGGAATTTTGGGTTTTCATGAGCTGTATGCCAAAATTATCAGTATTAAAACAATAAAAGACCTGAAATATTTCAGTTGGTGTGCAATGAATCGAAAATATATGAAAGTTTAATTTGTATCATTACATTATGGAAAATAATTAACTTTATCACAATATGCTCATTTTTTGAGAAGGACCTGTATTCATTATCATTTTTAATGTTCTTCAATATTTAATGCATGTTTGAATAAATCTGGCAAGCTTTTATGACAGCCACCATTTAAATGTTTATATTTCATATAACTTTATTATTATAAAAATAAATAAAAGTGTAATTTAAGTGTTTGTATACAAATCAGTTAATTTTTACCTTCAATATTATAGTAGGCTAATGAAGCCTATAGGCTACAACTGACTCCCAGTTTACACTACGCATTAGTTAAGAGATTTGTTTTCCTTGAGAAAATTTTCCATGTATTGTAGCCTACCTGACATCCAAAATAATCAATACTGAATCGAAATCGAATCGCAAGCTTGTAAATCGAAATTGAATTGAATTGTGAAATTTGTGTCAATACCCAGCCCTACTATGTAGCATTATATGCAGTGCTATTTTACATTCTATTTTTTTTTTTTTTTTTGCTGTAGGCCATTACTTATTTTAATACCACTGTTAGTACATCTTCCTGAAAACCTTAAACAGTTTATTTCATTTGTATTGTTGTTCTGTTGTATTTATTTGTCCATTTTGTTTGCAATTAGTTTCTTTGCTCTTATTGTATTTCTGATTGTTTACTTGTCTTATGTTATTATTTTGAAGACATTTTTCTTACATTAGTTAATACTTTACATTAGATATTTAAATTTACTCATACCGTGAAATAAGGCTTTGATCATATCGCCCTCCAATAATCATGTCAAATAATCGTGATTTCAATATTGATTACAAATAATTGTGATAATGATTTTTTCCATAATCGAACAGCCCTACTCGTATTTATTAAACCAGGGTTTCTAGAAACTAGGGCTCACAAACCCCTTATGGTTCGTTGAGGAACTGCAGGGACTTTGTGAGTTGAAGATAAACTTATAATTAATTAAATCATAGAGAAGTAACAAATTTAAATAATTAAAAAAATAACAACAATCAAAATAAAAACATACTAAAAAAATATGAAATATCTTTCTCCTTACTGTTTGAAACAGTAGAGCATTGGCGCTTTCAACGCCAAGGTCACGGGTTCAATTCCCAGGGAAAGCAAGAACTGATAAGAATGTAAATGTGTACCTTGAAATGCAATGCAAGTCGCTTTGGATAAAAGCATCTGCCAAATGCATAAATTCAAATGCAAATGTAAATCTCATGTGACCATAACCAACATCAGAACATGCGCTAAACATGTGAATGTGTTGTTATTAGCTTAAAACCTCAAGGGGTACTTCAAGTAAATATTTTAGGTCAAGGTTATTTAAAAAGTGTTGATCGCCATAGAAGCACAACACTTTAAAAAGTACAAAATTGTCTCAATATTGCAAAGAAAATATTCAACCTTGGTTGTAATTCCAGATTGTGATGGACCTGATTAGCTGTTCAGAGTGCATCCATTTTCAGTAGAGCTATGGGTTTAGTTAGGTATTATCAGGTATCCGATACCACAAGGAAACATCTTATCTGCTTGGTTTCCAAGGCAACCGGAAAGATTCATATTCGTAATCACATCGGTCTATGCATGAACTCCCTTTCTTTCCAACACAGAGCAACCCACAGAAGCACAGAGAAAAGTATGCGCACACACATGCTCATTCACACACTGCAGATCGGCAGCTGTTCCACTCTTATGTAATGGATGGATGGAGTGGGCTCAGGGCTGTAATCTCACTCCTCTCTAGAGAGCGATTATTCCAGCTCCTTTTGCTACCCAGCACTGCATAACACACACACACACACACACTTATCTCCTGACGCAGACTCCCGCCTCTGTGATTCTACATGATTCATAAAAATCACTTTCCTTTCTGAAAATGGCCTTTGCATTGAAATGTGTTACAACTGACACATATAGAGCTGTCGTAAAACATGAGTATTCTGGGTGGCGATTTCTCATTACATTAGTATCCAAAAATGTATCCATATCAAAAGGGATAATGAACCAAAAATAACAGGGGGAAAGGATATGTTTAGCTTAGCATAATGTCCATGCTGCCTCTATCTATACAAATGTATGGATATTCAATTATAATGTTTGGGTGAGCTATTCCTTTAAGTTTAGGTACAGTGCCACTGACGATCAGTAAGAAATTAATAGATTCAATAGTCTTATGGAAAATGAAGATGTTTCCCTAGCAATGGTTTAATCTCAGGACTGCTACAAATCAGATGGCTCATATTTATCATTAGCATCTCACGTTTAGAAAACTGAAAATGTTTCTGTTCCAAAACACCAGTAAATTGCTCCCACTCTTTACTCCAAATACTGATGTGACAAGAAGAACAGCTTGCCTCTTGGTCTTGGCATGCTGCCTCTGTTGGCTTTCATCATTCTGCATTTCTCTGCTTCACCAACAAACTGACGAAATAATCTAGACTAGCTGTAGCCGAGATCTGTCCAGTGTTAAGGCCCGTTCACACCAATGACGATAACCAGAACGATAAATATTACGTTCTAAAAATCAATCTAGACATAAAAGAATAGCAGAGTCCACACCTTAACTGTAACGGCAGTTACTTTCAGAAATAGTTTTTCCTACTGATAAATTATAAAATATTGAGCCGTTCAATCAGAATACATCCTGCTTTCAGAGATCAAGCATCTAAAATGGCAGAGAACTGAAATCACAAAACTGCACTGTGTGTTTAAGATAAAATAGTGTGCTGTTGTGGACGCTATTGAGTTATCATTAAAGTTATCTTTAAAGTTAACGTTCTTGGTGTGATGTAATAATGGTTTCATAACTGCTGAAGCCTCTGTTATGTCATGAGCATGTGCAAAGCATGTTCGGTTGTGACAAAGAACTACTAATATTATTATACAGTTATACAAAATGGATGCTAATCTTTTTATGCACTTATACTGATAAATCTAACATGTATAAAAGTTTTACCCTCCCTCACTGTGAAAATCCTGAACACCACATCTGGAAGTGGAGCATGACAAAAGTTTCATAACAGCTGATGGAACACCATCAGATATAATATACCGCCATAAGCGGTTATGGATATTCTTAACTGGTCTCATTTGCTGTCGCGCTGCGTGGTGCTCTGCTAAATTCAGCTAAATGTATGCTCAATTACATCACTACCTTTACTCATTCGTCTTCTGGAAACAAGTGTTTCTGTTTGAGGAACTGCAGACTGCACGCTGTGACACCAGTACCCCTTTCTGCTGAAGGCCTGCATTACCATGCATGGACACAGGCAGAGACTGCACATCTCTCATCATATTTATCTCAAAAGACTACAACAGGTGTACATCTGACTTACAGAGTTGCCTTACACTTCCTGTCCTTCATAATTACATCCTAAACCGACACTTGTTTAAAAGGGCCATTTCAAAGTCAAGGAGAAAACTTTTAGTAAAATACACATTATCATTTAATTTAGTATATGTTCTTTTAAACACACTCACCAATTGATATAAGAATATATGTGTTTGAAAGTTCTTTCAATTATACATAACAAAGAAGTGGATTCATAATAGACATGATGAGCCTGATATTGAAAAGTGGCTTGTTGGCTTTTAAAACTACATTAATGTTTTACAAAAATGACCGTATGGAATATATGTATGAAATCTCCTTAAATATAAATATTTGACTCATTGACGCCGTCAAGCCCTATATTCTCTGAGCAGACAGAACTAAAGAGCTCCCTCTGCTGGTAACACAGACTTACGACAACAGATTGAAAATGCCTTATTTTTTAACAATAAATGCCAGTATATGTATATAATTTGACCAGTTAATTGGCATTTAAAGCATTAGAAAAGACACTGTAAATACTATACATTTTGTTGTTTATTTCAATGCTGTCAAGTTTAGTGACAAGCTTTGTGCTTATTTTAATCTTTTGCTGTCATATTTTATCATAAATATTCTTATTTGAGATAGTTTTAAACTAGATTTTTTGATAATTGACAATAAACAAAAATACTGTCCCATATTCTTGTTTAAAAGTGTCTGTAAATACTATCAAAATTAGTCAAGAAAACAGTATTATTGTTGTTGTTGTTGTTGTTGTTATTATTAAGTAATAATTAAAACTAATAAACTAATAACTGATTTAAAATATCTCAAATCTTTCATCCTGACCAGTTTTGGGGGCTTGATGAATCATTTATTCTGTGAAAACACATCGATCTGAATCAAACAGGGCTGCGTTTTCCAAAAGCATCGTTGCCATCAATGGTCTCTACGATAAACTTAGCTCGCAATGCTTTTGAGAAACGCAGCCCTCTCTGATTTCAAGCAATATATCCACAAAGTTCCACAAGATGGCAACATTATTCTCTTTAAATGAAGAGGATTGAATCCCCGCTGCCGTAAGCACAGAGAAACTGAGGTGGGCTCAGCAGTTTATGTGGTTGAACTCTGGAGCTAAAGGGGTGTAAGGAAAATATTCACATTACATTTGCATCTTTAGACCAGCAATTATATCTTCCTAGAAACTCCATTGTCCTTGAGGGCATCTAATCATTTCCAGCCAACTGTTTCAAAGGCGGTGCCAAGACTGGTACCCGACCAAATGCATGGGCATCACATTTCTGTAAACACTAGCTTATAATAAACTCATATTATAATCAAATAAACATCTAGGTTGCCCATTTATAAAAACACCAAGATTTAAAGTCTTAAAAGCACTTTAATAGAATAGTTTTTAAATTAGTAAAATTTAAATAAACTCCAAATTTAATTTTGTTTGTTCATCATCATTTTCAAAGCTTGACAGACATGGTTACTCTGAACTTTTTTTGTATTTTGAACTTAACTTTCCGAGTAAAGACTCAAAATTCTGCAAAAAAAAAAGAAAAAAACAACATGCAGGAATAACATAAGGGTTAGTATTGATGAGATTTTCATTTTGGGGGGAAGCATTCTTTAAAGCTTGTAAAAATTGTAATATAGTATTAAATAAATATTGAATAACATACTAATTAAAATGGACAACAGTACATGTCGTTCTCCAAATTTCCTGTTCTGAATTAATAAAAAATAATAAAATCAATGTTCATTTACCTTCTAAATTTGAATATAAATGTATTCTTTGTATTGGTGTAACGATGCAAAAATGATATTTTTATGCCAAGTTCCACAGCCAAGAATGTCAGTTTGATTGGTCAAACACCTTTTTCGGAATATTCATATTAGAGATCGCCTAACTTGAAAATTAGTATGCTCAAAAGATTTTTCAAATAGAACTGCAACATTAACATTTTAACTACGCTCAGGCACGTTATCTAACTCAATGCATACACAACCTGTAACAAAAGGAAGACAGTAATCTCTGTAACATTACGATGAGATTATGTGACCCACTGGTCCTGTTAGTGTTATTATCTGTAAGAGCTTTACACCAATACCTTTAATGCTGCTGTGATCTATGCTCTCATTAATTTGGCTTATACAACCTGCAAGAAAACTAGTAAACTAATTCATATAATCACTCAAGATGATCAGTCACTTTCTTCACAACTCTCAAAATGTGTTTCTCAACAAATGTAGTCCCAAACTGCACTATAAGCCACTGATCTCAGATCTGAGTCATACCTGACAATCACTGACGAATGAGATTACCCAACACTAACCTGTAAATCAAGCCAACAGTCTCTGACAAAAGTCCTCAACCAGAACCCTCCAATTTGAGGCATGGCTTCCACCACCATGTGAGGCACATAAACTCACATCCACTTGTTTAGGGAAATAAACAGGGCCAGATGAAAGAGTGAGTGAGTGAGTGAGTGAGTGAGTGAGTGAGTGAGTGAGTGAGTGAGTGAGTGAGTGAGTGAGTGAGTGAGTGAGTGAGTGAGTGAGTGAGTGAGTGAGTGAATGCTAAAGGAAGACCAGATTATTCTACAGCAGAAAAAAAACAAAAAAAAAACACGTACAGTATATAAAGCCAGACTAATTTTTTGATGAGTGTTCTGGAACTCTAGAAACTCTAGTGGAGCAGTAGTATTGTTCTAGCCATGAAGCTTGGTCCAAATAGAGACCGCTATTCGCCATCCGTCCCCTGGTATCAGGAACTCCCCTCCCTCAAGAGTAACAGATCTGATTACAGTTTAGCAGCAGGGGCAAAAAGAATAAACTTCTCGTGGGACGGTCTCTCTGTGAAACAGGAGTGCGCCGTCATGGCTCTACTATTAAGAGGGCAGCGTCCAACCTTGTTCATATGACAGTGACAAATAGGGCCCATTTAAAACCTCTATGGAACAAATTGGCAGACTGTGGTTGGTTTCCCGATTAGGCCGCAGCGGCTCAGTATCTAAAGGATTCCAATGAGCAGCTGTGATGGAGAATATTAAGCCAGGAAATCTCAGACTCTAAAAAAAGACAGCGCCATTCTAGAGAACTTTTGATTCAAACATTAAAATATTGTACACATACTGTCATTATTTAACACAGCCATTCCATTTTGGCTTCTTCAACTATTAAAAACTACTATAACTACCATACTAATATAATTTGCTGTAAATCAAAATCTCAAGAACTTCCAACTTCCAAATCAACAAAATCTCAAGGTACATTTTAGAACTTAACATTTTTATTTCTGTTTTTTGAAATAAACGTCTAAAGTGAACCTGCACAAACAGATTTCCACAAAGTTCTCAAAGCCTTAAGGCCCGTTTACACAAAAGTCAAGTCAAGTCAAGTCAAATATATTTATATAGCGCTTTTCACAATACAGATTGTATCAAAGCTGCTTCACAGTATCAATCAAAACAACTTAACAATGTTTGTTTATTACTGGAAAAAAGACATCCAAGTTTGGTAGAGCTGATCAATGGTATGATTGGTTAATTAATTTGAATATCCCCAACTGAGCAAGCCAAAGGCAACAGTGGCAAGGAACCGAAAAACTCCATCCAATGACCTAATGGTGTCCTAACACCCCATCAGATGACCCAATGGAGAAAAAAAAAACCTTGGGAGAACCCAGGCTCAGTCGGGGGCCAGTTCTCCTCTGGCGTTTATGAACTAGAGGCCGAATTTACAGTAACTGTAAGATAAAAAATGTATATGAATGCCTGGCTAAATAGATGCGTCTTCAGTCTAGTTTTAAACTGGGAGAGCGAGTCTGAGCAACGAACAATATCAGGAAGGCTATTCCAGAGCTTCGGAGCTAAATGTGAAAATGCTCTGCCTCCTTTGGTGGATCTGGATATCCTAGGAATGACCAGAAGCCTCGAATTTAGTGATCTTAAAGAGCGCGATGGATTGTAAGGCGATAGAAGATCCGTTAAATAGACTGGAGCTAAACCATTTAGAGCTTTGTAAGTCAAAAGCAATACCTTGTATTTAATACGGAACTTTATAGGTAACCAATGAAGTGATGATAAAATCTGTGTTATATGATCATATTTTCTTGATCTAGTAAGAACTCTAGCGGCTGCATTTTGGACTAACTGTAGCTTGTTTATTGAAGATGCAGGACAACCAGCTAATAAAGCATTACAGTAATCTAGTCTCGAGGTCATGAATGCATGAACTAACTTTTCTGCATCAGAGACTGATAGCATATTACGTAGCTTAGCAATATTTCTAAGGTGGAAAAAGGCAGTTTTTGTAACATATGAAATATGCTTTTCAAAAGACAGGTTGCAGTCTAATGTAACACCCAGGTCTTTTACTGTAGCGGATAAAGTAACAAAGTAAAGTAACTATGTTAAAGTCGTGCTGTGAAAGGTTTTGTGGACGGTTTTTAGAACCGATAAGTATTACCTCTGTCTTGTCTGGATTTAATAAAAGAAAATTACGCGTCATCCAATCTTTTATATCTTTTAACACAATCTGTCAATTTGGATAATTTAGCGTATTCATCTGGCCGTGATGAAATATATATTTGAGTGTCATCAGCATAACAATGGAAACTAATTCCATGTTTCCTTAGAATATTACCAAGTGGCAGCATATATATTGAGAATAATAAAGGGCCTAACACAGATCCCTGCGGCACTTCATAGTTTGCCGAAGTTATAATCGATTTTTCTCCATTTAAGTAGACGAAATGGTAGCAGTCAGATAAGTATGACCTGAACCAGCTTAATGCTTTTCCTTGAACACCAGTGTAATTTTGTAGTCGATCTAAGAGTATTGTGTGATCTATAGTATCGAACGCAGCACTAAGATCAAGTAAAACTAGTACTGAGATACAGCCTTGGTCCGAAGCTAAAAGTAAATCATTTGTGATTCTAACAAACGCAGTTTCAGTGCTATGATGTGGCTTGAATCCAGACTGAAACTTTTCATAGATGTCGTTTTCTTGCAAGAAAGACAACTTTTTCTAATATTTTTGACATAAATGGAAGATTCGAAATGGGTCTGTAATTTGCTAGGTTATTTGGATCTAATTGTGGTTTCTTAATAAGAGGTTTTATAACTGCCAGCTTGAACGTTCTTGGAACATGACCTAAAGATAAAGATGAGTTAATAATATTGAGAAGAGGCTCTTCCACTATAGGTAACACTTCTTTCAGTAGTTCAGTTGGTATATGATCTAATAAATATGTTGTTGTTTTAGATGAAGTGATAAGTTTATTTAACTCTTTTTGTTCTATGGTTGTAAAGCATTGTAATTGTTCTTGCGGGGTGATAATTGCGGCCGAATTATAAGGCGAGAGCAAAGATCGAACGTTTACGATTTTGATTCAGATGCTTTCAATTTTCTCGGTGAAGAAGTTCATGAAATCATTACTACTAAACTGTAACGAGGTATTTTGTTCAGACGACGTCTGTTTATTTGTTAGTCTAGCCACGGTATTAAATAAAAACCTTGGATTATTTCGGTTGTTTTCTATTAAGTGCTGAGGTGCTCAGCCCTGGCCGTTTTAAGTGCCTTTTTATAAAGTGACATACTGTCTTTCCACACGATTCTAAAGACCTCTAAATTAGTTTTTTTTCCATTTACGCTCTAAATTACGGGTTTCTCTCTTTAAAACATACGTAGTATTATTGTACCATGGTGCTATACTTTTTTTCTCTGACCTTTTTTAATCTAATGGGTGCAACAATATCCAATGTTCTAGAGAGAATGGTGCTCATAGTGCTAGTTAGTTCGTCTAATTCATCTGTTTGTTTGGGTTCAGGCAGCAGCTGAGACAGATCAGATAAGCTATTTGAGAAATGATCTATGGTGGATGGACGAATTGTTCTACCTGGTCGATAACGTGGCGCAGCATGACATATTACAGCAGTGCGTAATATGCAAGTTACCAAGTAGTGGTCAGTGACATCATCACTTTGTGGAATGATATCTATATCGGTTGGATCGGTTCCATATGATATAATTAAATTGAGTGTATGATTAAGACGATGAGTTGGTCCGGTGACGTTTTGCTTGACCCCGAAGGAGTTTAATAAATCTGTAAACGCAGCCCCTAACGCATCATTTAAATTATCTACGTGTATGTTAAAATCTCCAACAATTAATGCTTTATCGACGTTGACCAAAAGATCTGATAGAAAGTCAGCAAACTCTTTTAGGAAATTGGCGTAAGGCCCTGGAGGTCTATATATACGGTAGCCAATGCTAGAGATAATAGGGATTTTTTTCTTACATCTAAGAGCATAACATTTAGCACAAGCACTTCAAACGAATTAAACCTATGACGAGTTTTCTGAGTAACATTAAGGATATCTCTGTAGATTGTTGCACCACCACCGCCACCACGACCGATCAGACGGGGCTCATGCTTATAACAGTATCCTGGCGGAGTAGACTCATTCAGACCGAAATAATCATTTGGTTTAAGCCAGGTTTCAGTAAGGCACAGAACATCGAAATTATTATCTGTGACCATTTCATTTACAATAACCGCCTTAGGTGTGAGCGATCTAATGTTTAGAAGACCAAGCTTTAGAAATTGTTTTTGTTCACTAATAGCGAGATTTTTTCTTTTAATAACAATTAGATTTTTTCTAGATCCCGCAGTAGATTTATTATTTGATCTTAGTAAACGAGGAATAGACACAGTTTCTATGCAATGTTCTACACTAGTATTAATATAAATTAAATTGGTGCAGTAGAGACTGTGATTTGGATTTTTGGTTACTAATCAAATGGTATTTAACATCTTGGAGATGTTATCCGACAGAAGATCTGCCCCGATTCTACTTGGGTGTAAGCCATCAGCGCGGAAGAGCCTTGGTCGCTCCCAAAACAGATTCCAATTATTTACAAAAATCAGTTTCTGCTCATTGCACCATGACAATAACCATTCATTTAGAGCGAATAATCTACTGAACTTTTCATGCCCTCGTCGGTACGTGGGAAGCGGTCCAGACACAATAATCGATGTTTCAGGCGATGTGCTGTGTATCGTATCGATAAGGCTCCTGAAGTCTTTCTTCAGAACCTCCGTCTGTCGCAGCCTAATGTCGTTAGCTCCCCCGTGTAGCACAACAGCTCCGACGCGCTCGTCACCGTTCAAGATCTCAGTTACCCACGCAGTGATATCGAGAACATGAGCACCAGGAAAGCAGTGACTGTGCACCTTACTTTTACCTAACATAGCGTGGACGTGTCGGACGGTGGAATCGCCGATGATCACAGCATCGCGTTCCGTTTCGCGAAGAGGGGAGAAGCGGTTCTGAGTGGAGATCTCGAAAACCGGGAGGGGCGAAAAGATTCTTGTCCTGGCTCGCGGCTTCCGCGGAACCACCCAGGCTTCGTGGTGGTGTGTTGGAGCCGGAGTGAATGAAATCATGGCTGATCGTGACCTGAACGCTCGGGACCAATGCTGAGAAACGCACAGAGTAGACGAGGTCAGCGTCAGCGGGTTACTAACGTTAATCACTGATCCGTGTGCATCAGCGCGTGATGTTTCAAGAACTAAACGCCGGTCTCTCAGCTCAGCTTGTCTCTCTAGAAGGTCACGGATCTGCTTTTCTACAGCTTCTAATTCAGAATGCACCGCGAGCAATTCAGATTTGTTCTCATCTGCACCAAAAGGTAGATAACATACACCTGATATATTCACCATTTTAACAGATGGACAGTAAGTTAGCAATGATGCAACCAGTGATGCTATTAATATTTAAACTAATTTATGACTCAAGTCTTGGGTAAAAAACGTCTTTTTAGTGGTATGGGTGTAATGTAGACGCACGATAGACGGGAAAACAAACAAACTCACAGCAGGCAACAAGGCTGACAAAAGCAGTCGATCGCAGGGCGAACAGCAGTGAAGCGGTGTCTCGCTCTACGACCAACAACCAATGTTCAAGCCATATTTGCGCAAACAAACAAACGCAAACAAACTCACGGCGGGCAACGAGGCTGACAAAAGCAGTCGATCGCAGGGCGAACAGCAGTGAAGCGGTGTCTCGCTCTACGACCAACAACCAATGTTCAAACCGTATTTGCGCAAACAAACAAACGCAAACAAACAAACTCACAGCGGGCAACGAGGCTGACAAAAGCAGTCGATCGCAGGGCGAACAGCAGTGAAGCGGTGTCTCGCTCTACGACCAACAACCAATGTTCCAACCGTATTTGCGGTTCCAGCCGTATAATGGCTTGAGACGCGTCTAGTCAACAGTCCGAGTTGTAATTATGAGTTAAATGATGGTTCAGAACAGAATAAAGAGAGAAATACGGAAAAACAGAAGGAAATACGAAGCTAATACGAGGCTTAGACAGCCACGACTCAAACAAACTCACAGCTCACAGCAGGCAGCGAGGCGGACAAAAGCAATCGAGCCCGAGCAATCGAGTGTCAAAAGAATGATAACTCTATTAGCATCCACACCAGTGCACAATATTGTTCTGTTTATTCTAAGCATGCTGCCACTTTAAATGCTCAAGCTCTTTAAAACAGAATAGATTCTGTTTGGCTGTCCATGTTTATATCCTTCATCAGTTGAAAAAAAATCTTTGTGAAAGTGATTCCAAAGATATTGTTTCTCTGTGCCGTTATTGATATTGTTACGGTGTGGACTCTGCTATTCTTTTACATTTAGAACTAGGGATGGACCGAATCCAGATTTGTGGGGTTCGGCCGAATACCGAATCCACTGGTTAAGATTCTGCCGAATCCAAAACCGAATACCGAATCCTACTCTCATCCTCAGTCCATTAACACAGTAAACACATTAATGATGTAAACAACGTGGATTTTTCATTTTTTTTTATTTTAACTGTAAAAAAAGAAAGAAAAAAAAGAATAAGCAACATTATGCATTTTAACAGCGGCAAAGTTGTGTATTGTTTAGGGTCCTTGCCACCACAAGACAAATCGGCATTGCAAATTGAACATGTAGCTCGACTTGAATTGCCTTCTTTTGTCTGAAAGTACTGCCAAACAACACTTTTTCTGCTCACGAGTTCCATTTTCACTTTCTCACAGCATACTGCATTCGAACGGTCCACCTACTGTAACGAGTGGAAATAAGGCATGGACCCTTTAAGAGCTGCGCGCTCCCCGTTGAACTGTCTGCAGTCTGTATTGTATGTGCCATGTGCCTCGAACACCCCATGTATGCGGGTTATTTATTTCTGTTTGATGCTCATTTTTATCTTATTTTGTTAAGTAACGCAGTGGACGGTAGAACGTGTGACAGACAGTTATACAAGTTCGATTGGGGGATAAAGTGCGAGTTGTGAGATGCCAATCGCCTCCATAAGTCTGTCTGGCCTCTGCAATAACTTTAGCTGTAAGCTATCCCTATTTTTCTTCCTGACACAACGCGTTACACTACAGGCTTGTTCGACTTGAACCGGCACTGCACAGACAGGTCGGTTTATGACATCAAAATACCGTCAGAGCAATTCAAAAGCATAAGAAGCCGTCTGATCTCTATTCGCTCTCGCAGTACTTTGATGTAATTCACTGATCGGTCTGTGCAGCGCCGGTTCAAGTCGAACAAGCCTAACGTAAACACCTTCCCGTAATCAACGGCGGCGTGACGTTGACGTAGCGCACGTATAGTGCAAGCATTGGGTTCGGTTCGGTGGAAAAAAAAAGATATGTTTCGGCAGAAACCGAACCCCGTTAAAAAGCCCAATATTCGGCCGAAGCCGAATCCTGGATTCGGTGCATCCCTATTTAGAACTATATCTTTATCGTTATAGTTATTATCGTCCTTGGTGTGAATGGGCCTTACACATCCTGTGTTCCTTGCGTATATTACAGGTTAGCACAACCAAAAATGACAACTGGGTCATCATTTACTCACTCATTTCCTTCCAAAGATGTATGACAAATTCTTTTTGTGGCACATATAGGACATTTTTTTATTTAATTTTTAGTTTGTATTTGTCTATACATTGGAAGTCAATGTGCTCCAATGTTGTTTGATTCTCATTGTTCTTCAGGATGTCTTCTGTGTTGCGCAAACATGTACAGTTTTGGAATGACATGAGACTAAGTAAATTATGACAAAAACATATTTTTTGTTGACTATTCCTTTATATGTTTTTATGCATTCAAGTCTGTGGTATTCCATTTAACACCTTTCACCATATTTAAGTCCATTTCCCTAAGAATTTGAGCAGAAAATGTGTTTACTTATTTCATTGGGGATGGCCAAGCAAAGATAGCCTACCACATCACTATGTTCAACAACCTATGCTGTCAGGTGTAAATGACTGTCAGAAGGGTGTGTGTGTGTGTATCCTGGTGAATGGCATGATGTGTGTGTGTATATATCCACTTCTCTGGCATGATGGCACACCCTCCAGATTACACTCATGCTAATGCCTTCTAAGATGATTACAGCTATTTCAGGAAGTGACCTCAACCTTTAATGGCTTTTTATTGGAAATCAATAGAAAGGGGACAAGTTTTACAGATCTTCACGATTGTTTACATTTGTTTGTTTTTAGATTTGTAAGTATCAAAGACGCAAGCTAAATATAGCTGCAAGCAGCCATCATGGGGCCATGCCCTTCCTATGTTTCCATGGGTTAAAAAAGTTGCTAAAAGTACTTTGGTTTCAAAACTTTAAAAGTAACTTTAAAAAACCTTACAAAGTATTCTTGCTTTATAATGTAAGATGTTAAATGTGATTAGCATGATGAGATCAATGGGTGTAAAAAGTAGCTAAAAAATACTTCGTTTTTTTAAAGTTACTTTGTATGTTGATATCTGGTATGTTATGACAGAACTGGTATGTTATGACAGAATTGGTATGTTTTGACAGAACATTGGTAAAATGGTTCAGGTTAAAATGGTTTAAACACAAAATGCTTTTGTTTGGAAATTCTGTAGCCAAGCTTAATGTGTCACAGGGATGACAGCCTTTTGTTTTGATATGGAAGAGAGATTCAATGTGAGAATAAACATTTTTAAATGACAGAAAACAACAGTTAATAAAGAGCCAAATAAACTCTTGGGGCAAAATTTGAAGGAGTAGCAAAAAAAATGTTTTTAATTTGCTTCAATGTGGCGGACAGTCACATTGCTGGAAAATTACAAGTGACATACTGTCGGAATAAGCATAGACCAAGGAACATAATAACAAAGAAGTACAATTTTGAACAATATTTTCAAAAGTTATAAATGTTTTTGCAAAAAACATTATATCTCTGGAACACTAGGTGGCGCGGTGTTCAAACTTCTCAGCTACCTTCAGGATATGCCGATGATGATGCCTACAGAATGTTGTGCTGATTTGTAAAATCGTTTAAAAGATGTTGCAATTTATGACAAAATTCAAAATAGCGGCCCAATGGTTTGTCCGATACTGTCAAAATCCATGTCCTCGGATTCGGCATGACACAAGGCCATAGACACATGACGCATGACGTAGACACCAAGATCATGATTTTCTGACAAACTGTTTAAAAGTTAATTGCAAAAAATATTCAGATCGCATGACCTGTAGATGGCGCTGTTCCCAACTTTGGCATGGTAGATTATGGTTCAGATGAAGCATACCAATTTTATTTTTGATCAAAGTTTGGCCGAGATACAGCATCTGAACAAATTTTAGGTCGACCTCGTTAAGTTTGAGACATCATAACTTTAGAACAAAGATGAATAAAAAAATCTCTTTGGTCATTTCTGTGCAGCTCGGTCCAAAGATCATCTGAGACAATTTTCATAAGAATTGGACAAAATTTGAATACTGCACTGTACCAAAATGGCCACTACTGTAATGGGCGGAGTCTTAATGATGTTGAATGTGATCAGCATGATGAGAGGAATCAGATGTACTAAGTCTGATTTTTCTAGATCAAAGGGTTCAAAAGTAATAACCGTTTCAAATGTGAATTTTTGAACTGGTGGTGGTGCTATAGAGTTGGTCCTAGAGACCCCAAAGTTGGTCAGATTACTAATCATTATTATTATACTATATAAACCATATTCACCATTCATATTTCACTTCCAAAATATTCTAACTGTTTAAAAATACAACCTATAATATTCAACAGGCAATTTTCGGTCCATTTTATTTCGCTTTGCAAATTCGCTTCCACAAATTCAGTGGTTCAAATTCGACAGTAAATTCAACATTGACGTCCAGGAACTGCAGGAAAAGCAGTAGATTGCCGAGCATACTCTCCATCTGCTGTTAGTCGACCTCACCATCAGATGGTGCAAAAGCGCTTGTTGTTGACGAAGACCAGAAAAATTAGAGCAGGTCATTCATTCATAAAACTAATTTACAGCAATGTAAGTTTATTTGTGTTTATTATGACGGCTGTTTTTGTTAAATTCGGTGCCTTCACGGTTACTTTTCCTGTGTAGCCTACATGCATATTTCTCTACCCTGAACGAGATCATAATTGTATTCCCCGATAAGGATATACAGATCCAATGTTACATTTTTGAGGTTGACATATATTTCTCTTGGTTGTTTAGTTGCCTTAACTTTATATTGTGGCGATGTGCTGCATGCAGGCTATTAGGGATTCCCCTGCTGGACATATACAACGCTTAACGTAGCTTAATGGACTAGTGATGTAAAAGTCCAAACTGCAAATGGACTCAGAATAACGCGCACAGCTGAGCGTTTCCCAGTGATAGACTGGCATAAATGGCTTGATGTTGGAAATTCGCACATTTAGGGACCGTCTCTAAAGTGTATACGACTTTGGTATACACGTTTCTAACTTCAATAGCATTTGAATAGAACGACTTACAGTCATAAAACCAACTGTAAAGTGTTCATGTAGTGTCAGGCATAATGCGCACCCTTTGGATTTTTGATATTTATTCAAATAAATTTAAGTTTGCTATTGAAGTTAGAAACGTACATGCCAATGTTGTATGCAACTTTAGAGATGGTCCCTAAATGTGCGAATGTCCAATGTCAAGCCAATTTTACATTTAGTCATTTAGCAGACGCTTTTATCCAAAGCGACTTACAGTTAAACTAACAATAGGAGGACAACAATATGCAAGTGCTATGATCCCAGTTTAAGCTAATGCAATACAAGTAGGCATTTTAGGACTTGGACTTATATATATATATATAATATATATATATATATACAGAGAGAGAGAGAGAGAGAGAGAGAGAGAGAGAGAGAGAGAGAGAGAGAGAGAGAGAGAGAGAGAGAGAGAGAATAGAATAGAATAGAATAGACAGTGTTAGTATTAATTGATCAAGTGTTGATTTTATTCCAGTATATCACGAAACGCTCAGCATGAAACTTTGCGCGTAAAGTTTACAATCTGAGTCCATCTTCTTGCCTGTAGCCTATATAGTAACTTACAGCCTACATCCCCAATAAGGTGCAAGATTGGTCTTTCATATCACTGTATGTGTTAAGCGTTTTGTATGGGGGTAGAATTGTTGCATTATACCAAATAAATAGATTATGATCCACAAATAAATGTAAAGAGATTCACAAAAATATATCAAATTCACAAATAAATAGATTAAGATCCACAAATAAATGTAAAGAGTTTCACAAAGAATTATAAAACTCACAAATAAATAGAATGAGATTTGCAAATAAACATATATTTTCAAATGTTGTTTATACCACAAACACAACTGGCATTTATTTGTGAACCGTTTTTTGCGCATTTGTGAATCGGTTCCTGTGCATTTGTAAATCCCCTCACGCATTTGTGGATTTTGAAACACTTCTAGCGTCGACGTGCAGACAAATCCATAAATAAGTGGACTCCACCCACCCTTTACCTAAGCCAATCAGATAACTGCCACATTGAGCTGACCAATCGTAGCACGTTCTCGCTACAACCAATCACGTTAGGCTTTACAATCAGAGTGGTCTTGCCCTGAAATAACTTTGCTCGTTCATCTGCATTGGCTCAAATAGGAAGTGTAAGGCTTTAAGGCCATAATATTGCTTCAGTAAAATGTTTAAAATTTGGATTTCGTTAGAGTTAGACCATTAGACTGTGTATCAAGCCAAGACACATTTTTATGAGCCTTTGAAAATGCCAGAGAAACAGCGCTTAGGTTATGGGAACAACGCGTTATGGAAGCGTCACGTTATTCATGATAAAACAGAAAAGCATCAATGCGTTGCTGACTAATGAATAACTGGATTCAACCTCGTGATAAATACACGTATTTGTGTAATATTGGGGAAATTACTGTCACAACAGCTTTTCCCACTTCTTCATTAAAGTTTTAAGGTCCGTGGATCTAATGATTAAATATATATCATGCATTTAAAAGTGAAATGCCCAGCAGACAAGCGATTTGAATTTATCCGTTAAACTCTTGATCACATAAATAATATTTCATATGAATCAGACTTAATAATATTGTATTGTAAAAGTTACTTACAGCATCCAATATAAATGCAAATATGTATTTTTTCAGCATTGCATTATCCACTCAAACCCCCAGTAGCTACACGCTGTTACATCTTCAATGATGGTCATTTGGGCTGATATTTTGTATTCTACATAATATTTATGTCCAGCTAGCTATTTGTCACAACGATTGTGCTATAAAAGACAAAATCATCCGTTTTGTAATTTATTACATCGTGTCTACCCCGTGCGAGGCTTTCTACATTGGACAAAGGAGCAAATGTGCAGATGATGTGTCCTCCGTAGTCGCGTGTAGTAGCCGCTACAGAAGAAGAAGAACGGGCATCCGTTTACTATCAGTGAATCATCGTGTCCAGTGGACACTATCACGAATTATGAATTTTCATGTAGCCAGCATAGTCAATAAAGAAGATTATACGTCATATATCTTCAGGTAAGAAAACAGACGTCATGGGCAAAATGTGTTAACATTGCAAACATGTTAGTTTTACATGATGTGAAACTAATACGGCAGGGAAGATAATCACCTTTGCTTTTGACGCGCCGCTTGACTCCGGTAGAGAGGGTGTTAAGATGCTCGGGATCTGTGATGATTATTTGTGTGTAATCCTGAGTTAATAATAAAGAATAATAAATATAAAGAAGCCTTAAACTCCAACAATCTTTTGGAAACGGGGTGTTTTAACCACACAAACAGCTAATTTGAATGAAGTTCCCATTACAGATGCTTTCAGGGGTGTCAATATCTGCAAAATTAATCAGATTCAGTTCTCGCCCCTAGTGTAAAGCCTAAGGTGATTGGTTGTAGCGAGAACGTGCTACGATTGGTCAGCTCAATGCGGCCGTTATCTGATTGGCTTAGGTAAAGGGTGGGTGGAGTCCACTTATTTGTGGATTTGTCTGCACGTCGACACTAGAAGTGTTTCAAAATCCACAAATGCGTGAGGGGATTTACAAATGCACAGGAACCGATTCACAAATGCACAAAAAACGGTTCACAAATAAATGCCAGGCAGAGTTGTGTTTGTGGTATAAACAACATTTGTAAATATATTTTTTATTTGCAAATCTCATTCCATGTATTTGTGAGTTTTATAATTCTTTGTGAAACTCTTTACATTTATTTGTGGATCTTAATCTATTTATTTGTGAATTTGATACATTTTTGTGAATCTCTTTAAATTTATTTGAGGATCATAATCTATTTATTTGGAATAATGCAACAATTCTACCCCCATAGTTTTGTCCCAACGGAAAGGGAATCCTTGAGTATGAGGTATTGAGGGAAACCGATTATAATCCTGTTCATGGTAGAGAAAGCTGATGACATGTAGAATACACAGGGAAAGTAACAATGAAGTTACTGAATGAAACAAACACAGCTTTTGTGTGTTTATCATCTTTTCCGCATATACTGTCACAGATAATCATTTCCATTTTATGAATGAATGTCTTCATCAACAACAAGCGCTTTTGCACCATCTGATGGTGAGGTCGACTAACAGCAGATGGAGAGTATGCTCGGCAATCTACTGCTTTTCCTGCAGTTCCTGGACGTCAATGTTGAATTTACTGTCGAATTTGAACCACTGAATTTGTGGAAGTGAATTTGCAAAGTGAAATAAAATGGACCGAAAATTGCCTGTTGAATATTATTGGTTGTATTTTTAAACAGTTTGAATATTTTGGAAATGAAATATGAATGGTGACTATGGATTATTGAATTTGTAATAATGAAAATGTGTTTGAAATGTTTTTAATTGAAATATTCACAGCTTAAATATTCAACCATGTTGAATTTCAGCCCATAAAAATGCAAGCCCTAAAAATACAATGCATTAAAATGCAATCATGGTTAATGCAATGCCTATTTTTTTTTCAAGTATTGCAATTCAACAGGCTTTTTATTTCAAAAACATTTGACATTATTTTACTTCCATACATTTCATTGGCGTTCTGTACATGATGCACTTTTTCTGAGCGCGTACTGAAGTGTGCGCGCACTGTCAGACAGCGCCAAACTGGATTTTTGTTGGGTAAGACCCATCTGATAGCGATGGGGGACCGAGACCGAGAGCTACATAAAGCTACATGGAAAAAATATGCACCAAACAAGCCACTTTGAAATTTTGCTGTTTTCATGAATACAAAAGTTGGGTGACCCTCCCCCTAGACTAAAAAAAGTTGAATGACCCTCCCCTCAACAAAGAATAAAAAGACATGACCCTCCCCTTTTTTCCTCCGGTGGCCCTTTCCATAAATACCGAACGGCCCTAATTTAGACATGCCACTAGAAAAATTTTATTTTCTCTGCATGTCCTAATTATGATTAAAAAAGTCAGTGTGGGCTTAACATGTTGATGACAGAGCAGCACTGTTGAAGCATTTTAGAAAAATAGGCAGAAGATGATGCATGTGGTAGGGATTTTTTTAATGATAGTAAAAGCATAGTCCACATTAAGATGTTAAAACTGCTCCTCTAAACAATTCCCAATCTAGCTTAGTCTGTAGGCCTAACTGTTGATTATTAACTGGGGTGATATTAAATCATGAATATCAAAACTGACATGTCGAGACAAAATATCGACACGCACTTGCTTCCTCAAAGACTCGGTCTCGACTCGGACTCGACCCTTCAAAGACTCGGTCTTGACTCGGACTCGACCCTTCAAAGACTCGGTCTTGACTCGGACTCGACCCTTCAAAGACTCGGTCTTGACTCGGACTCGACCCTTCAAAGACTCGGTCTTGACTCGGACTCGACCCTTCAAAGACTCGGTCTTGACTCGGACTCGACTGTATTTGAAAACCAACGGACTCGGTCTCGACTCGGACTCGACCCTTCAAAAGCCTCTGTCTTGACTCGGATTCGGCATAGGCGGTCTCGTGACTCGTCCCCATCACTATTACTACAAGCGTGCCAATTTTCATAATTTTCATACTTGCGGTTCATAGGCTGCCATAGACTCACAGGAATAATAATAATAAAGAAGACTAACAATTTCAGTAGGTCCTTTGGTCCTTTGGGGCTTGGCCCCTAATTATACAGTTAAGTTGTAAATGTGTGCCGTCATATGTGAATGATAAGAGGGCAGCAAAGTACATGAAGGCCTGTTAGGATCACGTCAACTTTTTCCAATTAATAGAAAGCAATCTGCCGTGAACAGATGACAATCAAAAGGTTGAGGTAAAGGTCAGAGAAGTAAAAAGAATTTACAGATATTACAGGTTTTAAAAGGGAAATAGATATTTAGATCCCTGCCCCCCAATTCATAATACCATCGCTCAAGCAATTATACACACAACTATGATTTAGCATATTGCATCTAAACACATTGTTTTTTAATAATGCAATTACTAATGCAATTACTAATTCTCATCTAACTCATTAAAGGCTTCTTTGAGTATTAAAACCTAGAGTTTAAGTCATAGCAAGCATAGGGCCCGATTCAAACGCCATGACAAGACAAATGTCGCTAAAAGATAAGGAAAATACTTATTAAATTAAATTCTGCATAAGATTCCTCAATGCGTTTATGTTAAAACTTGCATCATCGTATTTCTACCAACTTCCATTTAAAGCAAAAGGTGTGATTTTTTTACATTTTGACAAAGCATGAATGATTCCCTATACGTTCATGAAACTCAATAGAACAAGGCAACTATATAAACAAAGCTTTTTGTTTAAAGGAATAAGAAATACTTCATAATGTTACATTTCTCAAAAGGGAGCAAAGGCACCGAGCTAAAACATCAAGACTTGTTAGAAAAGATAGGCTGCTTTCTGAGTTTCTTTGCTAATTGATTGAATGAACCTTTGCTTTAGACCAGAATAAAGATGGACATCCCGGTGAAAATGTTAACAGACTGTGACAGCACAGTGGTCCATCTCATTACAGAAATTATGATTAGACGTTATATTACAGAATCATCAAAAGTACATTCTATATTCAGCTAACGAAGTGTCTAAACATTTAATAACATGCTAAGAGAAAATCATGAAAGTCAAAACCCCCAATCTCTAGAGCTCAATAATGCATACTAAAAGCACATGAGAGCATTTGTCCTTAAGCTTTATTTGACGTTGAGTATGAATAGATGAGTTAAACCAATCAAGATTCAAAACCAATCTGATTCTACACAAAAGGCAAAAGCTTGTCGAGATTTGGGGCTTATAAGGAACACGTTTAAAATACCAGAGGCACAGGAAAGCATCTCCTGCCACATCAGCAAGGTTAAAAATAACTTTATTTTAGGGAAAAAAGCCCTAAAGCGGCAGAATGTGCCCACTGCTTAAGAATGAACTATGAGCAAATGTCACATCAGCAGACAAAGCACATGCAATCTTAATGGAACAAATAATAGAAACGAAAACATTGACCTTATGACTCAAAAACACTGTTTTAAAGAGCCTCATTATGCTATTTTAAAGGTTCCTAATTTTGTATTTAAAAAACACCATGTTCTCAAAATATACATCGTAAGTCACCTAATTTGTCAAACAGTTTGAAAAAGGTTAGTTAGAAGATTTAGTCTCCCTTTACCCCTCATTAGCACAAGTCTACTCTGCTGAGTAGAACACGACAAACATGCTGAGTAGAACACAACAAAAAATTATCTGAATTTCAGCACCGGAGGCTTCCTCGCGCTTCATACACAGTGATATGAATGACACCATTGGTTTTTCTGTGTAGTAATGGTGTTGCATGCTCGAGATCGGCCCGTTAGTGAAGCTATTTAAACTCATAGTAGTAACTGCGCGGTTTCGTTCCACTTTCGTTTCGTTTGCCATTTGATGTTTCTCATATGCAACATAAAAGGCAGCTCTAACAGCATTTAGTCGCACCAGCAGGAAAAAGGGTTGTACATTGCAACCATTTGGTCGCAGTTTGGAGCACTGCCTCAGCTACTATTGTTTGAGGGCGGGTCAAAGTAGACGTCAATCGCGGACAGCCAATGAAGACCATAGGCTGGCATTAAGCAAATTTGTTACTTTGTTACGTATAACAGGTAAGACTGCAATTGCTGACGACATGTTTCAGCAGTTTAGAATCCATTTTTTTCTCTTAGGAGACGTGCACTTCGTTGTTTAAAACTTTGCAGACATTTTACATTCACAAACAGCTCTATTACAAACAGCATAAAAGGTCATATTCGATAATAGGGGCATAATTAGGAGCACTTTAAACAAAAACAACAATAAACATTAGAACACTCTAGACATGAATACATTCAAGTAAATATCCTAAATATTTAGGGAATGCTGCTCAACCAATCAAGTGAATCTTGTCTTTTCATTGACCTATTTTGCTATAAAAGAAAAAATTGCATAAAAAAAGTTCTGAAAATATAAGCTTACCTATGAGAGCCTGGAAAAGGCTGCTTTTGAAAATGCTTGTGACTCTTAAGATGGCAGTTTTGAGCTGTTGTTCCTCTGGTTTCTTCAGTTTGGAGCAATAGTCCTCCATGAGGCTTATTGCCCTGGCTGTGTCTACAAGACAGAATAAAATAAAATGTTATGCTACTTGCCTGATTTTTTTCACACATAAAAGGAATTGCATGAAATCAAAACTGACCCTCTATACTTAATGCACATTCCTAGTCAAATTATGAATGATTCATCAACGCATGTTTCTCTCAGTATGTCAATTTACAAAGTAAAATAGGTTGTGAACACAGATTAGTGTTGATTTTAATGACAGGCAAGAGACCATGATACACTCTTTACTAATGTCACAGATCATCAGTGTGACTGAGCACGACTCAGTCACTTAATCACACAGACAAACAGACACTAGGGACTAGGGCTGCACGATTAATCGCAATAAAACCGTACGCGATTTACACTAGATGCTATCACTGTAGATAAACAGAGGATTGAAACGCTTTGATTGATGAAACATGACTAATAAACACATGACTGCCTTATTCTGTGTCAGAAGCCACATCATCTCACAGAAGGATGCTCAACTGTCAATATGAAGTGAATTTGGAGTAAAAGCATTTTATTAAATGTTGTCTTTTGTTGGACAAGAGGTTCATAAATGCTTCTCATGTTTGGAAAGATTTTTGACACGCTTTTTCAAATGCACGTTATAAGTGACTCAAACTCACAGTGCTTTCAGATGGAGCAGCGTTTACAGAGCCGTACATCAATGACAAGAAAAAAAAAATGTAAAAAAAAAATAATCGCAGCTTTGCGATTTCATATTTTGGATAAGCCAAATCGGTTTAGGTGTGATTTCATGTAAATTGCAATTGATAGTGCAGCCCTAGGGACAGGGTGGAAGTTGTTTCTCTCCTCGCTAGATGTCCAGCAAGGAGGACCGAATGTATGTATTTTGTGCCTAATGGGTGGAGCTAGAATATTCAACCACACCCTAACCCTACCCATTACTCTATCAACATAAAACTACCCAAAAATCTAGTAACATAAAACTTTAACTTTCATTATGTGACTGCTCACCTCAAAATGCAAAGCATTAGTTAAGCTACAGAATAGAATTATTTAGCTGCAGTGTAAAGTAGCATCAGTCAACCAGTTACATAAAATAGTCTCAACTTTTCGATGTTAATTAACATTACATAAAACCCTATGAATCTGGATTCATCATTTAGATTTGTATGAAAAGCCCTTTAGTTGTTCTTTATTGCTAATGATAAGCTACTAGTAGTAGGGGACTAAAGGGGCTATATGTTTTATCGCTTATTTTATTGCCAATGTCTGAACAGCTTGTAACTAAACTTTAAAAATAAGAGCTTCCCCAACTTCCTAGGTTGTCTATGAAAGCCTGTAGACTGTTTTTTATTTGAAGGACTCGGGACAATTTTCGCATAGAAAAAAAGGAATAGGCTATGACGTTTATCCGTGCTCCCGAGAGCCTCGATTCCATTCAATAACACATGAAATTATGCTTACAATCAGGGCCGTAGGTAGAGGATTCGGGGGCCCCTGAAAATATATTGATGTGGGCCCCCACCACCCTCCACCAATATCATACTGTACAATAGATGAGCATGGAGGCCCAACAGAAGATGGTGATGTTGTTGTAAAACCTTTATTTTAAAAGTTAAATGTGTATATATAAATTACAACTAATAAAAACTAACAAAAAGCAGGAAATTGTTAAATAATAATAAAAAACTATTTGAAAAAAGTAACAGCAAATTTTTTTCCCCCCATCAGTCTGTTATAATTCATAAATCAAAAAGCAAGCATTCAGAAATTGAAAAGAATGCAGTCAAATTAAAATAATAATAATGTATTGTCTTATTTTTTAATAAAGATAATATGGAAATTGTGATATATTATTAAATAAAGCTAATTTATTCATCCACGTGCAGTGTGTTGTATTCGTGTTTTCTTGATGTAATAAAATACATCATCAGCCGGCAGGTCATGTGCATAATGCAATGCGTCGTTACTCGTGTCATTTTTTTAAAATTCTATTTACAATAGTGTAAAAAGACAGGGACACGTTTAGAACACGTAATTATTCGGTCGATTGTGGTGCTCACCGATAATGAAAAGTGACAGTACCAGGCAGACTGTAGACGGTAGTTCCCTTTCGAGAGGTCTCTCCTATTGCGTACGTAGCTTACGCTATGGGAAAACTCCTTTTCTCGAGAATATTGAAGTCTTTATGTAAAACGCATTGCAGCTGCACAGCTGACAGCAATGAACGAAGGAGCTCGGTCATTGTCTGTGCTGCGGCAACATGCTCGAACCAATGACGGGGCGACTCTGAATGCGCGACCAATGGGCGCGCTTCGCGCCCGCGCGCGTCAGAGCCCGCCAAGAGCTATATATTGGGCGCCCCGTCATGAGAGTTCTTTAGATTTAATCTCCTTCAGCGAACACCTTCTTCGCTGGATCCTCCGGATTATTGAAGCTTCGCCGCCGTCGAAAAGCATACCAGCGGGATTGCTACGAGGACGTCGGCACCTTCAGCTGCCTTCGAACGCCATCCTACTGAGCCATCCGGCGTGCTACACACGCAAGTATTTTACATCTGTTCGCCCCGCGACACTTGTAAAAGAGCAATTTTCTGAGGCGTTGTTTCAAATCCCTTCCTGCGGGTCGTGCAGAGACCTTCTCCCGGACGGGGATCGTCACATCATCTGCGCTCGCTGCCTGGGCCGGGACCACGCAGAAGCTGCTTTGACCAAGGGCGGATGCCCGGAATGTGATGACCTGGGTCTCTCCACACTACAGGCTCGCCTCGCCGCTTTCGCCGTGAGCGAGCCCATCGCCGCCACCCCTCTGTTTGAGCCGCGCACTAAGAAAAAGCGCCGCTCACAGAGGCTTCCTGAACCTGAGCTCAGTGACGTCACGCCGAGCCAGTCTCCGCGTGCTTCACCACCGCTCTTGCCTTCCCCACCGCCGGTTCAGTTCACCCAGCCAGACCCACACCCCTCTAGCAGAGCGGTGGGCCTTGTGACTTTCGGCGCGTCTGAGGACGACGGGGGAATGGATGACAGCTTGTCCATCGACGCTGCATCGGACGACTGGCCGGGCTCCACTCTCGACCCCCCCCGTCGACGCTAGCTAGCACGAGCGGGGGCTCCACCATGGATACCGAGATTATCCGTGTCCTCTCTAAGGCCGTGGAAGACCTCGGGCTCGATTGGTCTTCTCCCCCCACCCCTCGAAGCCCTGCCGCACTAATTCTGCTCTCGCCGGCGGCCAAGCTGCATCAGCGCTTCACTCAATGGCGGTACTTCAAGTGTTCCAAGCCAAGCTTCTCCGCTCTATGGACGAGTCTGGCCCCGAACTCGAAGCCTTCAGGGACCTACGCAGCGCAACTGATATAGCTCTGCGAGCCACGAAGGCCACCGCCCAGTCTATTGGCTGTGCCATGGCTAATTTGACTGTTCTCGAGCGCCATCTGTGGTTAACTCTGACGGAGATGAAGGACGCGGATAAGGCGCCATTTCTCGACGCGCCTATCTCCACCAGCGGGCTGTTTGGACAGGCGGTTAAGGGTTTCGCCGAACGCTTCACTGAGGCCCAGAACGCTTCACAAGCTATGCGTCATTTCCTGCCCAAGCGCTCCAGCTCATCGCAGAGCAGACAGAGACCGCCACAGCCGCAGCGGGCTAGAACAGCTCCCACCGCCTCTCAGCCCGCGCCTCAGGCTGACGCTCGACGCCGCTCGCGCTCTCACAACCGCAAGCCGCCTTCTGAGCGACGGGGTCCTCGGCCCAAGATTGTGCTGAACCCTGAGCCTCGAAAGCCATCCTAGCCACAGGAATGAGAAGAGAGAGTGCGTGTCTCGCAAAAGCCGGACCACTCTCTCTGCAAAAGCTCAAACATTACCCAGTCCCCTTACAGGCGGCTGGATATGTCCATACAGCAGTCAATGGGCCAGTCACAGAGCTCGCTCACCTGCAAACAAACGCCTTTTTTACGGCGACGCACAGAAAACACAAAAAGAGTCTTTTTCTGCCTGTGTCACTAAGGGTTCACATGTCCACAAAGTGTGCATTCCCAGATACTGTCAAAACAGTGCCAAATTCATTCCCAGCTCAGGCTGCGCGCCCCATGAATGTAGATCACGTGCCTACGGTCATGTACGCACCACTACACACAAGCACTGTTCACACAGTTATAAATTCATCCCCAGTAAAAGCGGGAAACATTATAAAAGTGACGCGTGTGCCTACCACTGTTTATGCACCCCCACTTATAAACACTGTCCTTACTGTGTCAAACACAACCCCAGCTCAGGCTGCGAGTTTTACAGACACAGCGCGCGCTGTTGTAATCACACACGCGCCCATTCACTCAGCTGCTCAGCGCGCGCCCGCGCCTCTGAGAGCTACGAGCTCAGGCGATTCGCTGGCCGGGTCCCTACGTCACAGCGGCCCGCCCCTAGCCTGTATTCAGCCCATACTTGTACACGCAGCGGCATGGGAAAACATTCCAGATATGCTGAAATGGGTATTGAATATAGTAAAGCACGGATACTCGCTCCAGTTCGCTCGCAGACCACCACGTTTTATGACTGTGGTCGAGACGAAAGTGAGAAAGGAGTGTTCACATGTTCTACGCACCAAGGTGCGCAAACTAATAGAAAAGGGCGCTGTGGAAACGGTTTCCCCCTCTCTGAGCGAGGCAGGTTTTTACAGCCGCTATTTTCTCGTCCCGAAAAAGGATGGCGGTCTCCGCCCCATCCTAGATCTCAGACACCTGAACAAAGCACTAATGATTCGCTCGTTCAGAATGTTAACAACCAAGCATATCCTCGCGCAAGTACGCCCAGGAGATTGGTTTCTCTCAGTGGATCTGAAAGATGCTTACTTTCACATTCCAATAGCGCCTCATCACAGGCCGTTTCTGAGATTCGCTTTCGAGGGACAGTCATACCAGTACACAGTACTTCCGTTCGGCCTGTCCCTGGCTCCCCGTACATTCACGAAATGTATGGATGCAGCACTTTCCCCCCTAAGGCGAAGGGGAGTGCGAATACTGAATCATCTCGACGATTGGCTGGTTCTAGCACAATCAGAAAGTCAGTTAATAACACACAGATCTTGGATTATCAGCCATTTAGAATGCCTGGGTCTAAGGCATTAGGCATAAGGGTCTATCTCCCAGCCAGAGGATTTCTTTCCTGGGAATAGTTCTAGACTCGATGCAAATGACAGCGCGTCTCTCATCAGAGCCTCAGCATCTGCCGTACTCCAGCTAGGATTGTTGCATATGCGCCCTCTCCAACGCTGGCTCAAGAGCCGCGTCCCTACTCACGCGTGGCGTTCGGGCCACTTTTTAATCAGAGCGAACCACGGCTGTATAAAAAGCCCTGACGCACTGGAAAGCCGCTGACTGGTACCAGTCAGGCGTGAGTCTGGGTGTGAACACAAGGAGAAAGATGATAACGACAGATGCCTCCAAAATAGGTTGGGGGACCCTTTACGAGGGCAGGCCTGTCTCCGGCTTTTGGTCAAACCCGGAGAAGCGCCTACACATAAACTGTCTGGAAATGAAAGCGGTCGCTTTGGCTCTCAGAGCCCTGCTCCCACATCTAGAAAACAAACACGTCCTGGTCCGAACGGACAACATGACGGTAGTGTCGTACATAAATCGCCAGGGTGGACTCAGGTCGAGCTCCATGCATTCATTGGCCAGGAGACTCATTTTATGGTCCCAGCACAACTTGCGCTCGCTGAGAGCAGCGCATGTGCCAGGCGCCCTGAACCAGGGGGCAGACATGCTATCCAGAGACAAAATTCTCCCAGGAGAATGGGCTCTCAACCCGCTGACGATTCAGTGGTTATGGAAAACCTTTGGCAAAGCAGAGATCGACCTCTTCGCCTCCAAGGAGAACGCCTCTCTTTTCTTCACGAAAAGCACGGACGCGCTCGCCCAGAGCTGATATTTCATCCCCGCCCCGATCTGTGGGCCCTTCATGCATGGCCCCTCAACGGGTTCCCAGGAACCTCACGAGCGGAGCACTAAATACCATCGCTGAGGCGCGGGCACCCTCCACGAGACGCTTATATGCCCAGAAATGGAAAGTGTTCAGTGACTGGTGTAATGCCAAGGGCCTGAACCCTGAAACATGCGAGATTACGAACGTACTCGCTTTTCTACAAGGGCTTCTGGAGACGGGCCGCACCCCCTCCACGCTCAAAGTATATGTGGCGGCCATCACAGCGTCACACAACCCTGTAATGGAACGTCCATTGGGAAGAAACAACCTAATTATTCGTTTCCTAAGGGGCGCTAGGAGGATGAACCCTTCACGCCCCCCCTCAGTGCCGATCTGGGACCTAGCTACTGTCCTAGACGCTCTTAAAGGGCCCCCGTTCGAACCACTCCGGACCGTGCACCTTAAACAGCTCTCGCTCAAGACTGCGCTCTTGCTGGCACTCGCCTCGCTACCATTGTTTTGTATTGTTTCGCGGGCTATGTGACGTCAGAACTCGTAACTGGGAGTACATTAGCCTGGGAAAACCCAGACAACTTCCGGCAAATTTAGATTTGCTCTGAAAGTTAGTCTGGCAAAGAGCTCATTCAAACCCATTTCCAATCCGTCGAAATCGAGGCACCAATCAGAAACGTTGGGGCGGGCTTTACACGATAACGACAGCGCTGGGATTTTGAAGCAGATTTTGTAGCCTACATTACAAAGATGGATGCCGCCGTCGAACATCACTCGTTAGAATCAGCTATCGCGTCTGTTTTAAGCGATTTGAACGTTTCCTTTTTGTTAAAAACCGAGCAAAGAACAACACTCGGAGATGTTTCTCCGCCGCTCTGCATACGTCCTTCATCGCTCTGATTGGTTTTAGGTCTATCCGCGACGTCCGTTGGTGACGCCCCTCTGGAAATGATTGGTCTATGACGCTTTGCCAGACCCTAACTCAGTTACAACCCTATGGTTACAACTGAGAATGGTCTGGTTTTAACCAGGCTAGGAGTACATCGATCTAGTACAAGTTTGCGGCATTACAATTGTATTGGGTCCATCTGATGTTTGTCACTGACTGAATAATTAATAAAGGTCCTTCTCAAAAAATTTGCATATTGTGATAAAGTTCATTATTTTCCATAATGTAATGATAAAAAATAAACTTTCATATATTTTAGATTCATTGCACACCAACTGAAATATTTCAGGTCTTTTATTGTTTTAATACTGATGATTTTGGCATTAGAGATGCTCCGATCAGCATTTTTTGGGCCGATCACCGATTACCAAAATCATGATCTGCCGATTGCCGATCACTGCCGATCACAGAATGGCAGGGGAATGGGAATCTTTTATCTATAATCTAGCAGAGTTTGCACCATTTGTAGAAATGTGTTTATTTAATTGTATTTAGAAAATGAGATGTCTTAAGGCTACTGTAGGCCAGCTTTCCCAAATAAGGCAGAGTAACATTAAATTATTCCAAACAAAGAGGGGTCAGGCAGACCAACACACATCAGATCAGCCTAATGGGAGGGGATCAAGTTACACTTAGGCATATTTGGAAATTGTAGCCTCTTAATACACCCACTACATTTACTAATTGGCAACAAAATGTACAACTTGTTACACCAAAACTGGCTACTGATAAAAGGACAAAACTATGGCAAGTTTTTTTTCTGTTATTATTATGAACGTCTGATGTAGTTGAGCAGAATGCTCTTTTATGAAGTTACTTCATTAAAGTACATATTTAATGAGATTATGCCTGAAAAGGTTTTGGATTTTTTATCATATGTTCATTTAAAAATATATATTGTATAAAATGACTTCTTGTTTATATTTGTTTTGTTTTATTGTATTTATATGATATTTGTATTTTTATAATTGAATTTTTGACATATAAATAGCTTTGAATGCTGACATGGCATTAAATAAAATAATCTGAATCTGATGTAGGTGAGGAACCAACTACGTCAGATAAAAAAAAATAAAATACCACCACCACTTTTGAAACATCTCGCGGCACGAATGTACCAATACAAATCAATAAAAACATCTCCAGTTAACTCGGAGCATTAATTTTAGTTCATTTGTTTTTTTTTTATCAAGTGATCAAAGTGCTCGTTGCCGCAGCGATCAGTGGCGCAGATACCGCGTTCTGTTGTAGCTCGCGCGGTGCACGGTCTTCACTCGGACGCGCGCTTCAATCCGTTGGGAGACTCCCTATTCGTTCCGGTGAAGGAGAACTCATGTTGCCACTGCCAAGCTCCACTCTGCTGTTGTGTGCCCGTGCGCCATGCATGCAGGTGTGAAAAAGTTGCGCGAGTAATTTACGTCACGTGATCGGCTTTTTTGATCGGCGCTTTTGGGGTTCGCCGATCAATCTATTTTTACCCAATATCGGCCGATCATGATCGGCGTCCGATCAATCGGAGCATCCCTATTTGGCATACAGCTCATGAAAACCCAAAATTCCTATCTCAAAAAATTAGCATATCATGAAAATGTTCTCTAAACGAGCTATTAACCTAATCATCTGAATCAACTAATTAACTTTAAACACCTGCAAAAGATTCCTGAGGCTTTTAAAAACTCCCAGCCTGTTTCATTACTCAAAACCGCAATCATGGGTAAGATTGCCGACCTGACTGCTGTCCAGAAGGCCATCATTGACACCCTCAAGCAAGAGGGTAAGACACAGAAAGAAATTTCTGAACAAATAGGCTGTTCCCAGAGTGCTGAATCAAGGCACCTCAGTGGGAAGTCTGTGGGAAGGAAAAAGTGTGGCAAAAAACGCTGCACAACGAGAAGAGGTGACCGGACCCTGAGGAAGATTGTGGAGAAGGACCGATTCCAGACCTTGGGGGACCTGCGGAAGCAGTGGACTGAGTCTGGAGTAGAAACATCCAGAGCCACCGTGCACAGGCGTGTGCAGGAAATGGGCTACAGGTGCCGCATTCCCCAGGTCAAGCCACTTTTGAACCATAAACAGCGGCAGAAGCGCCTGACCTGGGCTACAGAGAAGCAGCACTGGAGTACCCACAGTCAGTGATGGTCTGGGGTGCCATGTCAGCTGCTGGTGTTGGTCCACTGTGTTTTATCAAGGGCAGGGTCAATGCAGCTAGCTATCAGGAGATTTTGGAATACTTCATGCTTCCATCTGCTGAAAAGCTTTATGGAGATGAAGATTTTATTTTTCAGCACGACCTGGCACCTGCTCACAGTGTGACCATGGTATTACTGTGCTCAATTGGCCTGCCAACTCTCCTGACCTGAACCCCATAGAGAATCTGTGGGATATTGAGAAGAGAAAGTTGAGAGACGCAAGACCCAACACTCTGGATGAGCTTAAGGCCGCTATCGTATCGAAGCATCCTGGGCCTCCATAACACCTCAGCAGTGCCACAGGCTGATTGCCTCCATGCCACGCCGCAATTTCTTTCTGTGTCTTACCCTCTTACTTGAGGGTGTCAATGATGGCCTTCTGGACAGCAGTCAGGTCGGCAGTCTTACCCATGATTGCGGTTTTGAGTAATGAAACAGGCTGGGAGTTTTTAAAAGCCTCAGGAATCTTTTGCAGGTGTTTAGAGTTAATTAGTTGATTCAGATGATTAGGTTAATAGCTTGTTTCGAGAACCTTCTCATGATATGCTAATTTTTTGAGATAGGAATTTTGGGTTTTCATGAGCTGTATGCCAAAATCATCAGTATTAAAACAATAAAAGACCTGAAATATTTCAGTTGGTGTGCAATGAATCTAAAATATATGAAAGTTTAATTTTTATCATTACATTATGGAAAATAATTAACTTTATCACAATATGCTAATTTTTTTAGAAGAACCTGTAAATACTTTAGATCGGACTAAACCATTTTTAGGGAGGTAAGAAAAGCAGATATTTGGAAAAAATATTTAACCAAATTGTGTGTTTTTGTGGTTTGCATTTAAATTTCAGGCATACAACTAATATAAATTCTAGAATTATTTATACAACAGGGGCCTATATAGTATAACTGCTGGATTTTGTGGGCCCCGCTGCCCTATAATTGTCACCACCTTTCACGCCACTAACAACTGCCCAGCTTACAATGTTAAGAATACTGCCAAAAGAGCCATTATAGCTACTGCAATGTCAATGTGTCATGCAAAGAAAAAGAATGAATTCAAACTATATACTTAGTCTCTTAGATATACGTTCTCAGATAAACTATCATAACACTGTAAATTGAATTACCTCATCTGTCGACATGATGCCGGTGAACTGGAGAGCTATCCACATATATCCACATCGCTATGATTAGACACTTTCTTTCTTACTCCTTTTTTTGTGTGTTTGTTTTTTAACTGAAGAGGGGAAGGCGCAGCGCAATTTTTACATATTAATTTAAACGTTGCTCTGCTGAGATGGCGTCAGGATATTCGTTAAATGTGTCTTACCCTCTTTCTTGAGGGTGTCAATGATGGCCTTCTGGACAGCAGTCAGGTCGGCAGTCTTACCCATGATTGCGGTTTTGAGTAATGAAACAGGCTGGGAGTTTTTAAAAGCCTCAGGAATCTTTTGCAGGTGTTTAGAGTTAATTAGTTGATTCAGATGATTAGGTTAATAGCTTGTTTCGAGAACCTTCTCATGATATGCTAATTTTTTGAGATAGGAATTTTGGGTTTTCATGAGCTGTATGCCAAAATCATCAGTATTAAAACAATAAAAGACCTGAAATATTTCAGTTGGTGTGCAATGAATCTAAAATATATGAAAGTTTAATTTTTATCATTACATTATGGAAAATAATGAACTATCACAATATGCTAATTTTTTGAGAAGAACCTGTAAATACTTTAGATCGGACTAAACCATTTTTAGGGAGGTAAGAAAAGCAGATATTTGGAAAACATATTTAACCAAATTGCGTGTTTTTGTGGTTTGCATTTAAATTTCAGGCATACAACTAATATAAATTCTAGAATTATTTATACAACAGGGGCCTATATAGTATAACTGCTGGATTTTGTGGGCCCCGCTGCCCTATAATTGTCACCACCTTTCACGCCACTAACAACTGCCCAGCTTACAATGTTAAGAATACTGCCAAAAGAGCCATTATAGCTACTGCAATGTCAATGTGTCATGCAAAGAAAAAGAATGAATTCAAACTATATAGTTAGTCTCTTAGATATACGTTCTCAGATAAACTATCATAACACTGTAAATTGAATTACCTCATCTGTCGACATGATGCCGGTGAACTGGAGAGCTGGTGCAAACATATCCACATCGCTATGATTAGACACTTTCTTTCTTACTCCTTTTTTTGTGTGTTTGTTTTTTAACTGAAGAGGGGAAGGCGCAGCGCAATTTTTACATATTAATTTAAACGTTGCTCTGCTGAGATGGCGTCAGGATATTCGTTAAATGTAGCCTATATCTCTGCAAATATATTTCCAAATTCTTTTTTTCTTCTAAGCACTGCAGAATAAAAGTCCTCCGCTGCTGCAGTTGTACGGATTCTTAACACGTTTATTGCAACTACTACATTTCATATTTTTCTTATCGAACAACCAGACTAATGGCTCGACGCGACCCGTACCGGGGAAGAGCCTAGACAGGGCTTTCTTCTGTGTAGATATAAATTCACGCTTTGCATCAGCTGGGTATGTCAGGGTAAATGACGGCGGTGGTCGCCCTCGCCCAGTTTAAAAAAATAATAATATTAATAAATTAAGATATAAATCAATGTAATTAGTTGTAAATTAAATATTTTAAACACTAATACAAAAATAATGCATTGACTTGGGTATATAATAGGCCTATTAACATTCACACATGAACTGTCATAAGATGACTATCTGACAACTGGAGAACAGAGAACAACAGAGATATTCAAATATAGGCTACTCTTCAGAGTTTTATGATGTAGGCCGTGTGTTTTATTAACATTTATTATAATTTATATCTCAAAAGGATGAGATATAAAACTACTGCGCATTTGCACACAGGAATGCAACGCAAGATTTTCATAAAGGTCATACTAGCCAATAGCCATTTTGGTCTGTTTCTCACCAAACCCTCTTCAGAACGCTTGGAATATAATGCACAAGTTGCATTATAGATTTGCATCGGCTTTAAAAAAAAATTTCTCTGACATTCTCTGACATTAAATGGACAAGTGCGAGCAGGACTTTTTTTCTCTATGTGTGTGTTCCGAAAAAAGAAGGTAATGAGCCTTTAGAACAACATAAGGTGAGTGAGTTACCCTAGTTCACAGTACCAATAAGTTGTGATCTGGTTGCGATGGGTTAAATAAACTCAATAAACTAAATGAACTAAATAAGCAGATACAGAGCACAGACCAGTATTGAGGTGTTCAGGAAATACGCAGCAGTTATAACTTTGTTTTTGCGGAAGTTATTTCATTACTATTGAGTATCAATTGATGCCATACAGGCTGAATAGCTCTTAGCTTTAATAGCTCTTAGCTTTGCTGCTCTTGTTTATGTTTTATGTGTTGATATGCAGGTATTATTTTCTTTCAATCTGATTGTTCTGTAAAGCACTTTGGTCAGCCTAGTAGCTGTTGTTAATGTGCCATATAAATAAAGTGAACTTGAACTTGAATCCATTGTGCATTCTCTCCGCGCTGTCCAGTGCGTTCCGCAGCTTTTCCACACAGATTTTTGGTGGTAATGAACACAATACGTTTTTTTTTCCCTCACCCAAATTGTCTCCATCCTATGCATTTTGTAATAATACAGAAACATTTTATAATTGACCGTATTTGCCAGAAAATAAGTTGCATGTAGCCTACCTGAGTGTAACAGTTTTGAATGACAGTTTATGCGTGAACGTTAGGCCTATTATAGACCTATAGGCCGCTAGTCAATGCATTATTCTTTATTTTTGTATTAGTGTTTAAAATATTTCATTTACAATTAATTATATTATTTTATTTAAACTTACTGGGCGAGGGAGACCATGCTAACAGCTATCATTTACCCTGCCATACCGCAAAGCGTAGGTGACTTTATATCTACACAAAAGAAAGCCCTGTCTAGGCTCTTCCCCAGTATGGGTTGTGTCGAGCCATTCGTTAGTCTGGTTGTTTGATGAGAAAAAGAATGTAGTTGCAATAAACAAGATAAGAATCCGCACATGAAAATGAAAAAAAAAAAACGAAATGAAAAAACGAAAAAGGAACTGTTTTCTCATTTCTCTCCTTTCAATATTGAATCAAAAAACGACTGAACGAATGTTACACGGATATGGCCTTGAGTCACGTTCACGCTTGTACTTTACGTGTCGTATCATGCACGAGACTCCCCGAGTACGAGCACGAGCAATAAATTCCTGGCTGCAATTCATTTAACGACCAACAGTGTCGCTAATAACAAGGGTATCTGAATTCTACATACAGCCCCTATAAAGTTAAAAAATATACTAAATTTATCATATGCATAAAAACACTTGTGTTAGTTAAAGAGTAACTAAAAACAGCTGCATACCAGTCTGAAATATAAATGCAAACCAGCATCTAAGAGAATCCGAGGTAATAGGCGAGTTTGCCATACTTGTGTCTATTTTTACAGACTACAAACTTACAGCAGACTATAATTACACTTTTAGGAGACCTACATAATATAATTACAGTTTGAAGTCCCTACTGCATATTTAAGGCTTAGGAGGTAAATAAGTCTAAATAAAATAATGATATTCAAAGACACGGCCACAACAGTCCTGCTCATCTTTGTCTGCTTCAGCAACAAAAACTTTCACCTACTGAAGTTCTGACATTTTGCATTACCAAAGCTGGCGTGAAATAGTCTACTTGTGCAAACTTTACATGCGTGTCATGCTATATTTAAAAATTTTGCAAATTCGTACAATTATTATATGCAGCTTGACCTCTTATTGAGAGACATGGAATAGGCTATTTGTACATTTAACATTTTATTTGTAACAATGCGTGACAATTTAAAATAATTTTGTCTTCACTCGATGTGATTAAAATGGTGAAAAAAGTGAAAATAAATGATGTGAAAATAAATTACTGGTCCCCAGTAACAAGAATATAAAATGTATCTTACCCATTCATTTAAAATTTTAACCTAGGATAATGTTGACAAATAAAAAAATAAAAAAATCCACACATTAGCCTACATGTCAACAACAGTCGTATAAAAATGTTTCACAGTTAGGCTAGTGTTTATTTCTCACCTCGTTTTCTTAAGGGCATAATTACTCCTTTATGTCCTTGTGGGATTGTCAGGCATGGAAACAGCAACACAAACGTTTCTCCCTCATCTGCTGTCAGTGTCTTGGAGAAACTGTCACTTGCTAAAGCAGCAAGTTCTTGCTCAGTTCGTTAATGTAGATAGAAAAAAAAAGCTCATAGAATTAAAGAGAGGGGCACGCGCCGAAACATCTTGCAGATGAAAACAGCATATGCTGAGCGCATGACTCGCTCATAAGAAATAAATCCATAATCCGATAGTAAGAGTGGATAGTGATCGAGTGCACCTTGGCGTGGATGAGTCCATGGAAAATGTCAAAACTGCTCTCCAGTGTCTGAATGTGTTCTCGGTAGGCTATTGAGAATTATTCCCCGGGAACATTCGCACAACCATCGACTCCTTAAATGCCTTTGGTGTTTTACTAGCCTAAATAAACTTAATTCAATCACGCTGTCCATAAAACAACCCATTGATTTAACCCATACAGTCCTGACGAATATTAAAAGCGCAGTGAATAACTAAACTTAATCTAACCGCTAGTTTTTGCCCCCAAAGGGCCATAGACATAAAATTAGAAAGGCTCCACAGCACATGGCTTGACTTTCATTAGACTCAGTCAATTGACTATATGCTGATCAAGCATGATTTTAAATCCTAAAACTACAAATATGGAGATCTAGCAACAGTTTGACGAACACATAAGCATGACTTCACGTCTCTGGATTCTAATATGCCTGTGTAAGTTTATTGATACATGCTTGTAAACAGTTCTTCAAGAACAACTTGTTATGCCTACATTGTGATAGAATGAAGTTCATGTGTTTTATGTCTTATGTTATAATCTGATCACTAAATAATTGAAAATGTATTATCTTGCTGCTTGATCAGCGCAATCCAGTTTCACGTCTCTTAATTCAGCTTTAATTCCCAAGGAAAACAATCACCATAGGATAGCTACAGGCAAACTGGAGTATAAAATTCTGATCTAAAGGTAGGCTAGAGCCAAAAAAAAACAGATTTAACTAAAAAAGGCAGGATATTTCCCCCATGAAACAGCAGCCTGTCAGTGCGACGCCTGTCGGAAAACACCTGCAAGTTTCATCCAGCTTTCCGATAACGCATGGCTCCACAATTGCCTCGGTAATTAAGCCAATCTGAGCAAATATATCCCAAAGCTCCTCGTCAAACATCCCGATACGCAGTTAAGAACAACTTCACTTCCCTTCCCGTTATTTTTTCTGTGGATCTTCACGGCATCTTTTGCCAAAGCTGTTTTGCAGACTCTCTCTATGGTGGGTGCAGTATCACCAGCAGCAGCAGCATCATCACCACCAGTTTCGCCTTAGCAACGAGAGGGTTGACCCGCGGGGAATGACAGGGCGCGTCCTCCAATGGCGTTCGTCCATTCTTTCAGTTGGCGCACGAACGGACCAATAGGAATTGTCATATTGTTCCTGGATCTCGGGGTGAGAGTTGACTGAAACATGTGGTTAGACATGGCCGCGCCCTGCTGGCACTGAGGACCGTGACTGTTGAACAGGGGATGGGAACAGTTTAGCGATTATTTAAAAGCTCATTCGTGGGTAAGTAATTCCTACAATGCATAAATTATGTGTCGACCATGTGCAAACGAAGTTGTAAATGAGCAGACAGTGATACGACTGGGTTTGACATTCTTCAGCTACACACCAACAAAGCAGCTGTCATTTATCAAATGTTAGGTTGAATGAGAGTTACTACTGGTTTGACCGTGGTTGACCAGTCTCTTGCCGTAAACGCTGCATTTTTAAAACGCCATATCAGGAAGTTCAGTTTACAAACTAGTGTCTGAAATGTGTCAAATTATGTAAAGGTTGTATTAATATGAATTTAATAAATGTTCAAATCGCAAACTGACGAATAGAAAGTGTCTGTGTTTAGTTTAATGATCTAGTTACCAATAAACAAATATTTCCCTAGTAATAAATCGATTTATAAACAGAATTATGATTGTCAGCTGAAACATTGATGAAACATGGTGACAGCCTTCAGCACACAACAGTGAAATATCATCATTTTCGGTATGTAGCTAGAAGGTTCTGTCTGCTGGGAATCCATTTGTTGATATTAAAATATGTCTCTTTAGATCAACATGACAGACAACGCTATGCTTGTGAAAGATACAGGCCAGACAGCATCCAGGTCATTGTTTATTGAAATGCTGAATAAGAAGTTTGAAAGGCTCCCTGATATCGACAGGTAAGTTTTATTTACAATATGTTATTTACAACACTGCAGTTAGTTAATGAGACTGTCCTGTTTTAACTCCAACAGGAAACTGTTTTCGTATGGCCCTATATATTTGGCTGGCAACGCTGGATTTTCTGGTTTGATAGCCAACAGCTTTTACAGACGTGCACTCAATGTCACCAAAGGACGATTTACTTCCAGCCTTCCCATGGCTGTTCTTCCGTTTCTGACCACTGCAGCACTGTACACTGCGACCGTCACAAACCCCCTAATGTCAGGTATTTTCAACTTTGACCCTTTAGATTATGAACATTTTAACAAGATTGGAGATTGTTTCTGCTCGACATCAATACTGTTGCAAGTTTTTTTTTTTATGCCATAGGCTGAAGTACTTCTCATTTTCTGTTTGGTATTTATATCTTGTTACTTACCTTTGGTGACCAGTGACGCAAAAGCTCTTCTGATTGCTTTGCATTGAGTGACTATTTTGTAATTGTAGGTGACCTGCACTGCCCAACCTGTACCCTGATAAGAGGGGCTTTGGTGGGTGTGATTGGTGGCGGCATATATCCTATTTTGTTGGCCTTGCCTGTTAATGCTGGTCTTGCAGCCAGGTTAGTTCTCATTGTTATTGCATATTTCTTTTCTTAGAAATAGAATACAGCAAGTTATGTAACATCTCCAATTGTCTTGCAGGTATAACAGTGCACCAATGCCAGAGAAGGGCAACACAATCCGCTTCTGGATGAACCTAAGCAAACCCATTGTACAGAAGATGTATGTTGTTCTACTGCTGCAGGGTTTGTTTGGAACCTACTTGAGCTCAAAGCACTTTGATATCTACCTAAAAATGTTGAAAATACCAGATTCTGACAGTGAAGAGCTTCATGGTTAGCAGTTACTGTTAATATTTTACATTATAAATATTTGTTAAAAATGAAACATGCTCATCCAGTACAATGACCCGTTCTTACCATATTTGTTCTCGTTTTTGATGCCTTTTCCAACAAAAAATAAACATAACAGATCAATAGATTCTGTCCAGTTTACCTTTGTATCTTTTCCACAGATTACCTAAATCACTAGTTAAGGTATATATATTTATTGGAGATTTTATATAATTTCTTTGAATGTAATTGCCTGGATGTAATTTTACCACAAAACATAACCTAAAGCTTTACTTAACAATTTGCGTGTGTAAAATGTAAAAAAATATAAAGTGGATAAAAAGTGGTGTAAACAAATGCCTTTTGCCAATGTACAACTTAAAAGAGATCAAATTGAAAGCATTCAGATCAATAACCAGGTACTGTTGGCAACTAATAATAAAAACACACTGAGACACAAGCTTATGCATCTTATGTACAACACACATTTACTGCCACAAAGAGACCTTTCAATGTGTGCTAATTTCCAATCCCCTATCGCAACGATCAACCAAAGAGTTCTGAAATGCAAACCGAAAGAAAATTGCAGAGGAAACGTAGTTTCTAGAAGCATTAGCTTCTAAATCAGTCAAAACTCAATTTAGTCAACGTTTCAGAAGAACTACATTTATAGTATATCATTGGATGGGTCAAGAAAAAAGAATTGCACCAATATTAGAGATACCATGACCAAGTTACAATCTACTTCATGGAGACATTTTTCAGAAATATTCAATTCTCAAAAGTCTTTATATAAACTGTTACCACAGGAGAGAGAGAAAAAAAAATATGTTCCCATCTCTGAAATGACAGTGTTGGCACAGATTTATTAAGATGTGTATGAGCCATTATGTTGTATTGAATATTTGTTGTAATTCCATTGTTTGACACTGGGTGGAGTGTGGAACTAATAGGTAGGTAGCCAGAGAATAAGAGAAGTCTGGTATAACTATTTAACGTGTCAGGACATGTGCAGGTAGAAACAAGCTTATGGGATTACAATGCGTTTGTGCATTGGAACTGCGAGTTTAAAATGACATCTATGAGCTTTGTGAATAAGTTGATAAAAGCAGTGCTGGACTGGCAGTGTGTCTTGTTTGGATCTCGCTCGTCAGAAACAACCCTACAACACCAAAGTGACAAGATGGTTATTTGTCACTTCAAGATGTTTGTTCTATTCACACTGACAGTGGTATGAGGTTCCAAGGGATAAGAAACATGAACTTTAGAGTTATACATTTCAGAACTGCTTAAGTTGATCCGCAACACTAAAGAGCCCCAGCCGTTAATTCGATGTCACTGAATTATCAGAGCCCTTAAAGGGTTAGTTCACCCAAAAATGAAAATTATGTCATTAATGACTCACCCTCATGTCGTCCCAAGCCCGTAAGACCTCCGTTCATCTTTGGAACACAGTTTAAGATATTTTAGATTTAGTCCGAGAGCTTTTTGTCCCTCCATTGAAAATGTACGTACGGCACACACTCTTTGTCCAGAATGGAAATAAAGACATCAAAGTAGTCCATGTGACATCAGTGGGTTAGTTAGAATGTTTGGAAGCATCGAAAATACATTTTGGTCCAAACATAACAAAAACTACGACTTTATTCAGCATTGTATTGTCTTCCGGTTCTGTTGTTGATCCGCGTTCACGATTCCGCAGTGACCCTGCTGACGTAAGACGCTGATGACGTGTTATCTGGAGATTAGGACATCCGCGACATGCACACCTACGCACCATTTTAAAAAAAAATATAGCAATACAAAAATACAAACAATGTAGAATAGCTTGAATACAGCGCCCGTCTCCCTCAAACTGTAAACGAAGCTCGGGCGCACCAGATAACACGTCATCAGCGTCTTACGTCAGCAGGGTCACTGCGGAATCGTGAACGCGGATCAACAACAGAACCGGAAGACAATACAATGCTGAATAAAGTCGTAGTTTTTGTTATGTTTGGACCAAAATGTATTTTCGATGCTTCCAAACATTCTAACTAACCCACTGATGTCACATGGACTACTTTGATGATGTCTTTATTTCCATTCTGGACAAAGAGTGTGTGCCGTACGTACATTTTCAATGGAGGGACAAAAAGCTCTCGGACTAAATCTAAAATATCTTAAACTGTGTTCCAAAGATGAACGGAGGTCTTACGGGCTAGGGACGACATGAGGGTGAGTCATTAATGACATCATTTTCATTTTTGGGTGAACTAACCCTTTAAGGAATTTTGCCGTTTACACCTTATGGGGAGAAACCACCACCACTCTTTATCCACCTTGAAGAGAGGTGAGAAAGGCTCTTGTAGAGAGCGAAGAAATTGCTGTCTAAAAAGAGAAGGAGAGTGTAGTTAATATCTTAATAGGACACAAAGCATTTTGCATTACTCAAAAGAAAATTTATTACATGTTTTTTGTTCAGCACAGCTGCAGCCATTTGTCTGCACAGTCTTTTGATTTCAATTACATCTCACAAATAATGACTTATTCAGAAATCAAAACCCTTTGAAAATCCCATTTTAAAACATGCCATTTCTCTTCCTCTGGACAACTGTCAAATAAAGTCCAAGTGCTTCAACAAATCAAGATGCAACACATGGATATGACATATGTTCACTGTCTTGTAAGCAAACGTTACCACAAACAGAGGAGTTTAAACACTCATTTAGATGCTAAATGAGAATGACAGCATCTCACATCTTTAGGGGTGTGATAAGAGTCAGTAAAAGCTGTAACTTACACGGTTTTATGTACTACCTTTTTTAAATTTACCAGGCCATGATGCAAGCTGCTGGTCCCGACTCTTCAGCTTTCCCCACAGCAAAATCCACTTTAGCATAAAAAAAATAAGGGTTCTACATGAAAAACATTCTTTAGAAATATAGCGATATTTCAGAAAGGGCTCATCTGTTTTCAGCAAAATACAAGCTTGCAGTACAAACTTGTGTTGAATCAACATAAATGCATCAACACTGAATAAACAGGTACATTATTACCAGATTAATATAAGCGGAAGCCCTTTGTGAAACATCACCCATTTACATTTTTTTTAAACAATATTTTTGTCCACTTAATTCCCTCAGTCTATTTTAACTGAAATTGCATACTACAATTATGTAACTCAAAACATAATGTATAATTTCTTTTTGTAGATTATCTTCAATGCTTTAAATGTATACCAAATGAAAAAGAAAAACAAAACTTAAGTTTTTAACAGTTCATATTGTGCCGTGAACTGGCAAAAAGCACTGTCTTCATCTTAGGAGTTAACCAGTTCTGTGCAGTCTTCTATATCTTGATCCTTACCATGGATTTCAGCAGTCATGGATGTTCTGTGACCCAGTCGTCCAGCATGGCGGACCAAGCACCTAGAAGAAAACTGTCAACAAGTTTAGCAGTAACTTGTATTGAAATCAGGCTCAATAGACATGCCATTCAAGCTCTGCACACATTTTAAACAGTTAACTCTATATTTGACAACTGTTGTCATGTCCCCACATTTACATCTTGTGCAAAGTTCAGTCTCGGGAAACGTTGAAAAGGTAAAATACTTGACCCTACATTTTATGCGACAAGCTTGAACTCTCAGCACACTTGGTGCAGAATTCCACCGAGACGTGGTCTTTGTCCACATGCAGGCAGACACCACCTGCAGTATCTTTGTCTTCCACCTTCACCCTCTTCCTCGGCATGGCATAATCGTGGTCATTCTCGTTCGATTCCTGGAAAAGCGAGGTAGAAAATTTCATGCCGTTCACACCGCTCAATCTAGACAACAGCTGAGCCAGCATGCTCTCATTGGCCAACACGGCTCTCAAGTACCTAGTTTCATTCTCCAACTCTTCCACTCTCTTGTTGAGATTCCCATTTTCCTGCTTGAGAACACGGTTTTCTGTTGTCAAAGAGCCCACTCTCTGCTCCAAGCCAGTGACATATTCTTTCTTCTTTAATCTGTTTATCCTTGCTGCGACGGCGTTCTTGTTGATGATCCGTCCAGAGACGTCTTGCAGTTTTGACCTCTGGACCACACCTCTGCTGCGTGATATGGGAACATCAAACACTGCACTTTGGTTCATCTCATCGTTGGTCTGTGATTCAAAGTTGCCAAAAACATCGAGCACATTGTTGTCCAGGTCCCAGTTGAACTCTGAGCCAAGCAGATCATCCAGGCCCCATTCATTTGTGTCACTTTCTGGAGAAGTGTGTGTGTTTGTTTCACTTGTTTTACTGGTTTTCGAAGCACCATCACTCTCATTGGAGGTACTTGATGTGATATCAGCGTTAAGGCTGCTTCTTCCTCTTTTTCTGGTGATCATGGCCGCGTTTCGGGATATGAATTGAGGAAACACTATATTAAAAAAAGAAAAGAAATTAGCAGAAAATGACAACAGTTCACTTGCACTCAAACTCATTTTAATATAACTTGCATACTACGCACAATTATCTACACAAAAACGAATACGAGCCACGTATGACTTCTAACGTTACTTGGAACACACACAAACAAAATTATATTAATAAGCAGAATGACGGCATCATTCGGCATTTACGTTACGTTCAATGTTTGGAAAAAGGCGATAAAGTGAATAACAGGGGCAGTCAATCCACCACAAATGTCCTTCTATATTCGACAAAAGAAACACGAGGATCAGTAAAATACAATTTAACTAACGTGCGTTAATGCTTTAGAGCTTAAAGGATCGCATAAAAGAGTAACGTTAACTTAATGAAAATACGTAAGTTACAGAACAGATAACTTAGCCTATTTCTGCTGTTAGCAAACAATATCTAACAAAACATCGAGATTTTGGTATTTTATCACTCCCAGGTTTGATATTATAATTGACACATGAACAACCTATTAATATTGATTACAATGTTCGTAGTGGTTTTGGTTAGCAGGCCGCAGCAGCGCGCCTTAGTCCGCGTGACAAAGCAGTTTCCTCAAGCAAAGAAAACTACACATATTTTCGTTTATAACCGAAGCAACTTACCTTAAATTGTATAATGACGTCTTGTGACGATGATTGGTTGGAACAAAAGAATCCGAGAAAAATGATTTTACAGGATAGAAAATGTATTTAAGCTCAGACGTAGCAAAGCCAAGTGGAAGCAACGCACTTATAACGACACTGAGAGGAACTAAAATGGCGAATCCAAAGATATCGCGACACTTCCGGAAACATGGGTCATAGACATAGAGGAGGAGCAACGAAAGGCTTTTTTTTTCTCAGAACAGGTTGCTGTGAAGTTACTTTGGCAGTTACCTGTTGTCTAATACTGGCTATAGCTGTTTCCACACACACAAAAATGCACTTCATATTTATTAGGCAACTAGGTATTCAAAATTTAAAAATAAAAGTGATAGTAGTTGGACAATTTAAAGTTTATTAAAATGACAATGGCTTAGGATAGTCTTTCAAGGTACTTCACAAACTATACCGGTATATTTAACTTATTTGCAGCATATTGACAGATTTTATTTAATTGTAAATACATCAAACCTACATACTTTACAATAATAGGAATATTAATTTTCGTTCTTTTTGTTTTCCTCATCAAAAATGGCAAGAACCACCAAGTTAGTTTATATATATTTAACATTACATAGTGTCTTCCTACATACTGTTTTCTTCATGTTCACACTCATTTTTTATGTATTTGTTCAAAAGTGTCACCATGCCTCATTTTCTTACTATCTAGACATTCTTGCCATGACCATCATTCTCAAAGGTAACATATCTTCCACCCATTCATTTTGAGATTGCATCATTCTTTCCCACAGGGCTGCTTCAGCAGCGTTAGAGTCCATCCAGTTCACTTCAGTGCCATAACTTTTACCTGCAATAAGATAAAATTGTCATTTTTCAATTTAATTTTCTTAAAGGGATAGTTCACCACAAAAATTAAAATTAGCCCATGATTTACTATCACTCTAGTCATCCTAGGTGTATATGACATTCTTCTTTCAGACAAATACAGACTGAGTTATTTAAAAGAAAAAAAAAGAAAAAAGTCCTAGCTTTTCCAAGCTTTATAATGGCAATGATCGGCTGTATATTTTTTTAAGTCCATCAAAATAAAAGTAATCCACACAGCTCTGGGGGTTTAATAAAGGCTTTCTGAAGTGAAGTGATGTGTTCATGTAAGGAAAATATTCATATTTAAAACTTTATCGACTAAAATAACTAGCTTCCGCCAGACGACCTACACAAGTCGACTTACGCCAAAAGAGTAACTCTTGACGATGTATGACGTAGGATGTAGGAGTAGCGTAAGCTTTGACGCCTCTCGCGGTTCAAACAAACAGGGCTGGGCAACAAACTCAAGCTCATTATCTCTTTATCAAGCTCCTTATCTTTAAATTTCTCTTTAAAAATTGTTGTTTTAGACCTCTAATTCGTGACTGGTGTTTTGTTTTGCTCTATTTATCTGCGCTTCTGCGTTCGTCAGTGTGTCAAGGTACTCTTTCGCCGTAAATTGATGCGTATGGCCATCTGTCGGAAGCTAGTTATTTTAATCGATAAAGTTTTAAATATAGATATTTTTCTTAAACGAATGCATTGCTTCACTTCAGAAGGTCTTTATAAACCCCCCAGAGCACTTTTGAGCACAAGTGTGGAGCACTTTTATGATGGATGAATGTATTTTGACGGACTTCAAAAAATATACAGCCGGTCATTGCCATTATAAAGCTGGGAAGAGCCAGGATATTTTTTAATATTACTCAGATTGTATTCGTCTGAAAGAAGAATGTCATATACACCTATGGCTTGAGGGTGAGTAAATCAAGGGCTAATTTTCATTTTTGGCAGAACTATTCCCTTAATAATGTAATTGCCCCTTTAATTACCTGTTCCATTACCCAGTCTAATACCACCAATGAAGTGGTTGTTGAGTCTGTCATGATCCCACACTGTAAGCTCCACACAGGCCTCTTTGAGGTCCTCTTGTTTGAAGCCATCATACACCATGGTGTGGTTAAACACTGGGTTAGAAGACCTCTTCAACACTCTGGTCTTCTGACGGTTTTTTCGGCTGGCATCTGGGAGGACTGCACTGAAAAGGCAGAATTCACACACATGGGCATTCCACATCTAACACTCCAACACAAATCACAAATACAAATGTATCCAATAAAATAGCTATTGATACCATTTGACAAATGGGTCAATGGCAACACTCCTGGAAATAGGCAGATTCTTGCATTCTTTCACCCATATTTGCACCTCACCGTTCCCCTTGTTCTTGTGACCTACATAATAAACATGTTATCAGAAAGGCAGATGCTTCTAAAAACATTTTTTAGTCAAATAAAAAGAGGCATCATCATAAATGTCAGCATCAATAACTTACTGTGAGAAGTCTGCAGGAGAAAACGGAGAGCTACTTTAATCTCTGCACTCATTTCCTCGCCACCGACAGAATGTTTTGGGCTGATGGGAACCTGAACCTGGGTCGATAAAGAAAGACAGTGGCAGATGCAGTGCAACAAACGTGATCCCATACCCTTAAGTAACAAATAAGTTTAAAGAGCCCTGAACTATCTAAACAGGTTATCCTGACCCAATAGACATGACTATTGTTATCTTACCCTTCCTTTGAGTAGATATTCATTCATTTGCGTGTTATTGAAATCCCATTCAGCCAGATCAACCTCAACCTCTCCAAGAAAGCTGTTACGCCCAAACGTGTCATTGTGCCACACAGAGATGTTCAGCTTCTGAGTTTTCAGCGTCTCGATTGGAATCTTAAACTGCATAGAAATGACAACAATGATTATCAAATTTATAAACATATCTCAAGAAGTTTAGAATTGTCATACCCGTAGGATTTCATTGTAAGCGGGGTCCAGAGTCTTCTTTCTCACGCATGTTTTTTTCTTTCCATATTTTGCTTTGTCAGGTAACAAGTAACATTTAACATACCTAAAGTTCAGTTAAATCAAACAAAGTGCATGTATTATTGTTAATCCATTTTTATAGCTAGAGAAAAGCCATATTCTCCTGGTAAGAAATATTATTTGGGGTTTTTTCCCTCAACCCCACTTACGGATCAGATCGGTTCCTCTTAACATCAGCTACGGCGAGGTCCTTGCACTGCACAACAAAGATGTGAAACTCTGCCAGTTTTTGTACATAGTGAATGGCGAACTGGATTGTACCTTTCACCTCCACATTACCAAAATCACTACTGTAGATGCTCATTACACTGCCAGTGACCTAAACATAACCCACACAAAGACATAGATCTGTATAGAAATGTATTCATAATAGCATGTTATCATAGTGTGAAATAAATAGATGAATATGTTCATTTGTATTATATCAGAGTGATATTAGTTCTATTTAGCATCATTGGGTTGCATTAAAGACTGGGTTCACATACAGAGGACATGGAGGCCGCCTCAGAGCAAGTGTTAAAATTAGAAGGAGTGTTGCATGTTCTCAATCTGTCATAGTGGAAACTGCTCACTGATGCACAGTCACTGTTTCCGCAATCCATCTATTAGACAGGAGATGGTCGGCATTTATGCAGGTTAATAAAGGCAGTGAATGTTGGTGTTTAGCTATTGGGATAAGAGGTAAAATATAAACTATGATATTTTAGAAATAATCCAGTGTAAAAGCTGTTAGTTGTAGGCTTATGAGTTTTGGTTCGTATTTTACCTCTTGTTGCATGAATGCAGGTACAGACATACTCATCATCTTAACCTGTTCTGGGTCGGAGAAGGAGGTTTTGGTGTTGGGAGTGACTGCAGACACTTAGACCAATGAAAAAGAGGCACTTAATGGACACATATTCTGGATCCATCCAGATACAGATGGAATAAATCTTGAGTTTTAGTGGAAATAATGAATTCTGAAGAGTTTGCATCTAGAATTGTTCATTTTGGAGAGCACATATGATATTTTATATAAATAATGTATTTAGTTACTCCATCTACCTCACCATTAGATACATGATTCAGGTTGTATGGGATGCAAACCGCCTTTAATCATTGGCATTACTCCAAAAGCTCATCAAATTTTCATGTGTCAGTTAATGCATTCCCTAAGCCAATTCAGACAGTGAACTATACATGAAAGACCAAGGGTCAATTATGAAAAGGACTTTTAATGTCCTTAATGCTATAATTTAATGTCATGGGCTTACTTCTAGAAACATCAGTTTACATCGCAGAGGACAATAAAAACATTGAAAAAGTTTTAAAATACATTATTTATTTATTTTTTAAAAGGAAAAAGACTCATATTTACCATTTTCCATACTCATCCCAACATCACTCCTTGGGTCAGTCTTCCATCTCTCTTCTTGGTTTATGGCAAAGTATTAATAAATAAATAAATAAGAAAAATAAATAAATAAATAGCACAAATCGTCCCCTTGGAATTATAAGGTTTATATGCGTTCTGAGCAGTTTTGAGATATTGAGCTTTAAAGTTTTTGCATTCCATTTGACTGTGTAGAAATAACATTTTTATTTTCTAAATAAAAAGTTCCAAAATGTACACAACTTAAAAAACAACATCACATAATGTAAAGAAGTGGTCACAGAATAAGAATATGTGAATAACTCAATTTTGACAAAAATGTCAGATAGAACCCTATAATTCCAAGGGGACGAAATGCAATAAAGCATATGATAAAAATGCTTTAGAAACATGTTGTGTATACTATTGTTTGATTGGGTTAGAGACGTTGAGAGTTATAAAAAAAATGTCCAGCAGAGGGCAAAAGAGTCTGTCTCTCCTACAGGACCAAGACAGCATGATCCCCAAACATCAAAACATGTTTGACTTTATTTTGAATAAGAAGTCAACAAAGCATACTGTAGGAAACAGAAAGGAAACTTACGTGTGGATGCCAGGTCCTCTAGACTTCTGGAAATAGAGATAGGTCTGGCATTGGCTCGTTCCAGAGCAGCTTTGACAGGGCCGTCATCCTCACTATCCCCTGTAACAGCCCATATCAAGAAGGAATCAGCAAACCATACAAAAGAAGAACACTGATACATTATATATAAATATTAGTACTGAAAACACTAATTTAAAGTGGTAAACCAGAGAAATTACACCATTTGGTTGCATTAGCTTTTGAAATTTCTATGTACAATTAATGTTATTTAACATGACATAAAAACTACTAGCAGAATTCCATAAACAACTTTATAATTCAAATAATACAGAATTCAATATTAGTTATATACTTAAAACAAACAATTATAAAACATAAAATAATTATGAAATATGAAAATGCATTTTAATTAATTAACATAAAGACTAATGATTGTAAGATGATTTATGATCAGTGCCATGGGGACATTTGTTCATTTGACTGTAACTGTAAAAGATTAATATTTCACACACCATGTTATAAAATGAAACTTACCAGGAATTTGACGGAATTTTCTTTCATTATTTTAAAGAAAATAAGTTCTGATTACTGAATTAGATCATTGAAGAAAGTAGAGGCAGGGCTTAAAAAGTCATAAACCTGTAGAAGTTGATGTGGTCCAGAACAATGAATAGATAATATTATCATGCCTACAAAGTTGAGCATCTTACTTGAGCAAAGAATCAAGTAGGACATGTTTCTTAGGTCACACTGAGCACTTATTTTAAGGACATAAACCCTGCTTCCACAAAAATCACAGAACCAATCAGCGCCTTTTCTACTGAAACTAGACTGAACCAAAATGGAGAGGTGAGCTCACAGTATGAACTGGTGTGTGAGATTGACCAGGCTTCAGGTGTGGAGCTCCCTGAGGAGTCAAAGGTGATCTCCTCCGATTCAGGCAGGGAGTGTCGAGAAGGGGAGCTCTCATTGCTCACTATGCCTTGATTCACCTGTTCAAACGTCCCACATGCTTGCACCTTAACCTGTTCTCTTTCATCTAAGACCGTCTGCTCAGGTACGCCCAGGTAATGGTGTAAACTCAGGGGAATATAAAACCGGGTCAGAGAGTCTGCTGACAGCTTTCGTTCTTTAAGAATGATGGGTCTATCATCACTGCATCCTTCTGGAGTCTTCCCTTGGTGTTCAGGAGAGGTACACAACCTAGCTTGCCCTGATTTAACCCTAACATCACATGGACTCCTGTCACCGGGATTGATATCTATCGCAAAGGTTCTTAAGGGAGAACCATCCTTCTTGGACTCTTTGTTTGGATATGAATCTCTACGAGGTACTTTAGACTGCCGTAATGGGCTGGAAGTTCTGGTTTGATCTTGGTCTTTTGGTTGGTAAATGTCAGCGGACTGTGGCTTATCATGTTGATCTTTTGGAGGGAGACTTCTGAGGGGAGATGATGGTGGACTTGGCTTTGTGTGTTTGTCTGAAACGGATTGTTTAAAATTAGAAATATTCGTGGTGACGTATGAAACCCTACCTCTGATATCTTGAAGGTCTTGTAAAGGCATTCTAATTGGACTTCTTTGTTTTTCTTCAGTCTTTTCCATCTTCTCTTTTGGTACAATCAAACCAACCTCGTTGAAGCTCATTCTGTCCAGGGAACTTGGGCTGTTTGACCTGATATCGAACTGAGGTTCAGAAAGTCCTACTGAAGAACGTTTTGAAGATGACGCAGTGTACGGCTCTTTAACATTGGCTGTACATGTTGGTGAGCCTACAATTACTTTAAGGCCACTTTTTTCTTTCTCCCAAAATGACTTGAGATCATTGATTGAGACTTTATCTTCCTGTTGACTGAGGGACATTTTGGAGGTGGAGATTTCCTTCTTCAGGTCTGATATATCCCTGCAGATTGACTTTTTCTGTAGATCACTGGCCAGAGAATTATCTTTATATTTTAGCAGTGAACTGGGTGACAGTTTGACATTAATTTTCACTGTAAGAGTTTGTAGTTCACTACTTGAGCCTTCTGAGACCTTATTGCTGTCCAAACTAGAAGGGTTCCCATCTTCATGTGACAATATGGCTAATGCATCAATACCACAGGAGGATCTTCTAGGTGAACCTGAAGAAATCTCACCTGTTGTAGATTCTACATCAACTGGGTTGGGATCACTAGGTTTGGGTTTTGATGGGCTGGTGTTTGAATCTGACAACCTTCTGTCTAAAGCGTTGTGATAATTCCCACTAAGCTGAGATGTCTCACTTTCTTCTACCTCATGTTCTTTTTTACTGCTTAGTATTTTAGGTCCTCTGTCCCCCCTTTCCCAGAATGACTTCAGGTTGGCCATTTTTCCTGGTGATACCTCACCTTGGTCAAACTTCTCTCTTGGAGGAGTATCTTCACCTACAAGTCTGACTGGTTTGTTTTTATCTTTTAATATTTCAGCCATCCTGCTCTCTGTAGGAACAGAGGTCTGCTGAAGTATATTATCATCTGCCTCAGGCCTCAAAGTGCAAGATGGTTCACGTTCTAAACTTTCTGTTTTAGCTCGACTTATCACTTCTTTGTCAGATGCTTGAACTTCTGGGATCTTGTCTTTTTTCTCTGCTCTCGAAAACAATGCAAAAAGCCCCCTACGGGACTTTGGTGTTGGCTCGGTCTTTGGCTGGTCAACTGGAGACGCTGAATCTTCTGACTTGGCTTCTGGGCTTTCTTTTGGTTCCTCTTCATTCATCTCTCTCTTGACTGGCGACTCTTTCAGCTTTCCATCTCGAGAGCCTTTCCCAAACCATTCAAGTATTTTGGAAATTGAGCGACCTTCCACTGTAACCTTATCAGTCTGGCCCTCTGCGCTCAACTCAATGGCCTTACCTGTGACTTCAGTAGAGCTGTGGATGTTGGACACCTGTGAGGACTGAGGCTCACCATAAAGCTCATGATGACCTACAGTGGAGACAATCACAAGTTGGAAAGTTTTCTATTTGCATAAAATTGACAGAAAGTGAATAATACTTTGAGATAGAACAATGACTTCAAAAAATATTATTACATTAAATTACGTCTGACCATGATTCCTGTCATCAGATGATCATACTGCACATTAAAATTCCAGTAAACACTCAGATAATAGTCATTTCTTGCAGTGCTTATTTACTAATCACCATTTGCAGATTAATCAACATACATATACCCACAAGCATTCACCAGAAGCCATGTGTTGTATGTATGAGGTATGCACACACATGCAGTTAGTAAGAGGATGTATTAATGAGTTAGCATGCGAACAACTGAATCACAGGTTGATAGATTTGTAGGCTGATTAACTCACTCAGATTATTTTTTAGGGTTTAATTATATTGAAATAATCAGGGTGTCTTACCAAAAAGGTTTTCAATTAAGCCTTCCTCAGTCACAACTATTTTGAGGAGTCCGGTTAGACAACCAATCTACCTGTCCTTCCCCCAACCTTTCTGTAGGCTCAATGCTCATCATGTGGGGACGCTCGTGATTTTTAAGGGGACTTCAGACAGCAGTTTGTAACTTTGTAACCACAAGAAGTGGGAAAGTCTGAGATTGCAATGCTAATTCCCTGCTTTATAAGTGTTGGTTCACCCAAAATAGAAAACTCTTCATTTACCTGCACCCTCATGTTGTTGCAAACCAGACAGACTGTCAGTGGTACACAAAATACAAATTTTTGATAAATTTCTCTGTTTGTGTGTGGGGTTTATTTCATACAATGTATGTCCAAAGTTCAATTAAATGGACAAAAACACTTTCCACAGGAGAAAGAAAGTTGTATACCAGTTTGGAACAACATGAGAGTGTGTAAATGATGACAGAATTATTTTTCTAGGTGAACAATCCCTTTAAGTACTTTGTGTGGCTACAACTACGTTACCGTTTTCTGTAATATGACTTCTATCCTGGTCCAACACAGGAATCCAATCTTCTTCCAGCACACTGTGCTCTCCTTGTACTCTGTCTATAGGACCGACAACGGAGGTGAAGCAGACCTGTTTCCTATCTAACCACCCTGAAGCAGAGTGCACTGAGCAGGGGGAAAGAGGAGGGCTGATGGGAGTTTCAGGACTGATGGGGCTGACCGTAGCAGAAGACTGACTGCTGCTGCTGCCATTGTTGGTGGGAATGTGGAGTTGCAGAGAGTCGGTAGAGCTATAACTGGACCCGTTTTGCTTCAGGATGCCTCTGGGAGCAGGGGTCATGACCTGTCGAACTCCATTATCACTGCTGCCAGTGTCCAGGGAAGAGTCCTTACAGGAATACAGCAGCAGTCTCTTTTTTGGCACAGGTTTGCATTGAGTGGCTACATGGGTGTCAGTGTTGTCTGTGTTTAGAGTAGTGTGATGGAGTGTGTAGCTCTCAGCTGGAAAAAAGGGCTCTGGAAAATAACCAAATAGTAATGAAGCAGTAAAAGAAGGGGCATAGACACATACATGCACAAAAAAGTGAATTCATTTTCAAAATGAATTCAATTTGCATTTAATTTAACAGTTATGTTACTGTTCATAACAGTACACTATCTGTAAATTAATTACACTTTAATGGTATAGCAATGAGATGGAATGCACTGGATTAAAGTTTGCAAGCAACCAGCTAGTAGTCTAGTCACATGATCATGTTTACGGTTTATGTATTTGCGTCCTATTCCAAATATTCACAACTTTTATATTGACCTTTGCACTCATGACAATAATACTAGCCTGACTACACAATAATAATAAGTTAATAAAATATGTACCATCTATGTATGTGGTACAGACTGGTCATGCGTGGCAGCTTAACTACTTAGAACAACATAATTCTCTGTATAATCTTCTTAAAGTTTGACAGCTCCATTACTCAGACCACTACAAGAGCTTCAATTTTCTACGAAAATCTTTTGACCAGTAAATTTTAATTAACGCCACTTTTCCAGATGTATTTTAATAAAGCTAAATGCCACACATTACATTCGATGTCAATTTTAATACTACAGCTTAGTTATTCTATACCAGTGTTTCTCAACCTCTCCTGCAGGGACCCCCTGACAGGACATGTTTTTGTTTTAACCCTGAAATGGCACACCTGATTCAATTAATTAAAGGCTCAAAGGCTTAATGTGTAGCTGACTAATTGAATCAGGTGTGCCATTTCAGGGTTAAAACAAAAACATGTCCTGTCAGGGGGTCCCTGCAGGAGAGGTTGAGAAACACTGTTCTATACTATACTATACTATACTATACTATACTATTATATTATACAAACAGGGGAATAGTTAAATGCTAAAAACCTACTCTATTGTTGTACTTGTACAAACGAATATTGAGTGTTTACAATTTCTCAAATAATTTGTTCCTGTATGACCTCAAAGAAGCTTTTGATACTTTCATAATCAAAAACCGGAGACCAAAATTTTTTTGTTGCCAACATATAATGCAAATATAGCATTAAATGTGTGACCAAATACAGGTTTTGCATGCAGTATGCAGTATCCATATGCAGTATGCATGCAGAAAGCATTCAGTTGCTATGCATGTCAAGCCAACACCATAGCCCAGAAGAGGTAAACATGCTGTTCTCAATGGCGATCAGTCAAACAAACTTACTGTGCTTGCAAGAAATATGTTCTGACCATTTGCTCTTCAGAACATCCACTCCATTAAAAATACAACAAATACAATCTGTTACCTTATGTTTTATTGCACTGAACACTGAACAGTATCAAAACCATCACAAAAATGTTAAATCTGTGGCAGTCACACAGAAAAATCTGTCAAAAGCTCAGAGATCGTATATATGCTGTAAATGAATGAATTGAATTTGAATAAAAATGCTAAATATGCTACAGTAAAAACTGTAAATCACTGATGTTTTGTCAACTAAAACTTAGTAGTTAGTTACTAAAGTTACTTAACTTAGTTACTAAAACAAGGGAACGAACTAGTACAACACAGCCACGATTTACTAAAATCGAGAGAACAAATTAATACGTCGTATTAATTGTCCGGAACGGATTGTTAATTCATGGCCACGATATATTTTTGTCCGCATGTCATGTGCGGGGCTCTGTAAGTTGTCAATTACATATAGGCAATTTTTTATATTAGATAATCAGTACAATACAATTTTTTACTACAAAATTCTATAAAAATCCCCATATAATTTGTAAAAATTACAAAACAGATTTTAGTAGTTCCAGTAGGTTGATTACATTATTTAATTGAATTAACTATAAAGTTATCAACTTTTAAACAGAGGCTCATAATGTCTGATAAATTAGATCACAAAAATCAATTTGAGGATAAATTGAGAAGATATTCTCACCCTCAGCAGGTGTCTGGTTGGCCTCCTTCACTCCATTGTTAAGTCTTGCTTCATCTCTCTGCAATCGCACACTATTGAATGGATTCTGCCTAGGCTACATAATAAATTTAATGAAATCAACAAAACCATAAAAAAATTATCATGAATAAAATTCAGCAACATGATCTTAGTGGATTTTCTGTAGTGTACCTTGATTTGAGGTCTTTCCTGCTGGGCTTCATCATCCACCCTGTATGAGGTGATATGGTCATACAGATTCACGAAAGAATGAAAGATTCACCAACATGATAAAAACCAGCAGGCCATTGAGAGCTTTGTGCACTGATCATTGTGAACAGTTCAGCATAATGTAATCAATATATTTGAATCATCAATACATCTTCATGGCGCTGGTCCCGAACCCAATGGAAAGTCACAAGATTCAGCTAGCACTTAAGTGGGGACAACATTTGTTTCCATGCTGTGATGTGAGTGTATAATGCCATTACATGTTATCAGACAGAGGGAAAACAGCAGCACGTGAAATCTGACCCCTGAAGCAGCTTACTGGCTCCAGATTCCCCTCACCAACCCTGTCTGACTGCATGGGAAAGGGTTGCCCTACAGATTACATTAGGCCTACATATCACAGGTTCACGCCTGAATTTCAATCAAATTCACATAAACAAGCATGCTTGAACTGGTGAGTTCGTAGAGTTCTACACTAGCTGCGATATGAGAGCTTTTAAAGCTAGTGTCTACAGAATTAAGGCTGTCATGAACAGCTAATGGGCGGATGCAGTGTTGGGTTGTTGAAAAGGCAGAGGCGCCGTACAATCCTTTAATCAAGTAGAACAATGGCATGTGCTTGATACAACCGAAATGCAATTTTGAGCTTAGACATTTCTGTAACACTTTAGTTTAGGGTCCAATTCCCACTATTAAATAGTTGCTTATTAACATGCATATTGCAAAGGATATTGGCTGTTTATTAGTATTTATAAAGCACATAGCAATGCCTTATTTTGCATGAGATAACTATTAACTTACTAACTATTAATAAACAGTAATTATGAGTTTATTGAGCAAAAGGTTGTAGTCAATAGTTAGTTAATAATGAGAATTGGATCCAAAACTAAAGTGTGACCATAACTTCTATTTTGTAGTTTTAATACTGTCATTTATTACTGTTATGTTCATGGCATTTCTAATGATTATACATGAAATGTTTTACTCTTTCCAATGAAAATATTCTAAATAATGTTTTTACAATGTACGCACTACTGTTCAAAAGCTTAGGGGTTAGTAAGATTTTTGTTATTTATTTCCTTTTTTTTTGGTGTGTGGGGGGGTACTTTTATTGAGCAAAATCGCATTAAATTGGTCCAAAAGCAACAGTAGACATTTATAATGTTACAAAATATTTCTATTCTATTAATATTTCTATTTATGTTCTTTTGAACTTTCTATTTAACACATTAAAAATAATTACTAAATAATCATGTGACATTGAAGATAAGAGTAATGGCTGCTAAAAAAATTCCACTATGCCAGTACAGAAATAAATGATATTTAAAATACATTAAAACAGTAATATTGTAAAATGTTCTCTATTTTATTGCATTTTTGATCAAATAAATCCAGCCTGGGTGAGCATACTTTTGAACGGTAGTGTATACACACACTCTTAAACACAAATATAAATCTGTACCATTAGACTAACATGTCATGATGTGCTTATATAAAGGTCTACTAGTTGTAACTGTTACACAGTGTTTTTTTTTTTTGCTTGTGCATTATCTCGACTATGACATGAAAAATAGGAGCATGAACACACACATCTAATTATAAAACATTTAAAATGTGTGTAGCTAGTATCATAATCAAAAATACTTCATTGCTTAAAAATGTGATCACAAAAATCAACAATAATCTAGCACATAGTGCACTGTTTTAATCAGATGAAACATTCTACTAGAATATCCTAATCATAAATATACATGTCACCAAAAGCTCACCTCTCATACTGTGATTGTGTGGAAGGATCCTCAATGAGTCCTGAAAGCTCTGGAGGGATGTACACATCTTTCTTCTCACCATAAACACAACTGGATTTCTCAGACCATCTTTGAGAGAGCTCCACTGCAGTAAGAGACTCGTTGTTATGCTCAAACATGGATTTACACACACAAGTACACATCAAATGTCTAATGGAACTACATTTGATAAATGCTATGGTGAAAATATGGGTGATTTTTTTTATTAAAGGTAAAAATGTGATATAAAGCAGAATAAAAGTGATGCAAACACTGAATCGAGGTGCTAATCAGGGACGGGCTACATGCAATGGAAATAATGAGAGACGTGAACAGAGATTCTACCCGATTCTGTCTGCTGGCAACACTTACATATCGTCACGGGTTTCCTCTGTCTCATGGACGCTCTGATGATGTCAGAGCCATGGATCTTCTCTCTGTGTCTGTGGTACTTTGTCTCGTAAAACCAATCCCCTGTCAAGTACTTCAGCCTGCCTCTGTCTCTCTCGGTCTTTCGAAGCTGCCTGAAAGGTCAGGACAAAATCCTTGGTTTATTTGAATAGAAATAGACTTATGACTGTCATATAAAAAATGGGCATTGGAAAAAAAAAAACTCCCAGAAGTCTCAACGTTACTGTGAGCTTAAGCAGTGAGATCCACATGGACAAATTCCAGACATTTGTACTGTAAACAAATTACTCTGGACAGTTTATCTGTGAGAACTGAAACTGATTTTGTTTCTTTCAGGACCCAGATATTATGTTAGACATCAAATGGCGAATAACACCACACCAAAACAGTAACCAATATTTTCTCCTATAGGTCATAATTCCTTTTTATAATTTTCTTTCATACTTTTTGTTTCATGTTTTTGAGGATGAGGGAATTTCATGCCCTGTTTATGTTGGCATCTGCCTACCAAGTGAGAAATTAAAATTTGGCAAAAATTGTACAGTTTGATTTGAAATTTTTTGACAAAAAATGATTTGGTTTTTGAGTTTAAAAGTTTAAACCACAGTGTTATGTGTGAGTGTGAGACACTGCAAATGATGAGAGAATGTAAAAAAAACATTCTTAGGGTCTTAATGTATTTATTTTAAATAAACTATGTTTATTCTGATAGTTAATTTATTTTAACTTTAGAGCAACACTTTTGGAGCATGAGCGAGGCACAAAAGACACGGGATGCGATCGCTCTGGTGAAAGCTATCTGTTTACAAAGAAATACAACGGAAAAGTAGTACAGTGGAAATGTGGAATGTTCTGTGTGAAAGGCCTATTAGAGTATATACTGTATAACGTTTGACTTAATCCACCAAGAATCTTATCGTTTGTTCTTAATCCACCAAGAATCTTTTGCTTGAACTCACTTAATCCTCTGTTCTTCCAACTTCTTGAGCTCTGCGTCCCTCTTCAGCACAGTCAGGATCATCTCTTGCTCTTCCTCTGTCAGATAACTCAGGTCAATCATGATGAATGGCTTCAGGGTAAGTGATAACAGATGAGTCTCAGATCGCCTCTGTCTGGTTCAATAAAAGTGTCATCAAGTAAAGTAACTTGAAGGCTGATGCTTGATAAGTCACTCCATCACATCATGGAGACCATCAGAGGAGACTTGTAACACCTGCACCAGACACACAGCAAACGTTTCAGCTAATTCAGCAATAACCATAAATATTTACCAAAGTTTGAGCTCAGTTCACAAAGAACTGTTTTCCCTGTGAATTCCTCTGACCATTAAGACATCACATGATCCTTATTGTTCCTAATGAATCCATGAGCTGGGCTTTCAAGACGTCTACTTCGAGCATCATCTACGCTTCCCTAAACATTTGAAATGACATACTGTTTCTCCGAATCAGTGCCAGTCCATACAGTATGTGCTCAACAACACTGGACATGTGACACGGCATTGTCAGGTGACTATCTGAGGGTATGGGTATCGTTGCTTCTGAGAGCAGAGAGCACAGTCAAAGACTCTTTTATTCCTTAATCAAATTACACTTAACTCAAATGATGGCAGCACACAAATGGTATCAATTTGAACAGTCTGCTTTTCTGCGAGACAGTTTAAAATCCATGAAAAAGTAGGAATATGACTAAACCATTTTAAATAACTGGAATCGTGATATTTTTGGATGGAATGCCCAGTTGGCAGAATTCCACATATATGGATAAGGTAACATTACCAATTTGAGAAATATATATTTTTTTAAAAAGCCCAATAATTGCTTTGTACACTAATAAGAGACAAATTCCTTCTCGCTGAATTTTGCCAGTGATTTTTATAGATAAATTATATTTAAAATGTCTTGGAAATAGTTTACAAAGGTCTAAAACAATTAAAAGCCTTTAGTAAGATACAGTTTCATAAATAAATGATTTGAAGTTTGTTTGATTGTTTCTTTATGCATGCATACATATTTTATCTTGACAATCTATAATCAGATTTCAGGCTATCCTGTCAGATATATTTGGTTTCATTTAATGTAACATGTTTATAATAGATTATAACGGGTTACATGAACAGCAACACGTTTCTACCAGACTCTTGCATGGGCATATCTGGACGTACAGCCTCTACACATTCCAGCCAAAGAGGAAGTTTGTTGTTACTTTCCTATTTTGGAAACCTGTTCCCGAGTCATTTTCTTGATTGAGTCATTTCCTTAAAAAACGCCTGAAAAAAAATCTGTTCCAAGCTTGCTAGTATGATTGTATAATACAATTCTCTAGTCATTAGACATTTTTAAATAATTACTAATTTTAAATCCAATTTTTTTTTTATCTAACCTCAAAATACATCACTAAATGATTTATCTCAGTTCAAATCAGTTTACAAAATGACAAAGCATTAAAGTGCCCAGTTGTTCTGAGAAAGGCATGTCATGACAACGTTGGAGGGATAAACTGCCTGAGGCAGGATCTCTAAATCATAACTTTTCAAGGGGTGCATCATTGCTGAAAGAGAGAGAAGAACTAGTTTAATCCAAACACAGTAAACATTAATAATGCATATTAACCATTTGTCTATTCCACATCCCTTTGGGGCATGTACCATAACAAAGAGTTGCCACGTGGTTTGGATTCATTTTTACAGGCCATGGGCCAGTTGCATAAACTTACCCACTATGTTAAGACTGTGTTTTAAGAACTAGTTTGACTAGCTAGAAATTGACAAAGGGACAATCAGTCTTACTGGTCCAATTCAAATTAGACTGATCTGACTTTTAATGTAGCTGACTTACAAAATTTAAGACCAGTCTTGAAGAAAAAATTTAGATGACTAACGTTTAAGGCAAGTCTAAGCAGTTTATTCAACAGGCCTCAGAGTTGTGTTTTACCATGTTACAACCCGTTTTGAAAGGGTTTTAAGCATCTGGGTTTTTTTTTTTCACAGTGACTAAGATAATGTATTAGTTTTTTTGTACATGTTTTGTTATACCAGCATTGTCAATTTACAACTATATAACATGCCAACGTTCAGCTCTGAACAGACTCATTATCAAGTGGAACATGAGTTTCAGTGTTTGTTTGTTTTATGTAAAAAATTAAATAAATACATCTTAAACCAAGGCATGCTTTAAATGGGTATTTTTTCTGTGGAAGAAAATGTAATAAACTGATTCAGAGACTATAACCATAAGGACCATTGTGGAGTCATGTAACTAATCACTGTTTGATCTGGATGTAAATAAATACTCTGCATTCTTTCCTAAATAGCTTTACACGCATTAACAGATTAGGGAAGCAGGAAATGAGAAAACATTCAGAATGGCTCCAGAGATAAAAAACAAAAAATTCCAGACATGAAAACAACATAATGAAATGAGCGCCTGTTGAAACAGAACCCATCCCTGTCACAGCACGCAGAAAAACTTCAAACTCATTGCAGGGAAACTGTTAAGTTAAGTGAAGTTAAAATCTTAAAAAGCAAAAACGGTAAGTATTAAGGCTAAATAAAACAGCTGAAAAAAGAAAGATTACCTGAATCCTGTGGCTGCTAGACCGCGTTATTTTTCCAACACTGTCACTGTAACATCTGAAACACCCGCACCAGGGGATGGTAATAATCCATTTGCCAGACACTTGCGGCATCGAAGTCTCCAGCCTTCAAGTGAGGCGTGTGTCAACCGGTGTGTGTGTGTGGGGGCTCCTCCACTCTGCTTGTGTCAACACCTAGTAAGGGCTAAAAACGAGAACTTGTGGTGAGTTCCGAACGATATCCAGAAATGCTGTCTAGGTAGGAGGTTAACTAAGTGTTGATACACGACCCCTGTGGGAGCTCATAAAGGCGTGGTCACGCTCTGTCACTTTTATAAACTTTTAATTCTATCACACGCATGTGCCATATGCATCATTGTGTAATTATATGTCCTCTCGATGACAGCACAAAACATCCTGTGCATAATAGAATGAGACACGTATTTGTAGGCTATATAGCCTATGTATGAAAATTAAACATCCTCTATAGCGGCACTACAACCTTTCTGTCTCTCCACTCCCTGTGAATCAATGTTTAATGAACGTAACTCTTACCTCCCCAAACTTTAGGTATTAAAAATAAAAAATGTATTTATATAGCTACTATCATTATGCAATGCACGTATATCGAATAATACATTCTGATATTATGATAGCCTAATAGGCCTGTGTTAAATAAAACAAACTAAGCAGTAAACACATTTTGCCAAATGTGCTTAATGTGTAGGCTATAATTTATCCAGCAACATCATACGGTTCAGAATAAAATTAATAAACTTATTTGATTTAATTCAAAATGAATAAGCACAATGGATGACCTGAGGTAACTGTAATGTTGGAAATAGAGCTTTTAAAAACAAAAACAAAACAAAAACTTTAAACCCTGGCACTGAACCGCAATGCAATGTAAAAAAAAAAAAATCTAGCCTTTCGAGATTAAAGTCGAAATATTTCGAGAATATATTTTTCTAGACTGCTGACTCTATAGGTCAGTAGCATGGAAAACCATGGACATAGCCTGCCGGTGTGATTTGTATTTGCCGATTTGTTTCATTTTCTCAATGGCGGTCAATTCTAAGCACAATGGAAAATTCGAAAAATTTTCCGTTGTGTTGTGGCTCATTTCCGTTGTGTTGTGGATTCATTTCGTTGTGTTGTGGCTTAATTTCGTTTTGTTGTGAACTTATGTTTGCTTTTTAAATTTCGTTGTGTTGGGCACTACTGGGCCACCGTACGTCTCCATAACAACAATGTGTAAACATTTCCGATAAGGTAAAAATTAATAAATAGAATAAAAAAGAAAACACTCGCAGCTCAACGGTAAAATATCTCTCTTATCCACAGATTATTTTAACACGGCCTGTTGAAAGGTTTAATAAATGTTGTTGTTTTGTTTGTTTTTCATATCTATAGGATACGATGTAAACAACTTGTGTAGCCTATAACTGAAAATGAGCAAGACATTAGATACAACATCTCTAGCAGAGGCCTTCATACAGTTCCAGTTAGTACGGTGCTCAATATTGTCTTAATCTAGGCTACTTTGCGTTTTTATTCCCATGATTTAATAGTCTATCTTAATTTATTTCTAATAGAATTCAGATTAAAAATAAAGAAATTCAAGATTCTAAGGATGAAATGTGCCAACTAGAAGATAAGAAGCAAAAACTGATAAAGCTGGTAAGTGGTGACCCTAATGTTGCTGAAGATGATGACGAAGAGGAGGAAGGCTAAATTCAAACACATGTATCTGCAGCAGGAGCAGCTGAGAGAAGAGAAGACACGTCACGTGCGTGAACTAAATAAACTGATAAAGGAGCGGGAGAGGAACCTGGAGCAAAAACAGCGAGAAGATGAAGATCAGGTGAAACAAACGACTCAAGAAAACATGGAGATAAAACAAGACCAAGAGAAACAACTAGAAGGTACCCGAGTGACACAACAAAGATTTGATGGAATAGTACACTCAAAAATGAAAGTCTGTCGTCATTTACGTTAACTGTTAGCTTACTTTCTTTCTTCTGTGGATCACACACACACACACACACACACACACACACACACACAACATTTATTGGGCCTTCTTTTCAGTTATAACATTCAGTATGGCCTATGGGTAGTCTTTCAAGCTTTAAAAGAAGCGTAATTTTTGATAATAAAATAAAAATTACAAGGGCCCATGCATGAAAAAAAAGTGTGTGAATGAATAAATCATTGATAATAAATAATGCAATATAAAAAATAAGAATGGTCAATTCTGGTGTTCATGGTGACTTTAACGTATAAAGACGTTTTTTTTATATATCAAATTCAGATGAACCCAGAATACGCGCAAACGTTTCACATTAAGTTTTTCCCATAGAAAACCATATGAAAATGCTTAACATGCAATCTAGCACGTTGCGTTCAAATCCTGGGCTCATCATTGCCTGTATTCATCATTGATAAGGTGTAGTACTGATTTTAATGTTTTATCATGTCTTAATTCGGCTCATATGCCACGTTGAGCGTTTTCCACGTATTTAGAATGTCCCCATATTTCAAGCTTCAAAATTCCATAAAAATTATAAAACAATTCAACATGATTTATAGGCTTAATTTCACATTTAAAGCCATATATGATAGCTTTGTATTGATGTGTTCATGAGAAGTAGCTAGCGACGAATGAATCAATCAAAAGTCGGATCTTCTCAGCGAAATAGTTGATCCAGTTGATAAACACGATCCGATTGATTCACATATTGAACAGGTTATCGAGTCGCTGACTGGTCTGTTCATCATACAAAGCAATGGCTATAGAACACTTGAAATATAGCGCACAACACGTATTGGTACTGAATAGCTACTTTTATTCATTATTGTATAGTGAGCCTTTTCTTGGATGGTTTACGCGGCGTTGTAATGTTTGTCGTGTGTGTATTTGTGTGAGAGAACTACGCTGTAAACTTGCAAGGCTGCAGGTGCAAGTGGAGGAACTGCAGACGGTCAGGCAGGAATGGCTACAGTACAAAAACGAGGGCAGCATTAAAGACCATCAAAAGATAGAAAAACTGGAAAAAAATATTGCCTTTACACAAATGATTTTCCAGGAGTTATCAGGTGCGTTTTCCATCTTCTGCTTTAACTTTACAGCAATCAGAACACAAATATCTATTATGTTTAAATGTTTTATTATATCTCATACAATTGTGGTCATAAATTTACATCTTGAAAAATCAGCAGTTATATATAATTATTATTATTTATTACCTCCCTAAATAAACTGTCACATAACAGATGTCTACATTTAGCCAACAAGACAAATAACAGCTAAATTTATTTAAAAAAAGAAAAGATTATTAATCTTAATACTGTGTGTCATTATCTGGATGATCCATGACTTTTATTTATTTAGTGATAGTTGTTTATGAGTTCCTTTCATGTCCTGGGCAGTTAAACTGAAGAAAAATCTATGAACTATCCTAATCTTCCAAGTAAAAATCACAGTATTAAGAATCAAGTTTATGTAAACTTTTGAACTGGTTTGTGTAAATTGAATAATAATGTTTGTGGATTATGTAAACATGTGCTATGTGAAAGAGACTATTCAGGGCATAACTAATAAAACGATCCATCTATTTCAAATTATTAACAATTTGCAGATGTATGTAAAGTTATGGCCACAACGTTATTGTTTAAATTATATAACAGAACTAATAATTTAATAAAAAAAAAAAATCAGAACATTTTCAGAGATCTCTGGCTGCAGCTGTTGAAAAAACCAAGCAAAAGGAAGCACAGAGTATCGAGGTTATAAATCAGCTTGCCTTAAAGGTACTGCAGTCTGCCGACACATTGTCTAGTAGGCCTATATATGTTCTGAGTTACTGAAGCGGTCTTTGTGTTTCAGAGAGCAACTGAAAACCTTGATAAAGACAGTAAATCATTGATTAAAGAAAATATTCAGCTGATTAAACAGGTGTGGTCTAGATTTAGGTTTTATCATACTTGCATCCTATCGTACGTGCAAAGATTATAAAGAGCAGCTGATCTCCCATGTCAGGTTCCCCTATATATTAACCTTGTCGCAGTGTTGGAATCCACAATCCAGCAGCTAGAAAAGGAAAACCTGGAACATGTTGATAATCTTTTCCAAATACTCCGTATGGATGATCCTCTGATCAGGTATGAGTTTGACTTTGAAGCTGTGAGATTTTTCTGGACCATAAAGTTTGAATTCATAGTGTTCTCTTGTGTCCCTCAGCCAAGATGATGAATTTCTTGCGCAATCTGCTAGCGTTGGGTCCCATGACACCCGTAGTATGGACAGGAACATAATGAAAATAAGCCTTGAGGAAACATCAGGTAATCCAAACATCGCTAATAATAGCAGTGTTCAGTCTAAGAATAAAAAACAAGACTTAACTGAACACCTGGTGCTTTCACTAAGCAGCATTGCCTTTTTATAACCAATAGATGGCGCCATAACCGTAGAAATACTAAAACAGTAAAGAAGAGTAGCATAAGTATGAATCGTGGAGAAATCCATTAGCATTCCCATTTATTTAAATGGCAGTAGTTCGGACTCTTGGAAGTATGTGATTTGAAATCTTTGTTCATCCATCTTTGTTTAAGAGAGCTCAGTTGTGCCATCAGATTGTTTTGAGCCAATCACCAGCATAGTTACTCTAGCCTGGAGACTGGAGATAGAAATGTGACATGACAATGCTGATTGTCTAATGGAAAACAGTCTCAAACCCTAACAACCATTCTAAGGTGTAACTTGGGGACAAAAAGGATACTATATAAGGATTACAACAGTTGCCTAATTTGTTGCCTGAACAGTAAAGGTGCAGTCAGTTAACATTTCTCTGCAAATTTTGTCAGCAAAAACTAGTCATTTCGATAAAATATCCAATTGTGTGGATTCCTGTGACGGGAAATATTTCCCAAATGTTTCGAGTTAGTCACATGGATTCAACACGTTGACCAACAGAAAGCTGACTTCTGTGTGAACTATGCTTCCTTTATCTGTACACTATTGACCACAAAAAAGACCTTTAATGTCTGAGAAATTGTGCTAATGTGAATACACCTATTACTCAAATCAATAACAGCCATTTTAAAAAACCCATAGGAAATATGATACGTTAATTTTCTTCTGAGATTCAAGACTACAAACTGACCAGCTTCATTTAATTAGCACTAAACTCTTCTTTGACCAACTAAAATTCAACAAAGCAATAAGACTTTTATTGTAATCATATAAGTACAACACTTTAAATAATCTACCACAGCCCAGTATTACCAGTTTGGGAGACTTTTATAGCTCTCTGAATACTAGCACAGTTCAGCCCGCTCCAAATGCTCCCAAAGTAGAGGAAGTCGTGTCATTACATTACAGGGGAGCAGTGTTTTCATTAGCGCTCAAAACTTTATGTCCTCAGCAGTTTAAACTTAATGGCCTCTGAGTGCACATCTATAGAGCCAATAGCCACACACATTGATGTTAGCCAGCAAATACTTATTAATAACTGATAATGTCAATTTTATACCAGCATTGGTCAACAAACCCCCGTATTCCCTCCAGCTGTTAGCTGAAGAGGCTCAACAGGAAAGAGATGCTACCGCCTGTGATGGCACAACTCCTTCCACCCCACCTGACCTCAGCGAGATGTACAGTAGGCAGACTACTTTCACGGTAAATTAATTGTACTACATTCATAGACAATGCTAGCTGTGTTCTCCCCACCTAGTCACATTCAGAGTGAAGATGGAATCAATAAACACTCGTTAATTTTTGATTAGCAACGAATGCATGACTATAATAACACCACCTCCAAACTGTTTATAACAGATATTATCCGGTAAAGTACCCAAAAAGGCTCTCTGCCAAAGGCAGCAAATCTTAAATAGGCCCTCTCAGTGGCACATAAGGGAGATAAGGCCTGTGGAAACACAGTGTTAGTGATTTTCCCGCTGCCAGTTCCAGGCATCATGGGCTAGAATATAGATGAAATGAGCACGGATGGGGAACAGTCACCGCCCTTGTTAATGAAGCCAATCTTAAACCCTCTTTAAGCATGCTGCATTTGTGTTTGTGTTAAGGGGGCGATGCACCTGGACTTGCTGGGGCAGAAACTGTTGTGCGTGATAGGTAAAGCATCCCCCCTGCACCCACCACCGAACAACCCTGTGGATGCGAGCGAGGAGATGACCTTTGACCCGTTGCAAACTGCAAAGTGGCCGATTACAACAAAGATCATCAATAGAAAGTTTCAGCAGTCAGCTTCACAGTCTGGAGAATCTGATGCATCTGTATACAACACCTGTGAAATTCAGCAGTTGTTAGATGATAATTAAAATACATGAATGACAAGTCATTTTCATGGATTCCAAAAAACAATCACATACAACATTAAAAAAATGTGATCAATAAGTAAAGAAACACTTAATTCTGTGGAAGATGCACTTTATTTGAAAATCACCCAAATTCTGCTTCATTTTTTTGTTGTCATATAAACAAAATAGAATCTGCAGGGATGATGCAGTATATATGCTAAATCAATGGACAGAATCGCCCTCATATTCGGACCACCCTTTGTGTACTTCCCTACTGGACAGGGCCTGTTTTATGTACACTAAGCACTGATCAACAGTGCCCCCTTTCTTCACGCTACAGGACCTACAGCTAGACACTACCGACCCCATCCAATACCGACAGCAACCTGCGTTTCTCACTCACATTTACACACTCGCACCCACAAACACACACACCCAACTGCTTTTGGGTGGCCCGAAAACAAAGGCGACTCTGCACATTCAGGTTGAAAAGGCAGCCATATAACTGTCAAATGTAAAATAATGACATGCCAAGCAGAAAGCAATACAAATCTTCCCCAAATGCAATGCCGCTGAATCACAAATGTAGTGCTTTGCTAAATGCTCCCTCTCGAACCCACAACCCCCCACCCCCAGCCGGGGCACAGAACTGACTATGTGGCATAATGATCTGTATATTTTATCCTATGTCCGTTGCAAATGGAGGGCGGTGAGCATTTGAGCAACAAAGAAATTGCACTAGACATACAACTGCTTCTGAGAATACTTAGTGCTGTATCAGTCAGTTTATAGGTGTCCATTTCCCCCCATTTTTTTATACCCATATGAACGCATAATTCGAAACACCTCCCATAAGGAAGAGCTTTAAAGAAAGAAAAAACAGTCCTCAATGGGTAAATCATAAATAAATACAGACAATACACAAGGAATGTCTACTGCAAATGTCATAACATAAAAAAATTGAAATAATAGAAACCGATGTTAGAATTTCTAATTGGAGATGGTTAAATCAGGTAATGCTTGCTTGATGATCGGATAAAGACAACTTCAGCCAAATCCCGATCCCTCGGTTCTCCATTCCATGGAAAAAAAGTGAAGCTGTGTTTGTGAAAACCCACCACATTCCTGCACTCACCTTTGTGTTTCGTTACAGACGCAGATCGGTACAATAACTGTTACCGCATTAGACAAATTACAAAATGAGCGCGCTGTGTCCTCATATCTGGGCAACAAAAGTCTTACCCCTCCCAACCCCATCCATCGTATCCCATAATGCTCCCACCCCTCCCTCGGATTCCTGTACAGGTTTGTACTGGGACAGAACTCTCCTTGAAGTGCCGAACAGCCAACTGGAGAGAGATTAAAGGTTTGAGATTTGCTGTATAATTCATCCTTGGGAAGCATCGACCCTCCTTCACCTACATGAACTGCATCTGGAATCAGAGAAACGCATATTACTGATGCCGTCAACAGACATTTCAGAACTTGTTTCTGTATCTGACATTTGATTTTATAACACATTATGATAACAGAACCATTATGGCAGTGTCCAGGACAATATGTTTGTTGGATGACTGACTGAATATTCTGATTTTAGAGTCACAAAATGACCTAAATATGCAAATGCATCGAGTAAAGCAACAAATCTATGATGAGATGAGTATATGAGGCTGCAACTCAAGATAACCTTCTAAAAAAATGAATAATTTAAAGGTGTCATATCACTTTTTCCAATTTTATTTGAGAAAAAAAACATTACTAATGCATTAAATAACCAATGTTTTCTTAAGCCCAAAGTATACTCCAATTTTCACGCAGAGTACAGTAAATGACATTTCATCATAAGCGTAACGGGGGCAGTCATGGCCTAATGGTAACAGAGTTGGACTGGTGACCCAAAGGTTGCTGGTTCTATTCCAGTACCGGCAGGAATATGACTGACATGTCCTTGGGCAAGGCACCTAACCCCCAATTGCTCCCCGGGCGCCACTCAAGGCTGCCCGCTGCTCCGGGTGTGTGTATCCACGTTTGCAGTGTGTGTGTATTCACTACTCACTACTCTTCTCCTAATGTGTGTGCACTTACTTGGATGGGTTAAATGCAGAGGTCAAATTCCAAGTATGGGTTACCATACTTGGCCATCAAGTGTCACTTTCACTAATAAGCATGTACTGTACATGCACAGCCAGATTTCAGCCAGGTCATGCAATGCAGAGTTCGACAGACGTTAGTCACCGATCACCACAAACAAAACAGTAGCCGCCTTTTACGGTTCCTTGTGAACCAAAACAACCAGCTGATGCTGCGTTCACAACATAACTACAGTAATTTGAAAGAGATCGAAACCTGTGACGCTATACTCGGATCAGTTAAGTGACTTGAATTTATGCGTTTCAAAGGCAACACTATCAATGGCTAAATGAATCTGCAGCAGTCAGGTGGTACAGGTCAGAGCTCTTTAAGTTATGTTCATTATTATGTGCTTTGAGTCGAGGTAATTTAACGCAGTCTCTAATGACGCTTTGCAGTTCATGTGTTTTGGAGGCATGGCTTTGAAGAGCGCTCTGAAGGGAGGGTTGGAATCTCATGCTTTCAAAGCTATACTTTGAGATTTAATGCTGTGCCTTTAAGACACACCCCCTCCACATGTAAAATGAACAACAGCAATAAATTGATTGCAACACCCCAAAGATAAAAAAAAAAACTTTACACAAACTTTTTCTTCTCTTTGTGCAATAGCCTTTGGTTAGCAAAGTTAAGCTAACCGTTAAGTTAACTGTTAAGAAAAGCTTTCTTGATTAGCTTGAACAAGATATCTACTACTATGCAAATCCTGCATCACATTCCAACAGATTTAGAAAATTCACACTGAAATGTGCAACATAAAAGATTTGACTGGACTGAAATTATATTTTTTGGTGATGTATGCCAGACTTCAATCAATTACTCTGCTTAAACTCTGTCCCTTTCTTACAATCAACTGCAAGCTCACACTCAGATCTGCCTCGATCCAATCAACAACCGATGCACAGAACCAAATCCCCGCCCAACATTTTTTCCTTTTTCGATAAGAAAAATAAGATAATTCGGATGTACGTCACAACACTGAAGAAAATATCTATCGCTACTTCAATTACATTGTGACCTTGAAAGATTTAATTCTGGATGATATGACCTCTTTAAATCCCAGGGAGAAACAGAAAAAAATCATGCATGATTTGTATATGAACTTCAAGAGCTCTGTAAAAATGCCTCCGTTTTAAGGAAGATCATTTCAACAAGCTGAACTGTTACAAATCACATCATAATGATGGATATAGAGAACATAAGTATTGCAGCACATAGAAAAACAGGGGTAAGAGTTTTGACAATAGAAACAACAACAAAGCAAGAAGCGCCGATCACACACAAACACACACAGCAGACATGCTGTACCTAAAGACGCTCTAAAGGAAATCCTTCAAAGACAGCTGTGCAAAAGGGTCCTGTCCCGGAGCTCTGAGAGGACTTGAACTGGAAGGACTAGAGGCTGTAGAGAGCTAGTTTAGAAAGAACGAGAAAGATTGAAGGGGTCCGAGGACAGCCACACACACACACACACACACACACAAGAGGAAAATTCAGAGCCAGACAGGCTAGAGAATAAAAGAGGTTCAGAAAGAAAAAGGGTGTTTGCTAGCCACTAAAATCCTTCTCGTTTTGCAAGGCTGTGGGATGGTACCGATTTCCTGTGCTAACACTACTACAGAAATGAAGCAGGAGTGGCGGGGGACACCATATGTATTTCGAGCTGAGATTTAGGTGCGATTGTGGAATACATATGCTTCCCCAGAGATGCGTGAAGGCCACCATGCTAGCTTTCATTTTCAGAACAGCGCTGCGATGGCACATGAGGGTGAACTAACTACAGCGCATTCTGAATAAAGCCTCTGGCGTTCTAGAGCGGCTTCTAGAACAGAGCATGATCAGTCAGGGTAGAGCTGATGGCTTTATTCCGAAAAGTATCATGGGGCTGGATAAATGCAAAAACTGCAAAGACCTATGGATAACTACTGTGCTCTAAAATGGATTAAGGTGTGGTCACGTTACCCAAATTTCACAGGCAAAAAAGATCAATTGTCTGTTAGCTATAGTTTAGTGAGGAAGCAAAACTCACACAGAAATCACTTTCAAACCAAGCAACTTTCTGTTGGGAAAAGCGGCATATTTGCATGACCAACTTCCATTTGAAATCTGTGTGGGGAGATCCAGATCATGTGAATTCCATTAGAAATTACTGGATTTTGTCTGCGAAAATTCGTCAACACAACAGTAAATCTGACCACAACTTAAGGCTTCCAAATTTGACTTGTAACCTTATTATGGCATGAGGTTATACCTGTGCCCCTGAGATTGGGCCAAAGGGATTGGCCGGCCGCATCACAGGCTGCGCGTACATCATGGTAGGCTGGGTCATCATGGTCATGGAGCCCATTTGAGGCGGCTAGAAAGGGAAAAAAACCTAAAAATTAAAGGGATAAAGAAACAGAAAGCAATGTGCAATGTCATGACTTTGTCCTGTCATGACTTTTGGGACAGAGTGTTAGCATCTGGAACTTTAAATGCCAATGGTTTACAGAGTTCCTCTGTTCACATTGTGTTTGAAAGTACTGAAACTCAGCAAAGAGGAATGTGAGCCAGTCTGAACTCAATGTTCACATCTGATCAGACTAAAGTTAATGTTTAAATCCACCTGAGCTACAGAACACACAGCAGACAGGAAAGGGGTGGGGGGTGTTTAGTTCTAACTCTTAACAGGAAAAACTAAGGTAAATACAAGATTTGGACTGGAGAATTTAAAATGTATGAGTCATAATAGCAGTTATGTAAGTGCAGATGCTGTTTTTGAAAAGCATCATTGACAAAGCGCCTCTCTTTTAACCATTAACCTCGGCCTGCGCTGCTTTACCTGTATGGCTTACTCAACCTCTATCATCGAGTATAATGTAAAACTCTAAAAGAGGAGAGGAAAGGAAAGACTCAGTGTTGATTATAGATAGAAGCTTCATGTCCATGTGCCCCCTCAGTCCAAGTGGATTTAAATGCAAATAATAATAAAATGAATAATGCATTAAATTTTATTATAATTTAAAATAAAATTATTATTATTAATTACAATATATTTCTATTATTAACAATAACAACAACAATAACAATTTTATTTAATTAAATAAAATTACAAATCTATTATTATTAATATAATAAATAGGTGCTACATCCGGATCTCTTTCATACTTAAATTTCATACTTAAAAAATTAATAATGTGTAATAAATTAATACACATTATTAAATTGTTAATAATTATGAATAAAATAAGGAGCTACACCAGAATTATAACATTGGTTCCCGCTCATGCTTAATAACTAACTAAACAAATACTAGAGCATCCCGAACATGTGAAAAACTCAATGATGCCCATCTTTTTTTCTTAAAGCTAAGAGCTCATGGAGGAGAAAGCAATGCAGAAAAACCCGCAAACATGATGAATAAAGCACAGAGAGAAAAAAAAAAAGTCTCAATGCACTCAATGAAGAGGTGCTTGGAGCTCTAGAGAGCCCTTTATCGTGTTCTGCACACCCACACTATACCGGTGCGGGCTGACAGCATCACTGCAGTCTCCAAATATACAGGAGTAGAAAAGATAATACTTCTGACACTGATGGAGTGAGTAATGCAGTCATTTCTACTCACCATTGTGTATCCCATCATTCCTGTGGGCGTCGTGGCAGGGAAGGCCATGACTGAGGGAGCCTAGGAGGACACATTCGATGTTAGAACAGAAATACCACAGGTGAAACATCATCAGGTTTTTTTTAGCATGAAAGAGCGATTCTTCTGAACACCTTAAGTGAGAAATTTCCACTCGTGCAGCCATGAGATCACAACTGCCCCAGACACGCCATCTCAGTTTCCACGTTTACACACGGCGCACAGTGAACAAAGGCAACTTTGTGCAAGTGGACTAACAGAATGCTCTTTTCGAAATTTATTTTACTTCAGTATTTTAGCTTTCTCTCTTCATGGAGAGTCGCTCACATCTGGGAAACATTAAAGATGTCTTTACACACAGAGCATCAAAACAGGAAAATAGGCAAGGAGATAAAGAGGAGGAGAGCGAGAAAAAGTTTGTGTGTGTGTGACCTCTTTGAAGGCAGAGTGATTAGTTGCAGGTGCAGAGCTCTGGTGGAAGAGAGAAGCTCTTTGTGAAGGAGCTGTGAGATTCTCAATAAGGCCTTCGGTAGCCACAGATACACTATTATTTCCTCTGGTGCGTCGCTCCTCTGAACGACCTCCTAAATTCAATGATGGTGACCAAATGACCAATAAATTGTTAAATAAACATTTTTATCGAACACGGGGTAATTTACCCATGAACTATGACAACTTCTGAAAAAGCAGAGGAGATGTCATAAAACCCTTTACGAAGCTGTGATTGATAAAAGTAAAAAGATATTTAATTAATTGACAGATATTTCATTATTCATGCTAATTGTCCCTTTAAATTCAACAAAAGTGACAGTAAAGACTTCTACATTGTTACAAAAATATTTTTCAAATAAGTGTTGTTCTTTTCAACTTTCTATTAATTAAGGAATCCTGAAATAAAATAAATCTGCATATTAGAATGATTTCTGAAGGATCATGAGACACTGAAGACTAAAAAGTAATGTGCTAAAAAAATAGCTTTGTAATAAGTAATAATAATCAATTAATTACATTTGATTTTAAATATATATATATATTAAACTGTTTTAAATTGCAATAATATTTTAGAATATTATGTTTTTACTATACGTTTGATCAAATAAACGCAGCCTTAGTGAGCCTACTTGTTTTGGGGAGAAAAAAAAAATCTTAAAAGATCTCCAATCTTTAAAGTTTTACAAATTCTCTGAACACTGTTGTGAATCTATCTGACCTAAACCAAGTGTGCTTTTCTGTGTATATCACACCGAATCAACAACAAATTAAAATGAATCTCAAGAAAAGTAAGATGAAAAGTAAATATGCTGGCAGAGTTGTGGAATCTCATTAAGATACTGACGGTACAATGTAAACATGGAAATGTAAACTTGTATTTAGACTAGGGTAAGCAAACAGTTCAGCTGTACTGCATTCTTAGGAGAAACATTTAACTCTGCAGGATTTAATGGGACTAAATCATGCTGATGTACTTATAAATCCATCAATATCCTGTTTAAGAAAAAAAAAATCTCTGGTGGAAGTGTTTCCATCAGAACGTTTACCAAGGCACATTATGGATCTGAATCAAACAGTTGGGCATACATTGTATTGGACTTTGCACATTGTCCAGTAAACCTTGCACTGGAAACACTAACCCATTGATTCACACCAGAATGACTACAGTTGTTTGCTGATGGCGATGAACAAATGAAACCGATGAGGGAAGGGTAAAAGAAGAGAGCTGTCAGCCATGCCGAGATAACATTTTGTTAGATCAGCTCATGGGTTTCAGTGCAATTTTGGTCACTCAAACACACACACGCAAAGGTCTTAAATAAGCAAAGGCGGTGCGGTGGGGTTAATATTCTCATGCGTTTCAGAGAAACGTTCAACTCAACAATTTGACTTACGTATTGTGGGAAAAGCATGCCGTTCTGTTTATCCCCCGGACGAGAACAGTTACACAACGCAACAAACACAATTAGAGGGCATACACAACACACTAACATCTCACATTGTAAGCTCACACAAGACAATACATTCCAGCTGTTTTTGAGGGTGGATTACAGATCTTTTCCAAAAGCTAATGTGCAGCATACCTAGACAACAAGTAGGCAGCAAAATCATGTTGCTTTAAGATACCTCAATTTGGTCAAAATAAAAGCAGAATTGCATATATATTTCAGAAATAAGGCAATACCAGTATGCATTTTGACAACCCCACTAAAAAAACAAAAACAAAAAAAACAGCAGTAATAAAAATAATAATAATAAAGAAAAGTATCCTGATAAGTACTGCTAGAAAATAGTACTACTAATTAAAATACTATTTTATCCAACATTTGTGTAAAGTATCAAGTTGTTAGCTCAGCCAAATGCTAACTTCAAAGTATATTGATATGGAATCAACTTACAATTTGGAAAAGTACAACAGTTGTACCCATTCAGAAATTGTTAAACACAAGAGATGACACAAGCGCACCAACAAAGTTATCCACAGTTAATGATAAACAGATTAAGTAAATGAAATGCATCAATGAGTCGAAGTTCCATTACATGACAATAAAACCTGTTAAGCAAATGTTTAAAGAGATAGAAGTCTCTATTGATCATTGTACACCTACAGAACAAATGTTAGCCTATAAATGTTATCTAGCCTTTTTCTGTCTGTATACATCGTCGTCCAATCATTGGACTGCCATTTTGGTCACATGAAATTAGTTTTTGCTAATGTACAATTCTTCAATTCAGTCACTTATGATGTTGTCTTAGAAGGTAGCTCCCCATGTAGATAGCGAGGCAGCTCATCAGGGTTTGGAACAGAGCCCATGTTTCAGAATCAGTGGAGGATCTCCAACTATTATCCGTCTATTGGTTTATGACAGCTGTTTCTAGCATGAGTTTTGTTTCATTTTAGTAAGAGAAAGCACACATTGTGTCCTCACCATAGTGGCAGGGTTCCATGTTGTGGTCGGAGCCATCTTTGGTTGCCAGTTGGTTCCTCCAGTCAACTTCTTCTCTCCAGGTTGAATCCAGTGCATGTCACTGAGGAGGAACAGAAGAAACAATCATGATAAAGTTTTAAGAACACTATGAATTTAAATTGAGATCAATCGTAAATGTTCATACTTCTTCATTGTTCCATTTCCAATACCGAGATCTATAAAAAAATTAATTAAAAAAAGAGAGAGAGAAAAACTTGTTAGGACTATGCAAGCCATTGCGTAATGCTCAATTCACCTTTTTAACATACTATATCAATAAATATATCTGCCTATGCTGTTCCTGATTATTACTACCAGAATACAGACAGGGCTGCATGATTGGGGGGGGGGGGGGATTTTGATTACTATAAAGCTGCTCTGAGACACTGAAAACAGGATCATGAGCTGCATGTGTGCCATGCTTCACTCTGAAACACGCAGTGCATTTTTTAAATTAAATTTCAGTCTTTGCGATTCAATAATTGCACCAAGCCAATTTTATTTCAATTAATCGTGGAGCCCTAATACAGAGAGTTTGCTTGACGTGACAAGAACAGGACGCTTACTGCCCACAAGGTTGGCCAGGGAGGAATCCAAGTCATCGGAAACCAGTTTGCCTGCTTGGGAGCTGGGCGTCAGGCCCTGGTTGGGAGAGGCCACTGTGGGTTTCAGGAGGCCACCTAAAATATCATCTTAAACAAACAGAGGAGAGGGAATGGGAGAGGGATAAAAAAAAAAAAAAAACGCAGACAACACACACAAACACAAAAAGCACATTTAGGTTGGGTGGAGCAAGAGGCAGCTGGCCTCAGAGCAAATGTTGCAGGACAGAAAAGTGAAAGAATGTGGGTAAAATCTTGTGAAGTCAACTCACCCAGACATGCAGTGCCATGCAAAGCCAGCGGCCCAAACAGATCAAACCACACAGTGAGAGGAGAAAAAGAGGACAGGATGAGGAACATCCCAAAATATGATTGTGCAACTTAATGGTGGTCTTATTTTGACACGACACAGATTCACAATAAAAGAAATGCTTAGAAATTTAAGCTAAATTCAAGTCAACTTCTGTAATGTACCATATTTTTTTCCCTTTAAAATAACATGCTTGAAAAGACCAAGAACGTGAATTAAGACAGTGAGTTTTTAATTTAACATTGATTGGTTTTATTTATTTTTTATTATGTGTTGTGAGCTGAATTCAAACCTGAGTTGCCAATATGAGCATCAAGGCTCAATGTTTTAGCGTGCTAACCACTGCTCCAACTGATATCCTGATTTCAAACCAATCATGGGTTTATACCAAAAGTAAGACTCAATGAAACCAAGATTCAAGCAAATTAATGCTACAAGGTTGTTTTATGAGAAGCCTAATGTGTGATTTTGTCAGTGCAGTGTAATAAGATGCGTGTTTGAAAAGCAAGTTCCAAACATGCAGTATTGAGAACATGACACAAAAGAGATCAAGTGCTTAATCACATTGTGATCCCTTTTCTTATGAAAATCACACAGCTAGCTGAAGCACGGTCCAAAGATCTACTCCAAAAAGGCTCTGGGCCCCCAAAACACATTGGCTTTCAGCAGTATGATGGATGTGAAGCATCATGTGGAGAGAAAAGCAATGAGTGAGTCACAGCAACTGGGTTAACATCTCTCTTACCAGTCGAGTCTGTGCTGTTGGCGGCCGACTTATTGCCGAACACGGAGTCAAAGTCGACATTAAGGCCTGTCGAACTGGGAGGCTGGGCGGCGGGAGGTGCAGAGAACCCTGTGTTAGAGAAAACAAGGTCAGACCTAAAAGAAAACACCACAGGCTGGTTCACCTACACGTTATGGCTGGAAAAATACCAGAAAAGTCATTTTAAACAATGGTTAATGTTTTCTTCCAGTTCATGTGTAATGCATAATTGGCATCATTAATTTAAATGAATAATTTCTGTTGTAGTCGAGAGAGTTCCAAAAATGTCAGCTGTTTGACTGGGTTACGCCCACAACATGATTGTAGTAACAACAAAAAAGCAGCTATTTAACTTAATGCCAATCTATCCTGTCAGATAAAAGCTCCTCATTTATTCCCCTTCTTCATTTTACCTGTAAAGTTTCAACTACTATCCTAAATGACTATGAGCTATTTAAAATAACTAATAAAATATAAATATATGGAAAATTCACTACATTTTATATTATTATTACTTTTCTATATTTTTTTAATGATTTAATAAAATAAATTGTGACATTTAGACTAATTAAATTAAATATGCAAAATAAAATATAAACATTGGATGAGAAACAAAATTATAAATGTTGCCCTGCCCAATAATTTAAATCAAATTAAAGTTGAAATTAAAGTTGAAGTACTAAAAATCACTAAAAGTGAAATTAAAAATAAATTAAAGCTAAATAGAACTAAATTAAAAAACAATAAAATGACAAAGGCACATAAAATGACTAAAAATAAAATAAAAATTCTAAATATTGACAAATACATGCGTTTAATAAAAAATAATTATACATACATGAAAGTATATAAATAATACTAGAATACCATTGCCAATGTGACATTGAGGAACTCAATGCGAAAAATGCCTTTTTTGGAATTTACATACAATTATACTGATTAATTGTTATTTTGAACTATTCCAATTAATAATTAATTGGACTAAATTAAGGTAAACTATTAAAATGGCAACCCTATTTAAAAAAAATTATGCTAATGATAAAAGTTGAAAACACATGTTGCAAACTGGAACTGTGAGCCGAATGTCTGAATCAACTTCCAACCTGTTCCTACCAGCTCAACAAAAGCCCACCTGCGAATGGAACGAAAAGGACAAGAGACAGCTGTAGGACACAGAAAGATAGAGACAGGCTGGAGGGACGACACCTACCTCCGAATAGTCCAGCTACAGCGGAGGGCTCAGAGTGGAAGAGAGGAGTGTTAGGGTAGGCAGCCGGAGAACAGAACGAGTCTGACAGGCCCAGAATAAAAGCACAGGAGAGCCAGAAATGGAAAAATTAGTCAAGTGAGACAGGAATATGCAATAAAGAAGCAAAAATAATATCAGGAAAGAAATTATATAAAGCCTGCATACTCTATATTTAAGTAAAGAGGGTGAAGATAAAACAAAACCGCAGTTACATTTTTTTGGGGAGGTAAAAAGCACTCAAGAGGGGAAACAACGTCACTATGTTTCCTGAGGTCAGAAAACATAAATCACACTGGGACGTCTGTACCTGAGAGGAAGCAGCCCATCTGAGCAGAGGGCTCGACGGGTGACGCAACCGAACTGCTCGAATCAATAAAGGGATTGTAATTATCTGGAGAACCAAGAAATGAAATTGACATTTGGGAAAAACTTTCAAACTTAACACTCTAAGGATGGGAGAAATAGAAAAAGGGTAAAGGAAAAGGGCAGCAAAGCACAACCAAGCAGGTTTTTGAGTGAGGTGGTCCAGAGACCATCATAAAGAGCCATACAGAAAAATCACCATATAAAAAGCAATTATTTGAGGTTAAGTGTGGGCAAAAAGGACCACCAAATACAAATAGGGCACATACATTTTTAAGCAGTTAATTTGTACTTGATAACAGCCATTCTCACTCTTGATTGCACTCATTTATTCATATTAGACCAGCATTACTAGACCATAAAAGCTAAGTCACCATATCGCAGCTGTACAAACAAACACGCTTTACAGTAGCAACAAAACATCTGTCTGTCACTCTCTCAAATATGTTATTGTTCGCTCCGAGAACATAATAAATAATGTCCTCAGCATAGAACAAACTCACAGAAGCTAAACTTCCTTTATTGCTTTGACAACCATAGAAAGGCATACACACATTCACAAACAAACACACACTGGCTGTTTTTCAAAACCTAAGCTGTGTTCAGAATAGCATACTTCTCTTAACATCTCTGCAGTATATATTGCATATGACAATTTTATAAATTATAATTTGGTATGATTTACATTTGCCAAAATGTGCAGTATACAACCCAAGTACACTGCAAGAATCACTGTATCCCACAATGCAATGAGCTTGACTTGAACCATTTTTTATTAATTTCCACTAATGATACCTTATTTTTTTTTTTTTTTCACTGCTGTTGTTGTGTGTATCAATGAATTGAAAATATTGTACATATGCCAATCATGAATTTTATTTTTTTTTCATTTTCGATAACTAAAAAACAATTAATAAAGAATGTAATAAAGTAATTGGGGCCTAACATACACCCGGCGCAATGCGGCGCCAGGTGCGAAGTAAGTGTTTTTTGCTAGTTTCAGCCCGACGCAGTTATCTTTTTCACGTCCTGTGCCACGTTGTTTAAATTGTCTGAAAATGAGGTGTGTTCAGGCGCATTGTTGGCACGTTGCTATTTTGAGGCAACTGAAATAGACTGTGTCATTGACCAACTGAAACCTGGTCAATGGAGCAATATTTGTTAGTAATGTGCGCCTATAGGCTGGTCCACAACACGCGTACACTTTGTCCCGTAGATGAGACTCTGATTATTGAACGTTACACCCAAAACACACCCATTACTCAAGATAATAGGGACAACCCTTTTAGACCATCCGCCGACCATTTTTCCCATCTTTAAACTAGCAAAAGTGGATTACGGACACCATGCGCTTAGATCGTTAAAATAGGGCCCTTAAAGTAAAATAACATTATATAAACATTATTGTATAATTCTATATAAAACATTTAATGCTTAATAGACAGTTTTACATACTATTTAACTAATAAGAATGTGAAATGTAATTAATTTTTTGTGAAAATATTGCATTCAGTAGTATACACCGAATACAACCTATGCAGTATTTTATTTAGCTCTGCCTTCACAGACAGCCTCTTTGGGCATTATAGGTGCTTTTGAAGTTTTGAGTTAGATCTAAAATACTGTCTAGGTAGGCAGCTCACTAGGTTTTGAGTACACAGCCAATATGAATTTGAGACACGCGTATCAGATATTTTAAGGGTGAACTCGGGTCACTGCCCAGCTGGTCTTTGTACACTTGATGCGGTGGAGCATTCAGGAAAAACATGAAAGAGGAGGGAAAACGGACTAGCACGCAGCAGGCGAAAGAAAGCAAACAGTGCACTACATGAGAGAAAAAGGACAGCTGTTTACCACCGAACATTTCATGACTGGGTGTCCTAGAGGAAAAACTAACAGCATCTGAAGACACAACAGGCAGATGGACAGGATCAACAACAGGTTTTATAAGGAAAGGATTTAAGTTTGGAATGGAGTCGTCAACAGCCTCTGTAGACGTGAAAGGATCTACACGGCCAAAGACAAGACAGAAACAGAAAATAACAAGAAGAGGTTAGAGAGAGAGAGAGAGAGAGAGAGCAAGAGAGAGAGAGAACATGCAAACAGAGACTAACAGACAAATGAGGTGGAGTCTGTTTGGTCTAGACTTGGATGCTTTCAGATGTAAATAAACTACCATCTCACTGGACTGAATGACACGGGTTGTAATGTATATGTAACATAAATCGTGCATCCAAGCTAAATGGACAGGAATGAATTAGGATAAATATTAGAATGCATAAAATTGTATTTGACTGGCAATCAAATAAATTGAGTAAACCTTAGTGTGATTTGCAGCTTTAAAGTTGTACTAAAATGATTAAATGCATACATATTTATGCACACAATATTGAATAGTATTATTGTTACTCATTACTTATTATTGTAAAACTTTAAAACTGCAAATCCATAAAAACTATTTTACTGGTTATGCATAAGGTCCAATAAAACTTTAGCTTGATTTGCAGCTTTAAAATTGTACTAAATAATAATAAAAAATAAAAATAAAAAAACTTACTCTATTATGTATATATATATATATATATATATATATATATATATATATATATATATATATATATATATATATATATATATATATGTGAAATGAAACATACAAAAAATTAAATAATAATAATATTTAATATGGTGTGTATTTTTTTAAGTACAAATTTACAGCTGAAATGCAGCTTTAATTTACTACAAATATTTAATAAAAAGAAGTTTAAAAAAGATTAAAAAATTGATTTCATGTTGTATATAATATATATCCCAAAATCCAATGTGAAATTTAACACCTACGTATACCTCTTCTAGCTATCATTTTCACTGTTAACATGTTAACCTAATATTAAAGGATTAGTTCACCCAAAAATAAAAACTCAAATTACTCACACATTTTGGTCCAAGTCTTGGAACAAGTCGAAAGGATCACTTTTACAAGGAGTTTTTGGAGTGTGACAACCCAAGTTTAAATTTGTTCCATTATCTTGGAGAAGTGTGGCCAGGATAGCCATCTAAAATGTCTCATTTTGTGTTCCATGGAATGAAGCTCATATGGGTTTGGAACAACATAGGGATGAATAAATGATTACAGATTTATCATTTTTAGGTGAGCTATTCCTTTAAATGCAGTAGGACATGACAGCACTCTGGTGTTGAAAAGTGTAAAGCCTGCTTGAAACTCCAACGAGCTTCAACTCACATCAAGATAATACATCTGGAAAAGTTGCCGAGCGTGTTTTACGTAGTATAATTCAATAAACACTGAAAGCTGCAGGCCTTTTCTGGATCTGCCCGGCTAATATCGGAAACTAATATTACATCAGTTCCATCAGGTTAAATATCATGTTACACAGCCTATCAGCTCTTTTGGTTAAAAATTAGCCCCTCATTTAACAGTTTAGATGTTATTTAGATGCTCGCAACAAGAACATGGTTTCTTTCCTCAAGGATAAAAATCCAGAGGGAAAATTCATGGCTTCAGAGGAGAAGACTGTTGATGCAAGCTCGATTTCTTTGAGATACATATTAAGGCAGATCTGCGAGTTCCTGTGGTGTGACCCGCTCACCTCCCCATGTGTTGGCTAAAGGCAGGCCGGTGGAGAGAGGCAGGGAGGGCTGGAACGCAGGCTGCAGGTCCAACAGATCGTTCGGCACCTTCGGAGTACTGGAGCCAGACAAACACAGAAACACACACACGAATCACATTAATGTCTTCCATTAAAAGGCAGTCGAAGCGGCAAGCGTTTCACAGTTATATGGCAAAGACAAACTTGGCATGTTGATTTGAAGTGCTTAAAGTGGAGACTTGGGGGGGAAATTCACATGCAATCAATACCTCATTCACAGCCAAATCCTGTCTGGCCAGGAATTCACACACTTACAGCACAAACGAGAACCGGAGACTGATTTTAAACAGTTTTTTTTCTACACAAAGCCACGCAGTTTCAGGACAGCAGAGATTAATCTGATTTGAACAAACCCCTAACCGCAAGAATAATAGTAATAATGATGCTCGCCTTAGCAAGAACCATTAATAACGCATGTCCCCGTTGCTCTCTGGATGACATCATCATTATAAGCACATACGCCTGTAACGTAATTGCTGAGTTTAACTTGCCGTCACTGTGTAGTCCTACATAGAGCCCTAATAAAACACTAAAAGCTGAAGATTGCCAAACGATTGCACATGTGCACTCATGCACCAACTGGGAAAATAATCACTACCAGCCGTACATCATCAGAACAGAAAGACTGTGGAATCAATCATTAAATATACAGCAATTAGTTCTGCCCACAATCTAACTGGCTGAAAAGCATTTGAACTTTGCTGTTATTTAAAATCAACATAAAATGGCATTGACATATTTCAACTTGTACAGTATAAAAAAAAAATCAAAACATATAAATTGTAATTTTTATATATTTTTACAAATATTATTTTAATACAGATTATGTGTAACAATTCAAATTATATTCAACAAGTAGACAAAAATGTACAGATACATATAAACACCATTGTTCAAAAGTTTGGAGTCAGTGAGAATTATTATTTTTTTTTTTATGTTTTTGAAAGAAATGTCTTCTGCTCACCAAGGCTGCATTTAACAACAATATGAAATATTACAGTTTAAAATAACTGTTTTCTAAGTTTATATATTTTAAAATGTAATTTACTCCTGTGATGGCAAAGCTGAATTGTCAGCATCATTACTCCAAGTCTTCAGTGTCACATGATCCTTCAGAAACCATTCTAATATGCTGATTTGCTGCTCAAGAAACATTTCCTTTTTTTTTTTTTTTATCAATATTGATAACAGTTGTGCTGCTTAATATTTTTTTGAAAACTGTGATACATTGTATTCCCAGGATTCTTTGATGGATATAAAGTTCAAAAGAACAACATTTATTTGACAGAATTTTTTTATAACATTATAAGGCCGTGTGTCCACCAAAGCGTTTTTAGCCGGCTGAAAACGCTAGGCGCTCTGCTGAAAACGCCTAGCTGTGGGCGCTTGAGAGCGTTTTGGCAGCGCTGCGTTTTTTCAGTTGAGACGATTCGTTGCTATGATACAGAATATCCGCAGCACAGATTACTTGTAACTGATTTCGTAGATAATTTGTTTCATACTAAAAATGTATTTTTCATCCATTTTGTTCGGTTAGCTCTGCTGGTTGATGTCTTTGTACAGAAAGAATGTTGTGACAGTTGGTCGGTGTGATATTAGTCCCGCCCGTCCTCCACTGTGATTGGACGGCTGTGTAAAAAGTGACAGTGATGAGCGCTGCGTTTTTCCCAAAGTTGAACATTTTTCAACTCTCGGCGACCAGTAAAATACGCCGGGCGCTCAGCGCTTGAGCGTTAAATACACGCTCAGCGCCTCGTTACGCTCATGGCGTTTAAAAAACGCGGCGCTCCCATTGAAAACAATTGGAATTTTACGCCAGCTGCGTGAAAAAACGCTTTGGTGGACACACGGCCTAACTATTTTACTGGCACTTTCGATCAATATAAAGCATTTCTGCTGAATAAAAGTATTAATAAAAAAATAAAAAAAATCGTACTCATCCCAAACTGTCAATATAGAAAACTATTACCTGTTAGCAAAGCTACTGGATGTGGAGAACAGGTCAATGGCTTGGACGGTACTGATGGTTCCCGTCGCCGTTGAAACGGGAGATGCTGCAGTCGTGGAGGATGTGGAGGGCTTCTTGGACAGTTCCTTCAAACGCTGCTCCTTGATGTTGGAAAAACCAAACAGGTTAATTGCCTTGTTAATCTTGTATGCTCCAATTTAATCAGGTTTTATATAATCTGATGTAGATGGTCGTTACGTACCTTAAGTGCTTTTAATCGAGCCTGCTCCTCCTCCAGAGCAGCCTGCTTTTCCCTCTCATCAACTTTGGTGAAAGAGATACCCGTGTTGGCCAAGGAGGACACCGCATTGGACAGCGTACTGGCTCTGAGTGGAAAGACAGACAGAGGATCATATTCAGTAAACATGCCACTGTTGAGAACACAAAGGTTGCATTAGCGGAAATCAGCGCTACTAGCATTGGCACAGAGCACATTTTTACTGCTTCCGCTACAGGAACCAACTTTGACTCTTTTTGTGGAAATCCAGGGTTCAATGTTAGCAAAGCTTGCATTTTTTTAGCCTACATCCAAACTGCAAGTCATCAAATTCCTGTAAATTCCTCCTGTGCAACTTAGTTTAAACACTGTTGACTGATTGTCCTAGAAGTATATGTAGCATTGAATAAAATAAGAAAAATTAAATGGTTCATCAAATGATGTACCATTTATGACCTGACAGAAGATAGCAGTTCTTCTACTACTTGAAAAAAAATATTTTCTACAATATTTATATATAGCTACAATATTTATTACATGTGCACCGTGCAAAATATGGGAGAGAAAGAAAGATTAAATATTTAAAAAAGAAAGGATCACTTTTGTATCGATCAGTACAGACCCAAAATAACTCAAGTTAAAAACAAACAAAACAACATTAAATTGTACCAAAACACACACACACATTTTCAATATCTTGTTAATTTAGGTAAATACGATTGCTAGATGTCAGTATTAAATTGTTGTCAGCATAAAAATCAAACACTTTTGAAAATCCCCCTTACTTTAAAAAACTGCACAGAACTTTTCTAACCTGACACAAAACTCCCTGAAACACCTCTCCCACACACGCAGATCCTTGTATGAATGCAGAGCATGAAGACAACAACCCCCTCACATACTAGAAAGTTCAAAATTAACTGCTTGCAAATCACTGTACCTGCTGGCGGCTGTGGAGTCTTTGACCTTTTTCCCCTCTAATGAAGCCAAATGCTGCTCGAGGGCGTCCAGAAGGCTACTAGGGGCCTGGAGGAATGGAAACATTACATTATCTTACAGGCCAGGACACACTCACAGACCACAGAACAAATATGCACACACAATATACAGTATGGGTGATCATTCAATTGGGGGCACGTTCAACAACATGAAATCTTGACAAATTTTACGTATCCAAAATGTTCACGTCCTGGAAACACTTAAGGACCTAACTATGAACAACCTTCCACTAGATTTTGAAAGTTTTTCATGTTGTACCTGATGGTAATGATGTTACAATTTGATGCATCACATTTTGAAGAAAAAGTTTAAAGTGGTAGTAACATTTTTTTTGAGGTTATTACAAAAAAAAAATGTATAGCTGCAGGCATATCCAATACAGTGGGCCGCTTTCTCTTTTAACAAATGTTTCTTTGCGAACTCTCCATTACATTGTTTTGTAAATGAGGCATTCTGATGTCAAATGCTCCAAACAAACATAATCCTCAGATCCAAACCTCTTATATGTCAAAATATAAAGGAAAATTTTTTCTAATGTTATGAACCCTTTATTAAGTTTTGGACTTGATAAACTGATTTTTAAAAAAGTAAAAATAAAAAAAAGATTCATAGAAATATATATATATTTTTTAAAAAGATTAAATAAATAAATAAAATAAGAAAATAAATAATTATTGATTAGTTTGGAACTGACACAAAGCTACTCAGATTAAGATTTGAAAATGAATCATATTTGTTATAATTTGTACATTATACCTAAATAGAACCTTTTATTTAGTTTTTGAAAAAATGCTTTCTAAAATGTTCGGCATGATGATAATGACAAAATATTGGGTACAGTCATGCTATATTATCAATTATTACAAAAATTATAAATTGCTCATATAAATACTGAATGAACTGAAAATCAGTACATTTTTATATATTTTTTTTAAAAATCTTTACAGACACACACAAAAAAAAACATACAACAAATATGAATGTCCCCCTAATTGGAGAATCACTACTGTACAAAAACACAGATAGCATGCAAAGGTACAAACCAAAGGCTTCGAAACACAGAGAGAAGAGAGTGAGATGCAAGTACTTACACAAACTGTAAACTGAAAACGAAAGATAAGGAAAGATACAGAATATAAAGGTGGTAGTTTAACAAAGGTGTTTTCAGAATATTCCAGAAACTGCAAAATAGTGAAGCAGAATAAAAACAAACCCAAAGAGTTTGCAAACGTAAAACTTTTTTTTTTAAATCTCACTGCAATATATTTTATATATAAATAAATATAGGGGGGGTATATAAATGTTTAAAAATCATCCAATGAAAAACTAATATTAACTGATTACGACCTCTGGATATTGAGGGGAACCTGCCCCACTTAATATTAATGATGATTATGCCCTGCTGCAATCTTACAAAATGAGTCACATTCTTTTTAATACAGTCTCCTCAACACACAAACATGTAAAAACGTAGTTGTTGAAAAGAAACAAAAAAACAAGAGAAATCAAACCTAAACCTGATTCTGTCTCAAACCTGTAAGCTGCTTACAGTATCACACCTTTATGTGCTGTATGAATCAAGCATTAAGGACAGTTAGAATAGTTTCCCCCACAGTGTCATGCAGGGATGTCCTCATGCATCAGCGGTTTGCAGCAGCACTGCACAAGCAAATTAGCTGCAGTTTTAGAACTCTCACATGACTTTTCCCATGTATAACTCATGTTAAGTATTAAGATTTCTAGGTAACTGCAGGTTAGAGAGTTCTACAACCTGCACTCGTTTGAATCTAATGTAGCCGTGCTAAGTCTAGCTGTGGAGCTCAAGCCGTGTCTTGCAGGAAGAAGAGTGACAGATAAGTAGCCGATAGGCCGAAAGGGAAGACAGTCAGTCAGTGTAAGTTTTCCCTCAAAACCAAGGGCAATATATTTGTGTCCTCACCTGTGACAGGTCCGGTATGTCCCCTCGATCGATTCCCACTTGCTGTAATGAGCAGGAAAGTTTTTTTTAAATGTGCGCCCCATGCATATTGGCTCATTATATACGCTGTCTTACACAATCTTACCTCTGCCACTTTGAGAAACTCTGAGATTCTCGTCATTCGAGTGAGGAATTTCTTATAGATGTCCAGGCCTTCTTTACACTGGGCTTTCTTCATGTCAAAGTACTTCTCTGCAGATTGGGAAAGGTATGAAGTCAGATTTTTAGATCGTTTTCCATTTCTGTTTCCCACCACATTTTCAGGGGACTAGCTTGCTTCACTCTGTGACTTCACTAGACCGAGTTATGCTTGGCATCTGTCATCACAACATGACCCAAAGCAGCTCTCACTAGTGTGTCAGTCTCTCACAGAAACTCTCTTCCAATATGTAACCACTGAACGAAGCCAACAAATGCCGAAGCCACTGTATAGAGCCATCCAACACAAACACTCTAAGTTGGGCTGCTGTTTTAACAAACACTGCAGTAGCGATTTGAACTGCAATATGATAATCTCATATTGCTGCTGCTTAGATATCATACATACAAAATAAGGCAGAATTAAATCACAATAAAACAGCAGCTCTTCAACAGGCCTTGCAAATACTTAGCAAGAAAGCAATGTCTTTTGGCTCTGAATTAATTAACTGAACAAAATCTCTTTTCAGGCACACTCTTTTTTTTGCTGCACTTTAGTTGATTCAGTCCAGTTTCTGTTTGGAACCCATTCACCTGAAATATACCTGTAATTGTCTAATGAAAAAACATTTTTTTGTTATTATTAATATTTGTATCATTCAAGTTACAAGTAAAAAAAAAAAACTTTCTTCATTTCAATCATATCTTATTTTAATTACTTGTTCAACCCTACTTCAATGTTTCATTATAAAATTCTGGGTTCTCAACATCAAATGATCAATCTTTGATAAGACAATATCACAAGGTCTGGATAACCAAGTTAATCACACTCTCTAGCTAATCATCTCTTCAAGTTGAAATTTGCTCGGTTTTACTGCCCTAAACAGTAATGTTGATCTTACTTGGCTCAAAAAATAAATTCTGAGACTACCGATATGTACATGAAGGGTTTGTTTTATGAGGTACAACTTTCAGGCAATAAACAAGCCGTAATAAAACTGAGTGACGTGTCAGGTCAGAGTCCTATGAAGCTGTTGATGAGTGTGTTGATATTGTAAGTTTAAAGGTCTCTGTAACAGGAACCAACAGCAGAGATAACTGGTAAAAGCCAATATGTAGGGCAGCCCACAGTGAGTTTTGAAAGCTCAAGTAAAATAACAGCTCACCAAGTAAGTTGATGATCCCTTCATTATAGGCCGCAAACAGTCGGATGGCGTCTTTAAACAGAAGCATGAATGCGGCGTTAATGACCCCGTTTGTGAGCTCATTGGCATTTACCTGCAGACACAAAACAAGCCAAACTCAATTTGATTTGGAACGATTATGCTGCAAGAACTGATAATTCTACAAAAAACAAGTGGAAAAAGGTCCACTGTCGAAAGGTCAATCTGTTGCCGGACATGTAGCAAAGTCTAGCTGTTGTCATCATAAACTCACGTTGAAGTCGAGGAGCGCATCCATCTGGTTTTGGATAATGGGGATGGTCTTTAGGAGCTTCTCTGTGTTCATAGTTCTCATTACACCATCCGCCCTTTGACAACAAAAACGACAACTCAAATAAGTAAAGAGTAAATGAGAGTTCTCATTTTTGGGTAACCCTTCCCCTTTAATAATTACAAAAAATAGACTTACCCTCGTTTTACTTTTGTGAAGTCAAAAGCCACTTGTCTGTATGAGACTGCTTTTTCGTTCAGGTAGCGGCTGTACCTCCGGATGAAGGTGGACATGTCATATCCTGCACGAAGAACAGAACATGTTCACAGCGACCCTCGGGTTGTTGAACTTAGTCATACAGCAAACTATATTCTTGTGTTCTGATTCTAGATATTTAAAAATGTAAGTCCTTGATGTTTTAGTTGAATCCTGAGCACAATATTTCAGTATGATTGTGACTCATTTTTATTGCTAAGAGGAAAAAACTTTCCGGTTTCCACAGGGTTAGCATAATGCATGACACAGCCTAGAACCCGTAAGCTTTATCTGACTCTACTAAGGGTGACAGATCATTGTGATGTGTACTAGTCTATGCCGCTAGTCATGAGCCTCAAATACAAGCATACTAAAGCCAAAAGATACAACACATAAAAGTATTACAAATATGGCTTCCACAATAATTATGCAAGTATGAGAACAAGAAAACAGATATTTGAAGTATTTCATCCTCAGTAGCCAAAAATTCTAGTAGAATGTTTAATTTCTGTCAATTCATTTGTACAAACTATCTGTCTGTCTTCGTTTTTTAAAACACTGATTCAGTTATTCATTGCATCACTCAAAACCGTCCATGAAAGTCACTGTTTGGCATTTTAAATATATATATATATATATATATGTATAAATGTGTGTGTGTGTGTGTGTGTGTGTGTGTGTGTGTGTGTGTTTATTCTATTCATTTAGTAAAATTTCTATTATTTTTCTTTCCTTTTTGTGCAGATTTGTACTGTATTTTACTTCTTGTCTTTAACATAATGAATGTACAGTACTAGGACACAATGGCTGTAGAATAAAACTCTTTGTAGGATCAAGGTGAAATATTGCAGGGTGCCTCAGAAAGAACATCTGAGCCAGGAAGTTCTAGTCACTTTCAGAAAATGGGCCCAGAGTCCATCTTGAAAGACTCTCTCCTCTGATTCCCCTGCTGCCTCCTGTGATTGCTGGCTGCCAGGCAGCTTCTTAACATGGGAAAAGCCTTGGGTAAATAAAACCACTAGTGCTTTATTTAAGCTGAAAGTCCGCCATGTTGCCGAGCAGGTCCCAAAAGGGAGTTCAGGGAGAGAAGAGCAGATAGACAAACAGAAAGCGAGAAACGGGACCTAATTCTTCCACTGCAGACCCTCCAACAACACATCTGACCATGACTAACACTAAAATTATAGAACTGTGAAAAGGCAGCTAATGTTCTGTCAGCTCCTCAAATATTTATAATTTCTGCATTTGTCATAGGTTTGGTTGCTCATGAAAATAGATAACGAAGCTGCAATGTGTTTGGAAAAACAGAATGAGTAATGAGGTGTCGGGCTGAAAGCACCTACCTTGTAACCCGCTTTTGTCCAAAAAATTACTGAGGTTGAATAATGTGTTTCTGGAGGCCAGATATTGTACAAATCTCTGTCAACATGAAGAACAAAGAGTTCATGTTTCAATTTATTCTGAAATTAGTCACCATGCAAATAAATAGTATTGTCAAAGGCACAAGGGTAAAATTGATTGACTGTGGCAAATGTGCTGTTTAAATGCTTTAGCTAAAGCCCTAAAACAAAACTATCATCAAACACTGCTGAAAATACCAACAGTTAAAGGATTAGTTCACCAAAAAATGACAATTCAGTTATTAATTACTCATGTCATTTCAAACTTGACTTACTTTCTTCTATGAACACAAAAGGTGAATCCTGGCTCTTTTTCAGTGTTGACTAGGGTTGTAAAGCGTCAAACATGACACAGAAGCATTGTCATATTTGAGACTAAAAGCCCCAGTTCTAATTCCTTATGTTCTGAAAGTGTTCTGAATCATTAATCATTCAAAAGAGTGGCCATGATGTTTTCAAAAAAAATTTAAATTAAAAGAACTCAAATAAAATGTAAATAAAAGTGGCTGACCTCATTGCCGTAGACCATAATGTGGTGTGTGGAGATGAGAGATTTAAACACGACCACCCAGCTGGTGTTGGTGGTGCGCTCGAACAGCGTGTCGGCCAGCTGAGGGATGTTCACATTCATCTCGTTGGTGCACTGGATCAGATCTGGTGAGAGAGAGTTGAAGGAGGTCAAGGTGTTAATAATTCAAACTGTCACAGCGTTTATATTTGTGCCCTAAATAACTGAAACCATTTTGGCTTGTTAACATTTGTTAGAACCCTTCCATTCCAGATTTCTTCAAAAGGCATACACCGTGTCCAAACTAGTGGTCAACTGATGGGTTATGCAATGACAGATGATGATACTGACATAAAGAGAACAAGGTGGTCAATGGTTGACACAGACACTATGATTCAACTGTCTACGACTTTTTAAAAGAAATTATTACTTTTATTCAGCAAGGATGCATTGAATTGACCAAATGCGACAGCAAAGACATTTGAAATGTAACAAAAGATAAACAATAAAATTTTTACTTTCTACTCAAATGTTGACAAAAAAGGTCATGTTTCCACAAAAATACGAAGCAGCACAAGTTCTCTCAACAATGCTATTAATAAAAAATGTTTCTTGAGCAGCATATCAGCATATTTAATTATTTCTGAAGGATCATGTGACAACGAGGAACGATGCTGAAAATTCAGCTTTGAGGTCACAGGAATAAATTACTTAAATTATTATTATTATTAAAAGCAGTTATTTTAAATTTTAATAATATTCACAATGTTATGTTTTTTTACTGTATTTTTGATTAAATAAATGCAGCCTTTTTTTACTTGGATTTATTACTGAATTCACTGAAAAAAAAAATTCAGAAGTTATCACTTGCAGTGACAAAAGCTTGTTGGTCAAAAATCCCAGTGCATATTTTATTGCAAGTTAAAACACTGTCTCGCCAGTGTGAAACTCATCAACAAAATTACAAGCATTTTTTTAAAAGATTTTAATTAGATTTTTTTTGCATTATTTTTGTTGACAAATTATTAGTCAATCATTATTATAATGCCATTGAGAAAATGAATGACTAAAAATGGACTAAATGATGTACAAGACATTTGTCAAGGTTCCCACGCCTTGGTTAACTTAAAATTCAAGAACCTTACGGACTTTCCAGGTCCAATATCCTCAAATTCAAGGACTTAATGTGGGGACACATTTCACGTGAGAGCAAGGTTACATCATGTTACCTTGTAAGATACATTGTTACACTTTTGCGTGTGTGAACGTCATAGCAAGGTACAACACAAAGTAGGCTTCCTCACGCGGAAAACACTTAACGTAACGTGTAAATGAGTAACTAACGTAAATCAAGCAAGCTAGTATGCATATTGCATAGGCCACGAAGTGTTGACGAAATAACACATTAGCTGACCGCAGGGAATAATATGGAATTTTTCACAGAAAACTTCTTGCACAAAATAAATTCAAGTACTTTCAAGGACCTGTATCTATGTATGTTTATTTTCAAAAACTTTCCAGGGCCTTAAAATCTTTTTTTCATATTCACAAACTTTCAAGGATTTCAAGGACCCGTGGGAACCCTGTTTGTGTAAAAAAAAAACAATTACTTGATGCATGAAACTTCTGTATCCTTTTAACCTTCAAAATGATTAGTCAATCATTCTTATAATGCCATTAGCAGTAAGAAAATTAATCAAAATAGCATGACAAAATATTGACTAAATGTACAAGACCATTTGCGTAAAAAAAAACATAAAAATGGGTTGAAGCGTGAAACTTCTGTGCCCTGTTAACCTTCAAAACTCACTGCCACAGATTCCAATTTAGTGACATTATATAAAAAAAGCCAGCTAAACTAGTGAAAAAGCCGCTGTTTCCAGAGAACCATCTGGCTCTGTGAACGTGTGTGATGCTAAGGTGCAACTGCTCAGTGCGTTAGCATTCAGAGCTGACATGGTGAGTGTGAGAGACACGCATTGATATCCTGTGCATTATTAGTTCTTTGGCTGGGCTCCACAGCCATCTGCGCTCCGAGAGCAAGAGCGGGATCCCTCAAGGCGTTCTCTACGCCACCGACACTGTGAGACTCATTCAGAGCTGCAGCTTATCATGCCATTCATGAAACCCTCCCACAGACGGCGAAGGAGGACAAATGCAGCCTCTCTCTCCACTGGGAATCAGATCTGAACGGGTATATCATCATGATGTTTTCGGGAATCAAATGAAAGAGAAAACCCATGGAAGCTGGTTTCCGCCACAGAATACATATAACTGCAATTTTATATTTCACAATTCAAATTTTTTTCCTCAGAATTGCGAGTTTATAATTCTGACTTTTTTTCTCACAACGGTGTTTAAATCTCACAATTCTGACTTTTTCCCCCCTTCGCAGTTACGAGTTTAGATATGAACTCAGAACTGTGATATACAAACTCACAACCATAAGGAAAAAGTTAGAATTTTGAGATAATTCGCGTTAAGCTTTCATAGAAACCACTTCTAGACATACTTAAATGAAAAGGCCACTTCCACCCCTTCCATCCACTTTTCAGAGCCAAAACAAAACGCCTGTGCTGAGCATGACGGCGCTGAAAGTGTACACGTCCATGGGGCTCAAGTGAAAGATCAAAGCCAGGAGACGACGTGGACTTGATGTTTGATGGTGTTATCGTCCTACGCCAGGGTAACCAGACACTGTCGGGTTGACCCTACACTCCCTTATGTAGCCAACAAGCACATTTGAAAGGAGAAATGAGAGATCTATAGGAGTCATTTCCAATCTAGACCCACCCAGTCTGTATCTCTATCTCTCTGGAGTGGAGACAGACATAATTGATGGCCTAGAGGGTTGCATATCCAACCATGTGATGGTCACGTGATGATTAACAATCCAGTCATGTGACCTGCTCTGCCTGAACATTAAAGCATCTGACATTTTCCTTGAAGCTCAGCATACTTGAAAGCAAAAAAAAAAGTAAATAATAATAATAATTCCAAACTTCTTGTCTAATAAAATATCCACATTATTCTGACATTGGTGCTCATAATCTGAAATGCCTCCAGGGTAAATAATGCAATATTCAAAGTAGTCGCACTCCAAAATGTGCACTGACAGTGTTCTCTCAGTGTCAACACTGACTTTATTTGCATCCATAAAATATGTTGGAGGAAAAGGTTGATATTAAAGGGATAGCTCACCCAAAAATTTAAATTGTCATCATTTACTCAACCTCATGTCAACCCAAACCTTTGTTTTATTTTAACTCTGAAGAACTTGGAAAATATAGAGCACATATGCTATACATTTAAGATGCTTCTTTGCATCTTTTTTAAATACTGAAAGCTTGAGTCTCTATTACTGTAAAATTCATTGGGGGGAAAAAAAGTGTTCTTATTTTTGAGTTCTATAGAAGAGAGAAACTCAAAATGGATTTGAAACAACATAAGGGTGAGTAAATGATGACAATATTCATGTTCTATTAATTTAAAATGTATTGTGTGCTTCGAAACTTAATAACAGGGTCACTCACTGCTGTGGTATAACCTAGTAATGGAAAAAGTATTTATTTTAGACCTGACCCACCCAATGATTAAGGTTGAATTATGCAAAACTACATCAATAAATACCCATTTCCTTATGGTAACAAACAATGTATTTGCATGAGTCAATGACAAGACACACTCATTTTGTCCGAATTAATCAAGTTAATTAAAAATACATAAATTTAATTCATACAGTCAATGACTGCAATATACCTCCTCTGTGATGAACATGTTTACAATTTTGTGGTGTCTCTGAGATGAATAAACAAATTACGGTTTAAAAGTTTGGGGTTGGTTGGTAAGATTTGTAATGTTTAATGTAAGTCTCTTACACCAAAGGCTGCAATTATATGATCAAACTATTTTAATATATTTCAAAATGTAATTTATTCCTGTATTGGCTAAACTTCAACATTTGTCAGTTTTGTCATGCAATTCAGTGTTGTCATGTAATTTGTCATGCATTTACTCAACAGACATGAGTATTAATAGATGTTTTAAGAAAATACTTTTTAAGAAAATGAGGAAGGGAGAACAGCACCACAGGTAGCTTAGCCCATCGGTTCCCAACAGGGGGGTCGCGGCCCACAAGGGGGCCTCAGCGAGCTCTGTGGGGGGTCGCGTCATATTTTGAAAGGTTTGAGCAATGAGCATTAAATAAAAGTCATTAACTTTTTTCTGTTCAAAATGTACAAAATTTATATAATGAGCGAGTTCATCATGAATCCATTTTCCAATCCGTGTTTTTGTCTTATCCTGAACCACTATGGTACACCTATAATAAGTGTTTACATTGGGACTATTTTACACTGGTTCGGATCGCTGCCGCTGCGGAGTAGCCCAGTACCTGCGTGACTCGTCATAGACGTACACAGAGAGATGTAGTTCCGGCTACAATGTTCTTCCGAAAGACGCATTATTCTGTTAATAAACGCAAGTTTATTATCGCTCGCTATAGCGCCAAAAGCGTAAAAAATAAAGCCTCACATTGATAAAGCCTCACAAATAGCATGCAAGTATTGAGGCCCCCGACAACAGTCGTTTAGTAATAGCCTATATTCTTTCTTTTTTTACCTACACACCAGTGGGAATTTTTGTTTTTGCATTTCAAATAGGGCCAATTTATAGGCTTCTCCTAGGCTTACGTTTTTAAATTACAAAGGGCCTACTGATGTTTTTGTTATTGTATTTTCAATATTATAGGCTATTATTTGTGCATAAACATACCGTTTGTTTGAAAACAACATATTTTGTCATCCTTGGTGCAAGCTTACAAGAGCGATAATATCATTAAATGTGAAGGGGGGCCCTAAAATATTTTCTTGAGAAAAAGGGGGTCTCAGACAAAAAAAGGTTGGGAACCACTGGCTTAGCCAACGTTAGCGTTTATAGCCTGAAATGGCAATAGATAAATACAATAGACTTTATTATTATGCGCCTCAATTTGACGTGAAATTACAATAGTAGTCAACAATGAAACAAAATGCAGAGACAAAACTAAGATTCAAGCTTGTTCTCTGTTCCAGTTGGTCAGTGACGCTGCTGGCATAGTAGTGAGAGTGCTGAGGGAGAGGCAGCAGCAGGTCAAAGTTTAAAAGTGAACATCCAATTTTCTTAAAAATGTTTTTTTTTTTTTTTTTTAACATGTATGAAACTAACATGAAAATAACAATTACTAGTGGTAAAACAAATTGTAGTTGATCCGTACGGACCAGGCCCCATGGTTTAGCATGCATGTGATCGCGAATTAATTGCAAAGTTTAACCATCATAGTGATAAAGTATATAATTTACACAGAGTGAACACTGAATTACTCATTTGCATCTCCTTGCTCTTAAACTGATACACAAAATTGTCAAAATACCAGTCTTTGTAAGTATTCTCATAAATGCAGTCGGTTATGTCTAAAGTGAACGTAAATAGTTGAGAAAGAAATCGGATGTGTATCATTATATTCGTTCCGTGCATTCGCTCTTAAAGTGACAGCAGCCTATAAATACCTGCTGCTGCCTGTCAATGTAAATCAAACAGAACAGAGCTTTAACAAGGATTAATATAAATTTATACAGTGAACACTATAGAGTTTAGGCCAAAATATTACATCTCTGTACTTGAATAGTACAGTTAGACCTTGCTTTATTTGTAACTTTGTTATATGTATCTATGCTTGTAATTAGTGTATTTGTTTTGTCCTTATTTTTCTACAGACTGTTCACTTGCCTTTAATAATGTTTGAACTTTATTAGTTAGGCTAGTAGTTTTGCTTTGGTATCAAAGCCTATAGTGTGCTTTAGTTAATCAATGGAAGGCAAAGTTACATTTGCCCCCTAATTATTTATTTTTTCTTGCTGACCGGAAAAAGTATACAATCCATGACTCAAAAACGTAATATGATACAGACCTTTAGTTTTGAGATCCGTTGAACGAGTAACAATTACACTTCAAGAACTTTACACTTGCATTTTAAAATAGATTTTTTAAAGATCTCACACATCCTTATTTGTCAATGGCTCATTTGCATTTCATAATGTATCAATATCAGGAGAGCGTGGCTAACGTTAATAATTAACAAGGAGAAATGTTGATTGTCAAGGGACATTGATCTCAATGTTAGAGATGGGCTGGGCAACATACGGTCTCATATTAATGCATTGTGTGCCTGATGAAAATCATGTTTTTTCTGTTTACAAAGCTAAACAGATGGATGATGTTCGTGGACCAACAATAAACTTGAGGTCCTAATGGCATCAATACAGAATAATGGTCTCTAGTCTTAAAAACATTTCTTTTTGGAATAGGACAGGAGAACAGTTGACTAAGCAACAGGATACTGCAAACTTCCTACAGTTCTTAGAAGGGAAACCGATTCAACATGAATCCTTTAAAACGGTCAGTCATAAAACAGACTGATGATGGAGCTATTTAGACTCTCTGATCCCTGAAGTGGACAAACGGCAAGAGGCTACAAGACACACAGACCAAGAAACAGACAAAAAAACAGAAACAAACAGTGATGGAGAATAGTGAGGCCGACACGGGTATATTTCTCCATCGGGGCTCTGTTCCGCTTCAGGCAGACCCATTTGTGAGGGCAGAGGACAGGAAACCATTAAGTGAATGATTGCTCCCCTGATTCAAAGGCTTTAACTCGCAGACAGATAGAAGATAGCATCCTGCTCTGCATCGCATAAACACGATCCACAAAGGGCCTACTGTACCTGCAGACTAACCTGGACGGAAAGGGAAAGACCAATAACACGGGTCAAAGACTTGGTCAAGAAGAACTCTTGAGAGTTATCAGGTAATATCAGATTAGATACAGTTACCTGTGCCTGTGATTCACCAAATAGTTTGTTAAAGTCAAAATCTCTCCGGCGAGCTTTCTTTAAATTTAACGTCATAAAAAGTCTTCAATAGATGAAATGATAAAACAAACGTCTTGATCATTTTAAGATGTCCTATATTTGGGGATCGATAAATCGAGCATTGCAATGTCAAAAGGCAGTGCTGTTGGGCATTCTACAGGCTCGCGCAACAGCGTTTCAGACTGCATCAAAGTGCTTCGCAATCAGTGAATAGTGCACATTTATGCCAAGCAATTGCTTATGAAATCGAGTTGATGAATTATGACAATGTCTACTTTATAGTCTTTATTGTAATACATTTTAAACGGATAAAAGAATTCATATATTATCTCCCTCATCTGAATTTGAAGGATTAGTCCACAATAGTATAAACATTTCAAAATAGGAGTCCCGGTGTATTTAGGGCTTGATTATAATTGAAATTCACACATTATGTGTAGTTTTTTTGTTTGTTTTTTGGCCGCTACTGGTATATTGGCTATTGCAACACAATAAACTGTATTTAATTTAAGTTCATTTTCATTTAATTCATAGTAAACTAATGTAGTTTCTGGCTGTGATGTCCCCCCACAGGAAGAAGAGACTAAGAACATTATTTTACACATATTATTCAATATATAGATTTTACTAGTATCAAGGTTATTATAATTTTCTAAAACTAAAATCATTAAAAAAAAATTCTCAAAAAGCAGCAAGTTGGCTAACGTAATAATTTGTCATGCATTTACTCAACAGACATAAGTATTAATAGATGTTTTAAGAAAATACTTTAAGAAAATGAGGAAGGGAGAACAGCACCACAGGTAGCTTAGCCAACGTTAGCGTTTAGCCTGAAATGGCAATAGATACATACAAAAGACTTCATTATTATGCGTCTCAATTTGACGTGAAATTACAATAGCAGTCAACAAAGAAACGAAACCATTTAAATGCTGTAATATCAATGCATCATTTTAAATGCATATTAATAGAGCATACTATTATGTAATCAAAATGAAGTCTGTCCGATTACCACCGCAGAGTATATTTCAAACCTGTGGGAAGCACACATATACATATATAGAATAATTAAGTGCTGCATGTAAATCACTTTTCAAAACCAACCAATATTGCTTTCCATGCAGACCATGTGGCAAACATCCGTTCAGCACCAAAAACAGCAAAGAAAAATGCCACATGTACAGAGCTCACAGGCTAGAGGAAGAAAAACATATCTGGGTTGGAATGCAGGCTTGACTTCACAGTGTTGTAGAATCCAGAGCATGTCGAGGAAGTGGAGGTAGAAAGAGGTAGAGAGAGAGGTAGAGAGAGAGAGAGAGAGAGAGAGAGAGAGAAAATCAACAGGGAGAATGAAGGAGACAGCTGCAAAGAAATCAGGGAAACACACCACACATAAACATGGATGTGCCAAAAAAAAAAAACAAAAAAAAAACAACTGCTGTGAACTTGGGAACAAAATGTCAAACAAGCAAATGTTTTTTTTTTTTTTTTAATATGACAAACAGAAAATCTAAATCACTTGGACTGCTTCCCCACTGGACTTTTCCCCTATTTAGACAGTGACGTTCACAATGAAGTAGCATGATTGCTGAAAGAACAAAACTCTGCTGATTAGACTTGAGGAGTTTTAACTCATGAATTTCCCCTGAATCCAGCTCTTGATGGAAGTCACTACACTCTCCTATCTGCAGACATCTCCCGTCTAATCAGCTCCCGACATTTTTCTGATTTACGGAACAACTTCCTGTTGGCTGTTTAGATTTTGAATAGTTGGCGGCCTACAAGAATGCAGGAAGTATCTTGAACTGGCCCACTGGGTTCATCCAGGACAAGACACTTTGCAGTCTGGAGTTTGTGAGATATCTGGGAGCAGGAATGCTGATCAACTCCCTGTTCTAACTCAGTGCAAAAATAATAATAATTCTGTCAATGTTATTATGAAATTAAAACAATAAGGCCCGGTTTCACAGACAGGGCTTAGACTAAGCCAGGATTAGGCCTTAGTTCAATTAGGGGATTCAAGTAGCTTTCATAACGTGTCTTAGAAAAAAACATTACTGGTGTGTGTCTTGAGACAAAACAATGGCACTGACATTTTAAGATATGTCAGTGCAAGTTGCTTTCAATTAAAACGGATCAAACATGCATTTTAGTCTGGGACTAGCTTAAGCCTTGTCTGTGAAACCGGGGGTAAATACCATTATGGAGCTCTTCAATGTGGTGCGCATGTAAACCGACCACCTCTCTGTCTTTACTACTAGTTATAGCACGAAATAAACATGAATGAACAACAGAAATTATGTTGAAAGAAACAGTCTTACTAGTACTAGTTTTGACTAAACTTATTCTGGAACTGTTTTGTGATGCTTGGTGAGTGCGACCCATCAGAACGATCCGTTCATGCCCTAAATATCTGTCATCATCACACAAAAAGCAGTAAGGAGGGCATCATAACCTTTCTATCTCTGCTGTATTTGGGTTGGTGTGACTAGTTACATAATATCTGATCACTTAAAACTGGTGAGGTAAAGAGGCACTTTGCTAATGGGATACTGGGTCAATAATTTAGGAAATGGAACACTAAGAAAGCCAACTACAAATGCTTTAGGGCTCGGCTACAAGGTTCAAACAGTGACTCTAAAAGCTGTACTGGTCTCTATTCACACACAGCAGGGCAGCGAGTCAGCACTCTTTCTAACCGACTGTCATTTGAAGCCTTACTGGTCACATGCTACATTTATACACAGTCAGGTACAGACACACACACTCACATGACTGACTTACAGTGGATCTCTGCCAGAGAGATCGGACACCATAAATCCGAGGGGTCACTGTGTTGAACTTGGAGAAGATGACATTTTAAGGGTGTTGTAACCACGCTGATGGGATGAGAGCGCTACAGTCAACGCTACATAAGCTTTCCCGCCCTAAAACCTGGTAGATGCACAGATGCTCATGGTGCTTTCAGACTGCAATTTTCATGACTTCAACCTCAAAATTGGGCTTAAGTGTGTATTTGCAAATATGGATACTAAACAGTAGGAACACCAATCAAGATGAGAGCACTTTAATCTACGATTACAACAAAACTGATCCGATTTCCGCTGGCTGTCTGACGGTTCATCAGACAAGATGCATTTCACATCCTGAAAAACTTCAGCAGTAACCAGGCGGACAAAACAACGTCATTTTTGCTTTGACTACATTCCGAACCAGCAATCAAGTACACTATATAGTGTTTATTACGCAGTGTAATCTCAAACATTCTTCTACATGCTGCCCAGAAGAGCTTTGCAGTTGTACGAAATAAAGCTATCTGATGAAAAACGCATAATGAATTAATTCAACTCAAGCACAAAGTTTGCTAGGAATGGCTGTGTATCTTAAATATGTAAACATAAGTGAGTGAGTGTGTGTGTGTGTGTGTGTGTGTGTGTGTGTGTGTGTGTGTGTCTCATTTGGTCTCAGGCAGGTTCTAGGAAGTGTCTATCATATTGCAGAACTGACTCATATGAATGAGCACCCAGAATAAGCCTTGATCCCACAGAACTTGCTTACACAGCACTGGGGCATGGAAGGCCAGCCAACATGGCTTCAACAAGTCATGGAAATACAACAGTGGAAGGTCTGCGGTTGATGGCGGTGGTGTGTGTGTGTGTGATGATCACCTTTAAATAAATTCAACAACTACCCATTCAATCTCTCATGCAATCTCTCACCATCAGCACATATAAGGAAGTTTGCACGTTATTTATATCCATGGGCCATTATTAAGAATCAGTAAAATGTTGATCGACTGTAAAGATCAAATAAAAAAACATACGCATTCAAACAAACAATTATAGAAGTTGCAGAAACAAAATAGCCAATATAAAAATCAAAATAATTTCTAGGCAAATATTTTTTCTAAAAAAAAAAAGATTAATTTGTAAATAGATTAGGTGCATTACAATATAGTATCATGCTGATTTAAAATTAAATTAGGCATAGTTCATCAAATTAAAATTCTTTCATCATTTAGCCTACTCATACTAATGTCATTCCAAAACAGTTTAGTTCAACTTTAAACACAAATTAATATATTTTAAATAAAATCAGAGATGTCCCTCCACTGGAAGTCTATTTTACCAAAACTTTGATGCTTCATAAACACATTGTATAAAAAATATTAATAAATTAAGAGGTTTAATGCTTTATATGACAGATTAAATTTAGTTTTTTTTATTCACTTATTATTATGCATTAACATTGATCAACACACATACATAGAGTACGTCAAATTGAGCAAATGAGGTTTGTTCTGGAGGAATATCTCAGGTTAAATTAAAACTAATACGTAATTGATGACAATTTTTATTTTTTGGGGGCACTATCCCTTTAAAAGGTGAAGCATGCAAAATGTTATTATGGGTGGGACCAACTGATTGCCCAGCCATTAGCAGATAGAGGGGGTGTTAGGATTTTCAAATTGCTAGCAGAGAAGAAATTACACACTTGAACCAGTGTGAACCAGCATTACATTTAGTAAAGCTTGAGCAGTATAGTGAGTGCTCTGTATTTGCTTAGGCTAAATGCAACTGAACACACTTAAGCCTTACTGACTAATAATGGTGAACATTATGGAACAGAAGCCGACGTCCATATATGGACATAAAATAATGTACTGTATAAGGCACAGCAACCCTCTGCAATAACAATGACAAGTTAGTCTTAAATAGGTAAACTCAAACTTCGTAATAAGCCAAAAATTAAACTTACATTCTGGGTTTTTTTTAATTAACCAAATCACTGTCTCTTTATTTTTCTGTATATCAGATTAGAGTGAAAGTACAAAGACATTTTTGTGACTAAACGTAACAGAATTATTATTTTTTTTACCATGTTGTTTTTACCTAAAATGTTTTCCTAAACTAAAACATGAAGAAACAATTGGAGGACATTTTTCAGCCAGCATGGTCATTTCAGGAATAAGGGTAGTTGAAGAGGAATGTTCTCCCTACCCCGGAAACCCGGCCCAAATCAAAGAGACTGGGGGACGGAGCCGGAGCCGTATCTTATGTTCAATCAAACAGAAGGAGAGTGAAACACACTGCTATTTCTGTCCCAAAGGAAACTCCAGGCACAGAGCGCACTGCTGCCCTGAAATACCTACAAGACCTCATCACACACACTCTCCACGCTACGGGAACTAACCTAAGGGTAACCGGTCTACTGTGGAACAATGTTCTTGACGTAATGATCGCGAAGAACTTAACATAAGCACATACTTTTAAGGGAGGAGAGCAATTATGCCTAACCTCCACTTAGTCTTAGAGTTCAGAACTTCTCTCTTCCCCTTTAAAATCTGTCTGTCAGCACACATGCCATTCTGTATTGTCAAGACCTAGCTAAAAATAGTTTCGCCATGAGGAAATTAGCACTGTAGGGTGGGAACGAAAGCAAAAAGCTATATGTAAACAAGCAGTGTGTGGTGAAAGACTTGATGTGGCGGTGCCACCAGCCTTAATTTGACTCAAATCATGGCGCCACATTCACCGACATTTGTGCAAAAATACACACACACAATGATCAAAAATCAAGCATTTTACTGCAAGTAAAAAAAATATATATAATAATAATAATTATATATATATATATAAGAACAAACTACAGTTGATTAATTGCCAAATACAGTTTGAGTTAATCAAAGGCTTCAGATCTCACTAAACAGTCAAACAATCACAGGACTGAAATTGGTCAAGATGGGTCCTGGCTCCTAAATGAGGCCATTCTTCCTTAGAATTATAAAAAAAAAAACACTGGGCATCATCCAGGCACTATGAGACCTGTCAGCACCAGCACCTGTGGGAGACTGAGGAAAATCTCACTCAGCAATAAATATGACATAAAAAGTTATCTACATAAAAATATCTACATTAAAAGTGAAAAGTTAACATGACAGAACTGTCTCTAGTCCAAATTTTCTGAAGAGACTCGATCGCTTTATATGATTTATACGAATACGCTTTTATTCACATATAAACATTCATCATCTCACACATCAGTTGTGGTAAACGGAAGCTCAAGCATGTTCGCTTGAAGTTCGAGAACCAATGAAGTTCATTCTCGTGTTATACGCAGCACGTTTGAGCTTCAGCAAGAACCAATGAGGTTCATTCTCGTGTTAAGGCTCTGTTATACTTTCAACATGAGCGAGGGTCCGCATGCCTCCCATTTTTTGTGTGACTTCTTCACACAGCCTCTCTTCAAATTCTACGTCCATGTTGTTTTCTAGCACATGCAGTTGGTGCTTTTGTAGGATAGTGACGAAAGTCTTACGGGTTTGGAACGACATGAGGGTTAGTAATTAGTGACAATTTTCACTATCCTACAAAAACACCAACTGCGCATGCGCTGGAAAACAACATGGACGTAGAATTTGAAGAGAGGCTGTGTGAAGAAGTCCATCGCTACCTAAACCTCTACAATCCATTGTTAAAACAATATAAAGTCAGCCAGATGTGCAATAATTCGAGGAGGGAAATTGCATGTGTGAAAGTGTACACGCCGATCTACTGCGAATGTGTGGAACACGTCCACCGAGCGGACCCCAGCATACACTTTCAGTAGTATAAATACAAGTAGTCCGTGCACGCATCCGAACTGGAGTATAAAAGAGCTTTTACGCAGAACGTTTGGGCTTCACAAGAACCAATGAGGTTCATTCTCGTGTTACGCAGCACGTTTGAGCTTCAGCAAGAATCAGAAGGTTTGTACTCACGCGTCAAGCAGGTTCGCTTGAGCTTCTGTTTAGGTTCTTGAGCTTGTTTATGTTCGCTGATCAATGTTTAAATGTGAATAAAAGCCTAAATTAAATCTGTTCTTCATATAAAGCGATCGAGTCTCTACAGAAAATTTGGACTAAACCACTCAATTCATATGGATTAGTTTTACGATAACTTTTTGAAGCGTCAAAGTGGTAGTTGCGTAGCTGTCTATGGAGGGACAGAAAGCTCTCAAATTTCATTCCGAAGATTAATAATTTCGAAGAAGTCTTATGGGTTTGGAACGACATGAGGGTGAGTAATTAATGACAGAATTTTCATTTTTGGGTGAACTATTCCTTTTGTTCATCACTGAAAATCATGCTTGACAGCTGTGATTCCTATCATTTTCACTGTATGGAAAAGAGCACCTTATAATAGTGTAGAATATATATAACTGTTGAGGAAATAATGACAGCATTTTATTTTTAACCATTCATTTAAGAAAACCACAATAGTCATATGGTAAAGTGACTAATAAAACATGCTGTATTTTCGTTTTGCCAAATTAAAAGACTAAGTATGAGTGATTTTCTTTTGCAGCAAATGCACGTTTGTTTGCACTCTTCAGATTTCGCAATGAATCCGTTCGACTCAATCTGCAAGTGTCCTAATTAGACAGCAGATGGGCTCATTTTTCAAATGTGGTTAATTATTAGTTAGCAAGTTAAATCATTAAATGCGCTGCACTGTACTCATGCTATCTGAAAACTCCATGCAAAAGGGACACAAATGATAACTAGTCACAGGTTGAACATAAGCAAAGGTCGCTGGAGGAAGCCGTTTAAATAAAACGAGCAACACTGAACGGGAATCGTTTGCAGGCCTCGAGCCCCGAACCTCTCGTTCCCACGGCGACGAGTGACTGACGTAACTTTCAAACGCGGGTCCGATAGCAACATAGTACAAAATCCCATGACACTTACAATCCAAATGCTTCTTCTTTGGCCCCATGACTTCGTGCGTGGTCGCCTTGCACACCGTTTTGGACACCGCGGAACCGGTAACGCTGTGTTGCGCTGCCGTTATCCGATCCGTTATGCTTTGTCCAGACATCTTGGCAGTTTTAAACAAACAGAAAAAGGGGGAAAACAACAAAAGAGGGGGGAAAATGAATCTACTCGTGCTGTTAAATCCAACGGCAATGCTGGTAGTCCCTGGGATGTGCGCTGTTCCGCCACCTGACTGGGAAAAAAAGGCAGAAAAGAAATGAGATTACGAGGAAGACGCATCCGGCTCTTTAGAGAGTCCAAATGAAGTTTGCTCTGTGTGTGTGTGCCGTCAGCTGATCGCGACATTTACGTACCAAACGTCTCCTCCTCTATTAACAGCAGCGTCCTCTCTCTCAACCCCTCTGTCACGCACTCTCCCTCTCCTCTCCTCTCCTCTCTCTCTCTCTCTCTAACTCCCCCTTTTTCCTCCTCAGTGGCTCTCCTATCGGATCTTGCCTCCCCCTGCTGGGTTTAAAAGGCTCGTAGGAAAATGGCGGGTCTGTTTCCTCTTTTCACAGGATCCTCCCAAGGTTTATATGGATGTTGGATGGTTTGTGCGTAACGACGCCATGTTGGCTCTAACCATCAGGCCGGGGTCCTCAATCTACGTAGAAAGTGAGTACTACGATTTCGCTTGTGAGCCAAAATGGCGGCTCTAGATGTACAGATTCTGTGTATTATCTACCAGGGCGACTGTTCACGTGACGGAATTTATCCAACAAAATTCATGGTTTTATATTGTGACTGTGATATACTTTCTTTCTTCTTCTTAAATATTATTATTAACATTATAGACATGTCATTATTAAATGTCTTTATTTAGCCTAACAGTGAGAAATAATTAAATATGTTGGTTATATATATTACAAGTAGTTTAGAAAGTATGTATACACACATACCCAGTATTCAGTTGAAATCTTCACAATAATATAGTAATCTTATCTAATATTATAATCTAGAATAAAAAAGGGAAAATAAAGTTGTCCAGTTTTCATCATTTATGATCAATTAATACAAATTACTTAATATTGCTTTCGATCTGTTTGACTTGTGTGAGGCAATCAAATAGGCTACATAAAGCATTTTACATTCATTTCCCTCAGTTTAAGAATTTCTCAATTACTTTGGCTTTCTGACTCTTTCCTCACAAAATGCATTACAAAAGGGAGACATCTAGTGATAAAAATATGCAAGTACAGAAAACATTACTTGAGAAAAAAAAGTGTCAATCAATACTGAGCTTAAATAATTGACGCATATTACATTCGTTGATTATACTTATTTTGACCATATGCTGGATGTGTTCAGTTTGTAAGTGTCCCTGCTTGCAGAAACTAAGCTGTTCTGGAATGCCCTGTATGTCTTGTTCAGCTTGGTGCATTCCAATATTGACTGCATACAAGTACAAATATGCACCAGCATTTTGTGAATATCTTCCTGTGTTCAGGAAAATAGAAAGTGGGGCTGAATTAAAGGGAATCCACGTGAATAAGAGTTTTCAAGAAAAATAATTTAAAGTAGTCGTTTTTTTTTAGTGCACCATGTAAATAGCCAGCCTACCCACACATTTTAAAAGCATATTTGATATGTGCATGCTGTAAAGCATCCCAATATTCAGCTCACAGGTGTAATTACGGAAATGAGAGGGGAAGGTCTCAGAGATTGAATGAACCACTAATGCACAATGCCAAAAGTACTGATCGGTTTCAGGACGATGCTCGTCTGTGTTAAATGGGCCGAGCAGATTGACTTATATCAGAGTCCGTCTGTGGAGAGTCTTGGCACTTCCTATTAGCCCCGTTGTATATCATCTTGGTTGCAGTTCCATTAGAATTCCACTGGAAGTGATCGCGGGCGAGTGCAGAATGAATGGGAGTCTATGGAGCTAGACAGCTAAATGTATCCCTTTCTCCTGCTTGTCGTAGAATCAACGTAGATTTTATTGTTGATTCCGCAAGTTCAATATAGATTATAGATCAAAAGTCGAATGAACGAGTGCTTATGTCTTTTCGATTTCTTACAGGTTAGGTCGTTGTTGGCCGGAACACGCTAGCATTCTGCTATTATGTGACGTCATCACATTTTTTAACGGATTTTTAGAACAGATAAGTGAACTTAAAAATGCAGCGCCCCCGAATGGACAGAAACGTGTTACTGCAGCCAGTCCAGAAACCGGAAGTAACCAGACAGTGCCAATTCTCCCCTTATTAGACATTCTCTGATTAAATCAACAGTATTGCACAGGTGGCATCAGTGTTCATTGTGTTGCAGTCTCACCCGTAGAGGGCGATATGCACATGCAGGTCTCTATGTCCTTGTTCACAAACTTTCAAGAGCATCTTGACCACATCCATTTGAGAGATCGCAGGTGCATGTAATCTTTTTCTATTTACAGTTCATATTCTACCAGAATACTGAACAACATTCCACGAGTTTCAGAGTTTGTATTTATATTTTACATAATAAATATAATATATAACTTTCCGGATCCTTTGACATGTAATCTTCACCAAATGCTAATAGCTTGTATTATTAAAAACAATACCCTAAATAATAATAATATAGAAAAATGCAGTTTTTCATTATTTTCTGCATTACCGTACTGATACACCAATTTTAATATGATCACAATATATAAGTTTTAGAAAAATAATAATAATTGTTATTATCATTATTACTGATATCTGTACCTTATTATAGAAAGTTAAATAGTTTGTATTTATATTTTGCATAAGTATTATCTTTAACTTTCAGGATACTTTGACATCTACTCAAAAATGATAATAGCTTTTATTATCTGCATTAAAGTACTGACACTGTCTTTATAATATTTTTTAATATGAAATAATATTTTTTATTCTACAACTACTACTTATTATTTTTAGTAGTAGTTTTATTTAAAAAGTTGGGGATCCTTTTACAATATATGCAAAATGTTAATAGCTTTTATTATCTGCCTTATTGACACTGCTTTTTTATTTCATATAATTATTTGTAACTTATAATATTAATTATTATTATTATTAAAAATGCAGATAGATACTGAGATTTGAGATCCTGCATTACAGTCCTGACACACTGATATTTGTATGCTTTTTTTAAAATTATTATTAATCTCTGTCTGTGAGGAGAGAGCTGGTTATAGATATGGCTCATAATGAAAAGGTGTGTCCCTCAGGTCTGAATACCACATGGCTTGTGTTTCACACATGAACAATAAGGCATCCTGTGATTTCTGCCACCTGGGACCAGAAACACAGCTTTTCTGTCTGTTTAGTCCAATAGAGATCTCTCACATGCACAAAAGTTTCCTCAAACGCTGTCCAGCAGTGATTGAACTCTATAAACTCCCTCCCGCTTCAGAGTGGTTTTTACACAGTAGCGCTCAGTATAAACCCTTATAAATGAATTTTTTTAAAGGAACATTTAGACAAAATATAGAATATTTACAATAAAAAAATATTTAAAAAATGACTAATTAATCATATCATCGAACCTGATCTAATTAAGATGTTCATTAATATTGCTAATTCATTCTGACCTAAAATTATTGCTTCAAGCATTCTTAAGTTAACCTTGTGAAAGTCATGTATTTCACAAAACATATTTCACATACATCTTATTCTTAATAGAAATGTCTGAATTGTGAAACTGAACATTTAAAGAAATAGATTTACCTCAAAGACAACAACACTGAAAAAAATGTTATGCCTTAAATTTTTAAGTACAATCAACATGGATGTTTAAGTCATTTCTACTTAAATTGCATTACTGACTTAAAAATGATTTGAATCTTGTATAACTTATAAGAAAAGTTGAAAATAGCTTAACTTGCTTTAATGAGTTAAAGCAATGTAAAAACATATCTTGTTATAACTTATTGAGTGTATAAAATGGGTCATTAGAAGGGTGTGAGGAGAAAAGTGATATAGATGTCAGATGCTCGACATGGATATGTTTTTTTTTTCTCTATAGCATGTGCTATATGACCCCATTCAACAGCAGATATAACTGTTTCTGTGTTGGATGAAGGCTTACATAGATGACAAGCAATGTTCTCTTTGCTGACAGGAACAGTTAGGAGGTAACCAAGTTGGCCACTGTGACAAATAATACAATCTACAGAAAAGAGAAAAGACATTTTCATCTGCGCTGTACCTGACAGAGACCAGAGACCTGTCACTGACAGACTTTCCTCTCTCTTTTTCACACGCCATCTCTCTCATCTCATTTTTTTTTATGTTAAGTACTCACGGAAGAGATGAGTTTTCAGTTGTCTTTTGAATGCTGTCAGGGATTCTGCATTACGGACCAGGGTGGGGAGATCATTCCACCAGCATGGAACCGTGAATGAGAATGTTCCGGAGAGGGATTTAGTGCCTTGCTGATGGTACCACGAGCCGTTGCTCCTTGACTGATCGTAGGCTTCTGGTAGGGGTGTAGACTTGTAGGATTGAGTGAAAGTAGGACGGAGGTGAGTCTGTGGTAGATCTGTAAGCAAGCGTCAAAGCATTGAATTTGATGCGAGCAGCGAGTGGTAGCCAGTGCAGTGAGATGAACAGAGGAGTAACGTGGGCCCTTTTGGGCTCATTGAAGACAAGGCGGGCTGCAGCATTCTGGATCATCTGTAGAGGTTTAGTTACACATGATGGTCCAGCCAGAAGAGCATTGCAGTAATCAAGCCTAGAAATAACCAGGGCCTGGATGAGGCAAAACAAAACATCTTTGTTGATCCTGGAACAACATTCCAATCAACCAATCAGATTTGAGGGACAAGTTTGCCGTTTATGTCAAGTTTAGGTTTACAACCAGGGTTAGGTGCTTCTACATCAGCGTTATTCACTATCATTTCCCTCTGATGGATAACATATAGGGTTGGGGCATGGTTAGGACTAAATGTTGGAATGTTATTCCTGGATCAACAAAATATCAACTCGGTAAGATCAGGACGTGCCCTTTTGTAGGTATTTCTAGTCCCTCTGTATTATGATGATTATTTTCGTATGTTCATAATGTTTTATAGAACTTAATTTTGAGTCAGCCCCATCAAAGTCTTTCTAATGTAGGCTGAATTGCAACATTAACAGCCAATTTGTGGCCTTAAATCATTTCAGTAAGATTTCAAATCAAATTTACATAATAATAAGTTTAAATTAACTGTGCCTCCAAAAACCCTTATGAATAAACATGGCACAATTAAGCAACAAAGCAAACAGAATCTTTGTCTCATGCACTCAGTTTTATTTGTTTTTAGTTTCTGTTTTCATGGACTTTCAGTTTGTTTTCATGAGTCACATGAAATTTGTTTTCTGTTTCCCGCCAGTCATCAGTTGTCATAGACACTTATCATCAAACCTGTTCGTTATCATTTCATTATCTCGGTGTATTTAGTTCCTCGGTTTTCAGTCTGTGGTTGTCGGTTGTTGTATGTGTTTGTGTTGAACGCTGTTACGTCTTTGCACTTGCTTTTGATTTGGTGACACTTTGAGAGAGACAGAGGCAATTAACAAAATGTGTGGTTTGCATGTCAACAACAGTGTATTCCCTTCTTTAAAAATCCTCTTTTGCTTTTTTTCCCCTTCTCACTAGACCAGACGTATCCTGTCTGCCGGATAGCCATGACAACCAAACAGAGACAGATTGCTCATAGTTCCTAATTCCATGCAGGCCGCAGTGATTGATGCACTGGGCCTGACACCAGCTTGCCAGCCAACTGATGGCATTTCACATGGCTAGTAGAAAAACAGTAATTACTTGTACCCTGTTAAGAAAGAGTCATGCATTTTCTCAGAAACTATAGTCTGATTTATGATACAAGATATGCAGATAGTATTCTGTTAAGAGAAGATGATCAAATATTATTGTTGGTTGCTCTAAAGACCTCAAGAAAGGTTAGATATGCCATTGTCATTCCTGTTATTGTCGGTTTTATGTTGCATTACTGATTTTCTCACTAACCTCGTAATGACCCACATTATTCATTGCACTCTAAATAGTCATCAGATAAATAAAAAAATATAAGAAAATGAAGCAAGACCAAATGCCAGCCAAATAAAAATAGATACAGCCTTTGTGTTGCGATAAGGTATAATTGTGTTCTTAAACACAATTCCTGCCGGTGGCTTTGATCGGCCATTTCATCATTCTATTTAGTGTTTAAAATGAGCCCAAAACACATTCATAAACTATAAAACCATCCTGTAATTGTTCTAGAACCATTAATTGAGCAATGAAAAGTTAGTCAAACGCTCTAGAACATATATACAATGTTTTAAAAGGCGTATATTGTCCTAGGATGCCGGTTTGTAATAAATAAATGCTTTTATTTTGCACAGGCACAGCTTAAGATTATTTAATAAATTGAAGATGTTAAAAGAATGCCAAATTATTTCCCATTGTCTCAAATGCGATCCTAGAATGTAAATGCAATAATACATGATGTGGAAATCCTTACAGTTCTGCTTGCCCTGATATCTTGCCAAGGTGAATGAGATTGTGCCACACTGATAAACAGCACTATAGCCTGCCATATAGAGACATTCAAGTGTGAAAAATGAAAGAATGACATTTGCTGGAAGCGCATAAATAGAGATACTTATCGCAAGTACTGAATTGCCCCGCTATAGACCAACAGCTCCATTTTACCCACAATCCCCTTCCATCTGAAGAAATTCTAAGACGTGAGGCAAACTTCGTCAGAGCTCTAGCCGAAGGGGCTCAGAGTTTCATCCGATTCGTGTCTCTGTAATATCCGAGGAGGATTTAGGATTTTAACAGTTTGGGATGGTATTGCATAGTTTTGAAAATTCCTCTCCTTGGGATTTCTTGTATTTTGCACAGATTGACAAGCGACTTTTTGATGATGTATTGCAGCTGGAGCTGGCCTGCAGCCCGAACATCTTGAGCTTTGATTAATCAGGTAAGAACGGACAATGAAATCATTCAAGTTTCCCCTTTTGCTGCAAGGATGGACCGTAGAGACATTTCCAAGGCAATTAATTATGCAGATTAAAGGCATTTTAAAAATGATGATGTTTAAATGGCAGCTAATTTGATGAAATATTAGTCTGCTATAAATTTGGAAGGGTTGGAACAGGCATTCATCACTAGAAGTACGCAGATATTGGAAACATGAGTGTTTATTCACAGAAGACCCCATTTTTGTGATATAGATTCTCATATACATTAGCCAACAATTGACGTAAGGCCAAGAGTAGCAGGCCACGGCCAGACAGGTGGGATACCATCATGGGAGGCGGCTGGGGAAGTGCTGACTGAGCCGGGCCAAACAAAGCATCTAAAGCGTCCAGACAATCCTGGTCCCGACCCAGACCGTCCTGGCACACAGAAAGGCCAGCTCAGTCAGCGACGAGCCCAGTCCCGGAGCCGATGAAAAGATAATTCCACCCTCCCAGACCACATGCGGCGTGGGGCCACTTGTGAGCGCTGACAAAGCAAGATCAAGCAGAAAGGATATGAGTGGGAAACTTCAAAACCTGCTCATGTTTCTGGGCCTGTGAAAGGATTTGTATAACACATTCACTTTTGATGGACTTTCCCATGTTCCCCCAGACAGCGCTTTTGCTGTTGACGTGTTCAAATAATGAATCTCTTATGTTTATTTTTTTTCCTCAGAGCAAGGCCGTGTTTCTAGTTGTTTTGCCGGGATGCTGGGTAATCCAGTCAGTCTCGCGCCACAGCCGAGAACAGATGGAGTACCGCTGATTCTACAGCTGCCAGGGAAACGGGTGAGTCTTCCGAAACGGAGTGAGGGATGCTAAAGCAGACGGAGGGGAAAAGTGGACCAAGGTCAGGGTGAAACACGCAGAACTCTGTGTAAAAGCACCATACTAACAAATACCTACAGGAAGTGAATCTATTTGAATAGATTTGCAGCTTTTTGAATATATAAATTCAGGTGAGTCGATTTGTTCCCAAAGTTTGTGCAATAGCACTTCAGAGCAATTTACGTTCATAATTGGTTTCAAATTGAACAGAAGCACCAACAAAAGTATCAGATTTCTCATTTTCTATCCGTTTTCTTCAACTTTAATAGCATAATTACAGAACAATGCAGTCAAATTACCTTTTGAAGAGAGTCTAATCATGCATTTCTTCTCTGATTTCAGAAAAAGAAGCATCTTCTGATGAATCCAAAGAATTTGCTCATACATTGTCTTTCTCAGGCGCTGAAATGGAACGTTTGTGTGTGATTCTTTTGCTTGTAAGTAAAACTTTTATAGTCAATGCGCAATTCAATGGGTTCAACTGCGATGCCAACTTTCACAGCCGCTTTCCCGGTGAGTGAGCCCTTTCTTTTTTTGTATAAGCATTTAATCAGTGACACATAATTAATTATATCTCATTCTCTCTCAACAGCTGAGCGGGACATCAGTGTGTATTGTGGAGTGCAAACCATTACGCTGAAGATAAATTTTTGCCCGGTGCTTTTCTCTGGCTACACCGACACTGACCTGGCCCTGAACGGGCGTCACGGTGATGCCCACTGCCGAGGGTTCATCAACAACAACACATTCCCAACGGTTGTACTGTTCAGCATCAGTCTCAGCACGTTGGAGTCTTGCGGAAACGCACTGGTGGTAAGAAACTACCTGTTTTCACAATTTTCAATCTGCTCACATTAGCATATCCCTTAAAGGAACTTTTCTTTCAGGTTCAGTCATTAGTAGGACAACACATTTGTTACAGTAAATGCTAAAAAACAGCTTGTGTTTGGAGAGACAGTATTCTGTCTATGACAGTTTGGCCATTATAAATGAAGAACATCTGTGGTGAGGTGGATTTATCTTTGGTTTGGTGACGGCAGAGATCCGGCATTGATAAAAAGGCTGAGGATTATGGAGGTGAAGGTACATTAGTTTCAGGAACAGCAATCACAGTTTAGTGCCACTGTGTCTGTAGGTCTCAACAGCTCAGGGGCCCAACGCATATGGAAATCTTTCCCTGGTTCAGATTGGGAATATAGCTGGATACATTGACACTCCGGATCCCCCAACGGTCATCAGCTACCTACCAGGACTGCTTTACAAGTTCAGTTGTAGTTACCCACTGGAATACCTGGTCAACAACACACAGCTTGCTTCGTAAGTCGGCTTCATTTCAAAACCAATGCATTATTTTTTTTTAAATCCAAGCTAAATTATTCACAATATTTTGAGGGAAGATAAAAAGGTAACAAATTGCATGTTGTAAAATATTTAGCACTTATTGTTCAGATTTAATGGGCTGAATGGTGAGGCATAATTAAATTAGTATGCACAACGAATATGTTGTAAAACCTAATGCGCGGTTGATTACAAGGACATCAGACAGTAAATCAGGAAAAACTATTACACAAGTTTTCCTTTCAGAATTAATTGGCCTGCAAAATATATTTATTATGTTTTAATAGCTTCTTTTGTTCGAAGGTCAGCTGCTGCGATATCGGTGAAGGACAGCAATGGCACTTTTGTGAGCACGCTGAATTTACTTCTATACAATGTGAGTACATGTAGAACATCAGTTAATACATAAACTAAGTCTTGTTCTTCTGTTTTTGATAATTATTGCAATAATGGAATGTGTCCAGTTCAGACCAGTCCATGTCAATTTAGTTTTTTGCTATATTTCACTCATTTCTATAGTAGAGACTTCCAAAGTTTTTTCTTAAACAGTTTATAATAATAAGAATGATTTATAATTCATTTCTTAAATGATTTTAAAGAATATATAAATAATATAATATTTATTTAAATGAATTATTATTATTTATTTTTATATAGCGGTTTATATATATATATATATACATGTATGTGTGTGTGTAGCGTGTGGTGTATGTTTTTTTTTTTTTTTTTTTTTTTTGCTGTATTTTGCTTATTTCTATATTTTTGGAGCAAATAATTGTATAATTTTTCAGCAAAAATGTGTGGGATCCTAATCTGTGGTGTTCAATGTTTAAGGACTCCACATACATCCAGCATCTTGCCATCCCAATGTCTGGACTTACTTTGAAGACACGAGTGTTCGCCGCCGTAAAAGCAACCAACCTAGACAGGAGGTAAACTACAGTTACACAAACGTATCTTAGTAGAGTATCTTGCAAGGAGGCCTAACATACTAAAACATACTGTACTGTAGATATGATACTGAATACTGAACGATCTGATGGTGGTCAAATGTAAATTGAGACAGACACATGGTCTTTGGACTTTCACTGCATTGTTAGAGTGCTTCCCTAAATGACCCCTTCTCTTATATCTAATAGATCCAGAACTAGTTTAGCCAATTAAAGGAAGAATGCTGAGTGACTCAATGCCGGCCTTGTTTAGGACCAGGGAAGGGCGCCACTAAAATGAATGGGAAAGATTATTATGGGTCCCGAGTAGAGATAAGACAAATTACTTCTATATGAAACAACAGTGGTTTGGTCGTATAGGGCGGTTTCCTATTCAAGCATCCATGTTTTAGTGACTGATTCGCGCATGTCACTCTCCACAGGTGGAACGTTCTGATGGACTACTGTTACACGACTCCCTCTGGGAATCCTAATGATGAACTCCGATATGACCTTTTCTTTGGGTAATTCCATGTTTTCTTCAGATATGTTGGTGTGCTTGCACATATGTGGGTGTATACAAGCAGAACTGAAGCTGAATGCTAGGAGTATCTTGTCTCTGGTCCAGCAGATGCGATAAGGACCCGCAGACAACAGTGTTTGAGAACGGGAAAAGCCAGATGGGCCGCTTCTCCTTTGAGGTGTTCCGCTTTGTCAAGCACAAGAACCAGAAAATGTCCACTGTGTTTCTGCACTGCGTAACCAAGCTGTGTCGCTCTGACGACTGCCCCCTGCTCTTGCCTGTAAGTATGGCTGCTTTAGGTTAAACGTGTCAACATGTCTGGGTCATACTTCACCCTAAAACCTGAAGAAAAAAATATTTTCATGATTTTTTAAAATTACTTATTTATTTATATAATTTATTTATTTGGGGAGGTTTTTAAAAAATTTTTTTAAAGGAGTTTCTTATGCTCAATCAAAAATACAGTTTTTTTTATCAAAAATACAGTAAAACACCATTATTGTGAAATATTGTTACAATATTACAATATATGATTTAAATCTGTTTTCTATTTTAATCTTTTTTTAAATGTCATTTATTCCTGTAATGGCAAAGCTGAATTTTCAGCAGCCATTACTCCAGTTTTAAATGTGTCACGAGATCCTTCAGAAGTAAATATAGAAAACACAAACAAACAAAAAGGACATTACTAAAAATCTAATTGTTTTTAATGTGAAAATAAATTAAAACTGCAAGTTATATATGCGTCATGCAGTTTTGGTTTTACTGGCTTTAATTTATGCTGAGAATATAATGAGAGTCACCAGTGAGAATAAAGGGAATTATAAAAACAGCTCAGTTAAAGTAATGAGAATTTGTAAGGAAAATATTCTAAGTTATAAAAAAAAAATCGTAATTGGTTATTAATTATAGGCTTAATTTCCTTTATTTAATATAAATTTGTTTGATATAAAAGCAAACAAACTTCAAGTTGGATCCGTGTTCATTTTTTACTCACAAATATTGCCATCCTGACAGATCTGCGGTAAGAGGAAGAAAAGGGACACGTCGGAAAGAACCGGTGTGGCCTCTGACAACGCAGTCATGACCGCTGGACCCATCATCACCAGAAGTGGTACGATATGAACTATAATGTAGTACTAGTAGCTCACAGGTATGATTCCCAGAAAAACTGCTAAAAAGTCAACTTTGAGTACACTTATCTCAACTCTCAAAGTGAGCCTGTTATGTATATGAGACATGATTTAGCACTTTAAATGAGTCTTTGGGCAATAAATGTGCCATCTCACTAAAACAAATTTCCTCTGTCCACAGATGAAACTCCCACCAATAATTCCCAACTAGGTAAGGCTTACTTTTTCCTCCACTTTAGTTATTTTAAAAGGAGGCTAAATCCTTCTATCTCAGAGCTGTAGCATTTCTGATGGAGGATAAAAGCACGCTTACTCCCTCCTGAAAATATAGAGTAATGTTTTTTTCCTCAAAGGATGTCACGGCTTAAAACCATGACCAAAATAACGATGAGTTGAAGGGTTTCCAACAGTGAGAAGTTAATAGAGGGTAGAAGCAGGTGGTGTTATCAAGAAATGAACAAGAGGATTGAAAGAAAGAGCGGCGCGATAAGCATTTGAACGGTGGGTTACATATTGTATGAAGTCTTCTTAACACTGTGTGTGTGTGTGTGTGTGTGTGTGTGTGTGTGTGTGTGTGTGTGTGTGTTTGTTTCAGCACAGTTAAACGGACCTCCATTCAAAATGAATTCAGTGACGAGTGCCTTGATTTCTGCCATCGCAATCCTTGGCGTTATGAGCATGTGTTTCTTCATCCTGTCCCTGTCACTGCTGAGGGGGAAACAGACGCCACCAACTCCTCTGTCAGGAACACACAACCCAGCGTTCAGCTAAACACACACACGGCTGTACAGTCAGCAAAACAATACAACAATACCTGTGTGCGGAGCCTTTCGGTTACACACAATCATGCCATACAGGGAAATAATATCATAATACCACTCTACACAGCCTTTAGCTACACACAGTTTCCCTATTTTTGGTTACAAAGCATCGGTACATCTATTCTCATTCCCGTAACTTTACATAACACACAATCCTAAACCATTAGAGGCTGAATTTGAAACGATTCTCACACAAAAATAAACAGGAAGAAGGTGCACTAAGTAATTTTTTCCCCCCTCATTACATAGAAAAAAGTAATTTTGGCAAAATCATGTATGAGATTTCAGTTATATATGTAGCTCAAACTAATTTAGGGATTGCCATGTTGAGATCACATTACCAGCTGAATAGGCTACTACTGACTTTATCTCAGTAACGCCTCTGTTATTGGACTATTTTGCTAATGGAATAAGTTAATGATGGCTGATGATGCATTACAATGGCATTGGTTACTGAAAACATTGATTTTGTGTATATCTGCATCCACAACACTAGGTGTCAGTATAAATCTAAAAAGATTTGCTCAACATAAGCAACAACCACCAAGCGCAATTTTTGGTCCAATGAAAAATTTTGTCATTGTTTTGACCACAATTTATTATCCAACTCAACTACTTTGTGGTTAATATGGTTACCCATATTCTTCAAAATATCTTTTGTGTTCAGTAGAAGAAAGAAATTCATAAAGGTTTAGAACAACTTGAGGGTGAATAAATGATGACAGAATTTTCATTTTTGGGTGAACTATCCACAATCTTGGTAAGCAAGCTAGTCAGTGTTTATAACAAATTAACTGAGCACATTCACTTTAATGTCCAAGTGCTCATGGTCTGCATTCATGTACTTGTGTAAAATATATAAAAAAATCGAGACAGAATCTTCATTTTTGGGTGAACTATTCCAATTTTCTTTTTACACACTTTATTTAATTACTCTTGTAAATGAACTTATCAACAGAGCAGCGAACTGTTTTACAAGTATTTAATTTGAAATGTCAATTGATCCGGATCTGTTGGTGCAGTGTAACTTAAAGTTAATGCCTCAGCCCCTCGCTTCATTATTGCAGGGTTTAAGATCAGTTACATGAAGAACAGAAGCTGAGGTATCTAATAGACCTGCCAAACACATATTTCTAGTTCAGTGAGAATATTAGAGGCTATAGGATGGAATGTGAGGAGTCCATTCATCACGACGGCACGAAGGATCATGGGACACCAGTGATTCCAAGTGCATGACTCTTTGCAATAATTAGTTTGAGAGAGAGACCATAGGGAAAGAATTTAATTAAGTCGAGCAGCAACCTAGATCACTATGCTATGTGATTGGATGCGAAGACTATTTAAGATATTTTTAGTTTTAATTCATTGTATTTGTTTTTACTCATTAGTATGCATATGTCTCTGTGATACCCACTGAACAGTAATGAGTCTTAGCAGTTAGTTTCACATATAATTTTCAGTGTTAGTTATTCTTTTTTTTATTAAAGATATTTGAATGGAATTTATGTCCAAGATAATTGAATTAAATGTAACAACACATGTGATTATCCCCCCAAACACACATTTGTATTACTTTGTAGGTCTTTCTTTCCTAGTTTTTTAACAATAAAGTAAATTCAGATGTGCTTGTGAATATCTAGTTTGGCGATTTTGCAGTAATAATTACAAAACAGACAGGGATCACAATCCATTACTCAGTTATATTGTATTCAGTGCTGTCATGTTGAAAAAAGCAAGCTTTTAAAGCTCTTCACAATGATCGTTGTAATCATGATGCCAGCTAAACAAAGAGCCTGTATTCATATCAGACTTTTGAAGACTTCCAGTTTTATTATCTTTGACATCAGTGGAAAATATGAATGGGATTTTGGCATAATGAATGAATGGCCCAATTTGAGAAGAAATCAAAGGTACAGAAGGGCAGGAATGAGACATCACGTCCTATCTGGATATGAAAAACAAACAATCCATTAGAGGATAAATCCCCGTCCTGAGCTGGTAGAAGTGTAAAGGCAAAGCTGTTGAGAAACTGTCAGCAAACAACATATATTTTCGACATATTTTACCAATACCATGGTGATCATTGAGGTACCATATTTTATATAAAAGTATAATGATATTTCCGTGTGAATCCATCACTGTACCATATTACCGCCAGTGTGCTTTATGTAAGCCTAATATTGTATTTGTGTCAATGCTGGTTTCCATGGTGATATACAAGGATACCCTTCTTAAATAAAAATCCACTTTTGTTCCTGACATGAATATCCTCATCTGGCATAAAGAAGGATTGAGTGTCAGCATAGAATATAAGGATTAGCTCTTTTGATTTAAGTGACCTAAGTGCAAAAACCCCATCACACAAACCCAGCTTTTAACACAAGGAAGTGCCATTCTGAATTCCAATGACAGAAAAATACTATATATATATATATATATATATATATATATATATATATATATATATATATATATATACAGGTCCTTCTCAAAAAATTAGCATGTTGTGATAAAGTTCATTATTTTCCATAATGTAATGATAAAAATTTAACTTTCATATATTTTAGATTCATTGCATACCAACTGAAATATTTCAGGTCTTTTATTGTTTTAATACTGATGATTTTGGCATACAGCTCATGAAAACCCAAAATTCCCATCTCAAAAAATTAGCATATTTCATCCGACCAATAAAAGAAGTGTTTTTAATACAAAAAAAGTCAACCTTCAAATAATTATGTTCAGTTATGCACTCAATACTTGGTCGGGAATCCTTTTGCAGAAATGACTGCTTCAATGCGGCGTGGCATGGAGGCAATCAGCCTGTGGCACTGCTGAGGTGTTATGGAGGCCCAGGATGCTTCGATAGCGGCCTTAAGCTCATCCAGAGTGTTGGGTCTTGCGTCTCTCAACTTTCTCTTCACAATATCCCACAGATTCTCTATGGGGTTCAGGTCAGGAGAGTTGGCAGGCCGATTGAGCACAGTAATACCATGGTCAGTAAACCATTTACCAGTGCTTTTGGCACTGTGAGCAGGTGCCAGGTCGTGCTGAAAAATGAAATCAGATGGAAGCATGAAGTGCTCCAAAATCTCCTGATAGCTAGCTGCATTGACCCTGCCCTTGATAAAACACAGTGGACCAACACCAGCAGCTGACATGGCACCCCAAACCATCACTGACTGTGGTTACTTGACACTGGACTTCAGGCATTTTGGCATTTCCTTCTCCCCAGTCTTCCTCCAGACTCTGGCACCTTGATTTCCGAATGACATGCAAAATTTGCTTTCATCCGAAAAAAGTACTTTGGACCACTGAGCAACAGTCCAGTGCTGCTTCTCTGTAGCCCAGGTCAGGCGCTTCTGCCGCTGTTTCTGGTTCAAAAGTGGCTTGACCTGGGGAATGCGGCACCTGTAGCCCATGTCCTGCACACGCCTGTGAACGGTGGCTCTGGATGTTTCTACTCCAGACTCAGTCCACTGCTTCCGCAGGTCCCCCAAGGTCTGGAATCGGTCCTTCTCCACAATCTTCCTCAGGGTCCGGTCACCTCTTCTCATTGTGCAGCGTTTTTTGCCACACTTTTTCCTTCCCACAGACTTCCCACTGAGGTGCCTTGATACAGCACTCTGGGAACAGCCTATTTGTTCAGAAATTTCTTTCTGTGTCTTACCCTCTTGCTTGAGGGTGTCAATGATGGCCTTCTGGACAGCAGTCAGGTCGGCAGTCTTACCCATGATTGCGGTTTTGAGTAATGAAACAGGCTGGGAGTTTTTAAAAGCCTCAGGAATCTTTTGCAGGTGTTTAGAGTTAATTAGTTGATTCAGATGATTAGGTTAATAGCTCGTTTAGAGAACCTTTTCATGATATGCTAATTTTTTGAGATAGGAATTTTGGGTTTTCATGAGCTGTATGCCAAAATCATCAGTATTAAAACAATAAAAGACCTGAAATATTTCAGTTGGTGTGCAATGAATCTAAAATATATGAAAGTTTAATTTTTATCATTACATTATGGAAAATAATGAACTTTATCACAATATGCTAATTTTTTTAGAAGGACCTGTGTGTATATATATATATATATATATATATATATATATATATATATATATATATACACACATATATATATATATAGTGTTTAAATTATATTATTAAATAAATATGAATTTATCTCATTTTTGATAAATGTTATTAATAAATATAAAATTGTGTATGTATAAAAAATATATTTAATATATAAACTTCAGTCTTCATTGTCACATGATAATTCGGAAATCATTCTAATATTCTAATTTGGTGCTCAAGAAACATTTTGTATTATCAATGTTCAAAACAGTTGTTCTGTTTTTTTTTCAGATCTCTTTCAGAACAGCCTTTATTTTTAATAGAAATATTTTGTAACATTATGTCTTTACTGTCACTTTTGATCAATTTAATGCATTCTTGCTGAATAAAAGCATTAATAAAAATTGAAGCAGTAGTGTATTGTATTTATTGCAAAAATAAATGATAGGCCTATTGTGTTATATTATAAAGGAGGCTACAAATTTAAGTTTTGCCAATTAAAAGTTTCCAATATTCCAAGGCCATGTAGCCTTATGGCAGTAAATGAGAATTATGATCTAAAGATATCATTGTCATTCAACCTATGATTTGACCCTAGCAGTGAAAGCTACCAGATCTTTGTCTAGCATCATATTTACAAGTGGATGCCAAAAAGAAATCTGTTTTGAAGAAGATCTCACACTTCTGGCATCTGACACGGGCAGGGGTCATGCTTAAGCTATATTAAACCCATGTGATTCTCCACAGATTTATCTGGATCTTTGGCTCATTGCACAGAGAAATAAAAGAAAAGTGCTGAAACAAAGTGCTTAGTTTGCAGCTTAAAGCAGAGCCCTCTCATTACAGAATAATCCACTGACCATCTCACACCACTTAACAGTGATGACACGCAGTGATTGCCCTTCTTTTGGACCTGTTGATATATGTGATAACAGATTTAGTCTACTCAGACAAGTGTATAAGGAATGAGCCATAGGTTATGTGATTATTTCTGTCATGTCAGACTTGAAGTAAAGCAGGATACTGTTGGTGGAATAAGAATAGTTGGTGTATAAGTGTTAAGTGACTAATAAGCATTAATTGGGAACATGTGGTATTTTGTCAAGCTTGATGGTATTATTTGTATTTTGTAAAGAATTGGATCAACCAAACAAAGTGACTCAGGACTAAATTGAGATATTACTGTGAAGGGATGACAGTCAAAACAAAGCCCCGGAGTGCACTGAGATGTGCTTAATGAATGTTTTCCTCACCCTTGCAATTATGTTGTCTGATTTCTGATCTATTTAATTGTTTATCCAACAATGCCCAGTGGGCTTAATTGATGAAACATGGGCAGAATGAATTTGTGTAAACAGTTTGCCAAATCATTATTATATAAGTTGTATGCATATTGTAAGTATAGACAGACAGACAGACAGACAGACAGACAGACAGACAGACAGATAGACAGATAGATAGATAAAATTATATCAGTATGGAAGAACAGACAGATGGAAATGTTCTGTAAGTATAGACAGACAGACAGACAGACAGACAGACAGACAGATAGATAGATAGATAGATAGATAGATAGATAGATAGATAGATAGATAGATAGATAGATAGATAGATAGATAGATAGATGTTCTGTAAGTATAGACAGACGGACGGACAGATGGATGGATGGATATGTTCTGTTATTATAGATATGGAGACAGATAGATATGTTCTGTAAATATAGACAGACAGACAGATAGACACAGATAGATAGATAGATAGATAGATAGATTCAATGTTATATTTTAAAATAATATTAATATAATAATTTTATTATTATTAATTGATTGATTACTAACTTAAAGCTACAATATGTCATTATTTTCGCCGCTAGGGGTCGCTAACCTCTTACAATAACAAAGGCGTAGGTTGATGACGCTTAAGCGGAATTATGGAACTTGTCGTCATGCTGATGGATCTAATAATGTTTATGGATGAGTGAATACATTGATATTTTTAACATGACTGTGGTATGAAGCAGGTCACGATTGCTAATGAGAGACAAATATCAGCAACACACGCGAGTCCTGCAGGTATAAAGGAATAAGGACATTTTATTCTACCGAACTACCCGCAAGTGCTGAATTACTACTCACACATGTCAGTTTATTAGATGAATAAAACTTGTGAGGTAACGCAGCGCAGTTTCACTTGGTCTACACTATCACACTAAACTGCATTTGAGTGTGTTGAAAGTTATAATGTTATTCTATGTGTTAGTTTGTTGGCTGTACGAGACTAGCAGTAAGCTAGATCAACATTAGAATAACATACTGATCATATTCTAACATTTCATCATGTTGAGCTATATAACATTGATTCGTTTTATGTACATTTTCTCACGTGTCTAATAAAGTACATGCAAGAGCTGCGTCTCTGTCAAGTTGAAGTTTGTTATGGACGTGGAGCTCTCGGCATCTCGAAAACGCCACGCTGATATTGATCCTTGTTTTATTTCTCCTTCTGTCCCAAAGTCTGCTTGCCATGGTCCATAATGTTTGAACGAAACAACAACAGCGTGAGCGTGCCGCTAGACGTAATGCAGTTGTCCACGTCTGTCGCCATGGTTACTATGGCAGTACGAGCGGAAACCAGGGATCACGCAGATATTACGTCATTGACAGGCGACAAGTGATCATGGACGAGCCATTATTTAAAATTGTAATTTCTCTGAAATTAAAAAACTTTGGGAACTTTTGGGATATTGTTAGTACACAACTGCAGGAAATATATCTCACTGTGCAAGTGATTTTTGGGTATTGTATTACAAAAATATTATATATTGTAGCTTTAATAAATAATAGAAACAAAAATTATAATATATCTTTTATTATGATGAGCTCTGATTTGAGCTCTTCTATGGTGTCAGGTTATGTTAATATAATATTCAATATATTTCAACTGATATGTCAAGAGTACAGTTTCCTTTAACATTTTGAAGAAATCAGGTAACAATGCCTGACAATGTCATATCGGGAAACCCTTGTCCAAAGAAAACAATGTTACCATGGAAACAGATAATCCACGAATAACAGAAGTAAACAAACAACAACAACAAATAACTCAGCTGTCTATCAAAAAAAAAAAATCCATTAAAACAGTCACATGCTTAGACGTACATTGCTAAATCATGCGTGTTTGCATTATAATCCTTATTTATTGTGTTTCTAGAATTACCTTTGGACCAATATAAAGATACCTGACATTTTGTACTGTGTTAAAAGAGCCATTGCCGTATTGTCTCCACTCCCTGGGGCACGACACTTACTCCATGAGGTCTTATATTAACATGCCAAGGGTATCCATGTTTAAGTAAAGTAGACATAGAAACCAGGTCATTGTCAACTGCATGTCTTTAAAGGCCCACCATGTGTAGAGTTTCAGCAAGTGCCCTCAGGCAGTCGACTCTGGGACTTTATTCACAAAAGGGCTGGTCCTGAACAGGGGACACACCAAACTTCTCTGACCTTAATTCATTCAATCCCATCCAACAAAGGAAAGTGCTCTATAAAAAGACTCTTGATTCGCAAGAAGATCTCACAGGCAGAGGATACCAAAGCCAACCGCAAGCATGATACAAGGTGCGTACGTGTCCTAGGACGTGTAACTGTGGGATATGCGCTGAGCTCATGGATGTACCAATGGTGACTAACTGATTTTGAATATGGTGTTATTTTCTTCCATGAACAGGTTCACATTCAGGAAACAACAGGAAATATATTCTCCTCAACATTTTCCTCGTCCTCCTAGCTACAAAATTCGACAAAAGCTTTCAGTTAACACAGAGCGATTGTGGATCAGATTACAGACATCCAGGTATTGTTTTGATTTATAATTTTGATGAATCACACAGAATGGTGAAATTCTGATGAACAAAAATTGTTAATTCGATTTAAATGTTGTTGTTTTTTGGCCTCAAGTAAGACTTTATGTCAGTTTTTGTACAACTAATCCGGTCGTTCTTGTCACGATAGAGTACACAGACATCTCAGTGGAATGTGGAACGGAATACATCAGTCTGGCCATCAGATTCTGTCCTGTTCTATACACTGGCTACAACGAAACAGAGTTGATCCTCAACAATGTCATAAATAACCCAGATTGCAAGGGGACCGTCGACACTACAGTCTCACCTCCAGTGGCCCGATTTAGGTTCCCGCTTAACTCAACCAATGCCTGTGGCAGCAATTTTATCGTGAGTAATACACTGAAGAAGAAAAAAATTGATTTAGAGACAATTTTCACTCAGACATTGCTAGTTAATTTCACAAAATATAAAAAAGGCGGTGTACAGAAGTTTTCAGATACTGCAAAAATTCCAAAAAATATCTTATTACACAAAGTCTAAACTAAAGGGTCCATTTTGTTTTTTTATAGCATTAGATGCAATTCATTTCTAACTTTTCTCCACAGACGTATCAGAGTGCTGGGACAGGCGTATTCTCAGATTTCTCCAACATTGAGACGGTCAACATCAGTGGAGTTGTACGGTCGAGTGACATCACAACAGGCACCGTGACGTATAATGCCGAGCTGAAGTACTACTACTCGTGCTCCTATCCTCTGGAGTACCTGATCAACAACACTCGAGTGGATGTGTAAGCACTAATTTTCTCTCACGCTATAGCAAACCAAGTGCAAGATCTGTTTACCTGGGATAAAAGAACAAAACTCACTGGGGAATAAGCGTCTTGGTGTATTATCACTCCAACAACACATTCAATCCAATCCAATCCATCCATGTTGTTGTCCTCAAGGGACAGGGAGACAATATCATATTTACAATAGAGAAACACTATGACACATAGACTATGTACACATGTCTAGTCTGTGAGTTGTCAACGTTGAGTAATTGTAAGCTGTTTCAAGTAAACTTTAACCTTTTTCTGTCTTCTCAAAGGTCGTCCTCCTCGATTGCAGTAAAAGACAACAATGGCAGTTTTATCAGCACTCTGAACCTTAGACTCTTCAGTGTATGTCAATCCTTAAACTGAACCTTCATGAATCCATAGATTAGATCAGCTAGAAACAAAGGCTAATATCAAATATTTATTTATCTGAATTTATTTTGTCTAATTTCTCAGGACATAAACTACACCCAGCCTCTCCAAATGCCTCCCATTGGTATTGAGCTGAGGACAAATGTGTTTGTGCAAGTGGAGGCCACCAACTTGACCTCCCAGTAAGACATGTTTCATTGAGTATCATCATCGCAGTAAATCGAGTCGTTTTGTGTTGAAGTTGACCATTATTATGTCTTTCACAGGTACTTTTTGCTGCTGGACAGATGCTTTGCCTCCGTTTCCAACGCACCCACCACCAACAACTTCTTCAACCTCTTTGTGCCGTAAGTTAAATTATAAAACTAGTATTTTTAATATTATTATATAATGATGTATATCTTTTTAATATATTATTTTAAATTTGTTTTAACCCAAACTACAATCATAATGCAGTACCCTTAGCTTATAGATAAGGCAATATGAATTATCTAAAATTTAGTATTGACTGACCCATCAAAAAAATCCAATGCAAAATTTAACACAAACTACAAACATAATGCAGTATCATTCGGTTGTGTTGTATGTTAACCCTTGAAAATGTATTGTGACAGTACAATGGTTCAAATACCTTTGTCGGCCATCCATATCGTGATCGGCTGATATATGTTACAATAAGAAAATTTGGCCGATATATTAAAGTCAATAAACAATTTATTATATCCTTCAGATGAGAAACTTCATTGCTTGAAATATGATTGGAATCACTTCAAAAAAGGAAAAAAAGTGCAACGTGCATCGCAAGTCTGTTAAATAAGCTATATAAAATTGTAATGAGAACATTATAATTGTGTGCTTGGGACATGGCTTCTATGGTGAGACTTTTGTTTTTGTAATCAGGCTCTCAAAAAATATTTCATATCGGTGCATCCCTAGTACTGGAAAATTACTATAGTCATATATCATGGTGTATGTACATGTATGTGCAAGTCAGCGTACATGTCAAAAACAACATAATACCATTGCACCATGTACAAAAGCCATATTTGTAATGATCAAATCTGTCTGAAAGTGTTTGTAGGGCCTGAGACAGAATAATTAGTCTGATGATTTGTTTGATTAGTTGTGAAATGGATCGGCTCACTAAAATGCTGGTGAACGGGGAGATGCAGCTTGCTCGGTTCTCGTTCCCTGCCTTCCGCTTTACAGAGCAGCAGAACCAGACAGTGTCGACGTACTATCTGCACTGCATCACACGACTGTGTGAAATATCAACCTGCGCTACATTTAGGGTAAACGCATACACACATACAACATAAACTCCCCATTTACATCATTTCTTCTTAAATCAGCCTGTTAGAATTTAAATTAAGTCAGTATAGAAACACCTTTTGGCTTGGTTTGGATCATATTGTTTGTATAATGCTGTATCATCTGTTATTTTCACTATACAGTGGTTTTGCCAAGCTTTGCTATTTTTTCCCCCACAAAAATAGCAACATACACATACAGTTCACCTACCCAGACAAATATTGGCCGAGACACTTTTTGGACTAACCAGGATCTATGGCTCTTTTCACAGCAATGTCGCAAACGAAAGAGGAGAGACGTTGCTCCCATTACTCCTTCAAATGGAGTCACAGACAGCACTACCATCACATCACCAGCCATCATCATACGTGCAGAGAACGGTATGTTTCTTCCCCTTTTGAAAAAAAAAATCATTAATAACACTACTGAGTTTTAAGTTGCCTATATTGCTTTCTGAGAAACTGACTCCATTCTGTTTATTTCATTTCAGTGGTGGCAACAAAAGAGGAAGGTGAGCATTAACTGTTTGATTTATAAAACATGTAATATTTGTCCAGTGTTGGGGATTCAATTGATTAACTTAACTAAATACTAAATTAACCAAGCAAACAGGCAATGATCAACCGCTCTCTTTTATGTTTATATGTAGTGTTGATTTGTTTTAGTGAATCAATTTGTTCACATAAATCATGTGAATGAACCAGATAAAAAAAGAAACGTATGTGAGGCAGATCTTTTTATAGATGACTGTACTGCTGTCTGCACTGCTGTCTATCACTGTTTTAGACATCCAATTCTAGTTTTTATTTTTTTTTTATTTTTATTTAAATGTAGCCGTTTTAATTTATTGTTGACCCTAATCAATATCAAGTTAAAAACCCTTAATATTTTTTAGGCCAAAGAAAAACTCTTATGAATAAATGTATTTACTATAATAACAATAATACTATTAGATTATATATTTTGAATATAAATTTGTAATTATATTTTTAAATGTATTGCTCCTTTAAGTAGCTTTAAAATGTCCTTCAAAAGTTTGGGGTTAGTAAGGTTTTTAAAATAAGTCTCTTAAGGTTACCAAGTGTCAATTTATTTGATCAAAAATACAGTAATGTTGTGTTATTGTTCTATTTTATTATATTTTTTAACGTTTTAATATGAAATGTATTCCTGTGATGGCAAAGCTGAATTTTCAGCATAATTACTCCAGTCTTCAGTGTCACATGATCCTTCAGAAATCATTCTAATTATGCTGATTTGGTGCTTTAAAAACATTTATTATTATCAATGTTGAGAACAGTTGTGCTGCTTAATTTTGATGTGGAAACTGGATTCTTTAATTAATAGAAATTTCAAAACACAATTAATTTGAAATAGAAATAATTTATAACATTTATAAATACCCTTAATTGCTGAACAAAAGTTGTGATTTCTGTAAAAATAAATAGCTTCCTCTAAACTTTTGAACAGTTACACTAAAAATGCTAGGTTGTTTTAACCCAACTTTGGGTCAAATATGGACAAACCAAAAACATTGGGTTATAAATGTAATTTTAAAATTTAACCAAACGGCTGGGTTTGTCCATATTTGACCCAAAGTTGAGTTGAAACAACCAAGCGTTTTTTAAAGTGTAGCTACTTTTTGCTTGTAGCTTAGTCAATCTGACCTCATATGTCTTTGCATCTCAGATGTGTCAATCAGCACGAAAAAACCTGTGGACTCCTCTGTGGGTCTCGGCGTAGCTGTGGGAATCCTGGCATTCGCCTGCATCATGGTCGTGGGAATGGGAGCACTTTTCTACAAAAGACACTGGCACAATGCACCTTCAAAAATGCTCCGGTGAGCTGAGATGCCCTGCTCCAAGAGAGGATCTCCCACCGCTGGAGGGCTGAGCAGCGTACTCAGCGTAGAACTGTTTTTTTCTTGGTGAATAATCATAGCATAATGTGGTTTAGAAGAGCAACAGTGCACTTCATCAGCTCTACACATGAAACCTGCGTTTAAGTGTAGCTTGGATCTTGGGATACACAAAGAAAAGTCTGTAAAATAGGACACAATGTAGTGTGTTAATATGAAGGACTTTTCCACATGACTTTTCACATGTATTTTGAATTATGCATTGGATTGTGCTGTGTTTTAGGATTGAAGGAAATGTATGTAAACTTAACATCTACATATCCTGGCAGAAAATTGCCTGTGCCTAATCCGTTTTTCTTCTATTTTTGTTTGTCTTACAGTGTACATGTTAAAGCACAACCAAAACAGAGCTTTAATCCTTAGCTTATAGATAAGGCAATATAATTTTTTTGTGATTTTGTGTTTTCGAATTGAAGTGCATTAAAAGTGAAAGTATTGACTGACCCATCAAATGAATCCAATCGCAGTGAGCACACGCTGTGGTACCTGTAAAACACAAAAAGGAAGAACATTTGAACGTGTGTGGAGTGTTTGGAAGTGAGAGTGCTCTTTAAGACAGTTCCTAATACCTTCCAAAATGTTAAACTGTATGTGTTATTTATTAAAGACTACTCTTTATGCTTAACCCTCATGAAATGTTGACACCCCGGAATCTAAAATATACTCATGTACAGCCCAAAACATCCCTGCATTTGCAATGATCTACAATTTGCAACTTTTAAATCCACAGTTTTGAACACGTAGCAGAGTATTATAGATTCCTTCTGCGTGTACAACTTCATAAATAAAGAAATGGGAATGAAAGCAATTTTGAATGAAAGTGAGCTGGAGGAGAGTGCAGCAATGCGTAGATTTTTTGGTCTGAAGTTATGTTTTTGGCTCTTTGTATCATTATAATTCCAATGGCAGGCTGAGCTCTTAAAAGTATAGATGTATATTTGTGATTCATCCATTAATGCATGCTTCATATGAATAAAGGCTGCTGGTACAAGAACAAATCACTGTCTCCTCGAGTGGATTCTTACTTATTAGCATAAAATCATCTGCAATGGAAATGGAATTAGCCTGAAAATATCATTTGGGCCTTTTGCATTTGAATTATAACTAATAAGCACACTTCAAAACATGCCAGAGGTCAACTATTAATTGCATGTAAGGTCAAAAAGGTATGAATACATATTTAAAAGTTGTCTATGAGGTGTTTGCCCTTATATACTGAAAAAAAAAAGCCTAACTAATGTGGGTCATGCAAATTCATTCTGCAAAAGGGGATTTTTGGGTGTCTCTATTGCAATGTCAGTATGGAAATCTGAAATGCAACCTGATCACAGTCTAATATAATTTTACTGTGACCTGTCAGATGAATAATGTCTGACCTTTACATTGTCAGGTGACTTTACAGCAGCTATGATTAACCTCATTTCATTGTTCTCATTGTTTGAGGAGTCTTAAGGGTCACGTTTTCATGTGTCTGACACCTGAAACTGCTCTCACAGCCATGAAGGAGAAAACGTGACACTGTACTTCCTAAATGACCTACATAACCACAAATAAATATCACAAAATTACACAAAACGATCAATCAACTGTGATCTCTCATGCAGATAATATACAGTGTTCTTTCCCTACATTCATTTAATGCGGTTTGTTTTGGCCTTGTGATTGGGACAGACACCTTGTTGAGTTCTCAGTGTACAAAATGCCTAAAGGGGAAAGGACAGATTCTCAGACAGATTCTCCGAGTGCCAAGTGCTAACACAGAAGTAGGGCACATGATGATTCATACCGTCAGATGTTGAACTAGGCCATCATTTTGTGGCTCGCTTTAAATCTCTTTGTTTCTCTTCACTTTGTTTTGCAAGCATCGCCCGATATTTTAACACCCTACTGACTCACCCGCAACCGATAGAGTGGTTTTCCAAAGGAATGTAGGATCAAAATATAATAGATATTTTATTTTTAAGATTTATTAATCCAGTTATTATCTGCAGTGTCCCACATAGCACACAGCAGCTGCAGTTGCCAGAGACAATGTTTCAGAAAGCTCATATCTGCATATTTCAGTAACTGATATAATGTTAATATCCCAACCGTCTGAACTACTAAACTAGATCATGGACAAGAACAGTAGCTAATAAATATTTATAGACAGAGCAAAGTTAACACAGCAGAGTAATAAATATGATAGTAAAAAATGCAATACATTGAAATCGAACATGTAAAACACATACTGGAATGTACAAAATTTGAAAAAAACATTAAATATAATCAAATGTCACTTCTATGAACACTTCCCCCGCACATTGCGGTAATTTAACAATATTTTACTGTAAAAGGTATTGTATTTGTCTTGTTAAATATAATATACATTTTTATCAAATTATATGGTAACTCAATTATTTTTTACATTTTCACAGTTTTTTGGAGTTTTCTTCAGTAAGATCAAAACTTTATTTTTTAATTTAATTTAGTAATACAGTATGTAAAATTACAATGTCACTAATACAAATGGATTGACGTTCTCTTTTGTTTTAGTATTTTAGTATAAAGCTCTTTCAATCTTGTTGATGTCAGATTTTCTTGTATCTCTTTTGACAAACATACGCTGAATCCAGTTCAGATTTATCCACAGAAGCATTGTCCTTTCATCTCCACCTTTGTTTCAAGCGCTCAAGACAATAGGATAGAACTTCCTATTGAGGAAAGCTTATTCATTATTTAAAGGCCCTTCCTGCATCACAGGAGTCATAGCCAGTTATTAATGATATAGAAGGAGTGGGTGAGAGGACTGGAGGAGCAGAGTAATGAAGGAGGCAGAGGAGAGAGAGGGCTGTTCTTTGAACATCACTGCAGGAGCACTGTAAAAGCTTCAAAGCTCTAAGGCTTGAAGGAGACCTGCAGACTGAACACACATAGAGAGCTCTGAGCTCAAACCATGCGTAATCCTGTATGCCTCTCTAAAACTTCTTACAACAACGGGATATTCCTCCTGTCTAAAGACCACCAGCAGAGAAATATCCCCTTGTCACGGTCACACCTGTAGACCCACAACTGAGAGGACTTTACAGAAAAGAAAGGGCTTCAATTAGAAAACGCTTCACAATGAAACACTTCATTCTTGAGGAAAGTAGCTTTAGGACCCATCAGCCTTTATCTGCTATTAGGTTTGATGGAGTGTCTTTGACTAGTGCTCTAGTTTAGTATCCTTAAAAAAAAACTTCACAATATATCAAAGGAAAAATCATTTCAGAAAGTCTTTTTGGAGATTGCATTGAATTTCTATCTTTCGATTTTTGAAACTTTGAATCTAGATAGAAATAGAAAGTTCAAACATCATAAAAAAAAAAAAGATTACAGTCCAGATTCAGGCCCCATCATAGCACAGAAACAGCCCTCATTAAAATTACAAAAGACTTACTTCTTGCTTCTGACCAATGCTGCATCTCAATACTAGTTATACTTGATCTTCGTTCGACACTATATATCATAAAATACTCTTAGATTGACAACAAAATGACAGGTATTTAAGGACAGGTAAATTATGGAGTGCTGCAAGGATCTGTGATAGGCCCTCTGTTATTTTCAATATGCTGCCACCTGGTAATAAGGAAACATGGAATTAGTTTTGACTGTTGCCTATGATACTCAGTTATATATTTCATCACGACCAAATGAAATCTCTAAATTATCCAAGTTGAAAGAGTATGTTAAAGATATAAAACATTGGATGACCTGTAATTTTATTTTATTAAATTTGGATAAGACTGAGGTGTTAATTATTGGATCAAAATCTTGTACAAAGAATCTCTTAGAACAGTGGTTCCCAACCTTTTTTTGTCCGAGACCCCCTTTTCCCCAAGAAAATATTTTAGGGCCCCCCTTCACATTTAATGATATTGTCGCTCTTGTAAGCTTGCACCAAGGATGACAAAATGTTTTGTTTTTAAACAAACAGCATGTTTATTACTATAACCAGATTTTTAAGCACAAATAATAACATATAATATTGAAAATACTAAAACATCAGAAGGCCGTTTGTAAATTAAAATCGTAAGCCAAGGAGTAACCTATTAATTGGCCCTATTTGAAATACAATAACAAAAATATCAGTATTCAAACTGGTGTGTAGGAAAAAAATAATTAATGTAGGCCATTACAAAATGATTGGTGTCTGAGACCTCAATATTTGCATGTTATTTGTGAGGCTTTATCAATCAGTGTGAGGATTGTGTCATTATGTCTATGACGAGTCACCCAGGCACTGGGCTACTGGCAGCTACGCAGGCAGCGGTGCGACCCGAACCAGTGTAAAATAGTCCCATTATAAACACTTATTTTTGGTGTCCCATAGTGACTCAGGATAAGACAAAATCACGGTTTGGAAAATGGATTCATGATGTACTCGCTCATTATATAAATTTAGTAAATTTTGAACACAAAAAAAGTTACGGACTACTGCTTTAATACTCACTGTTCAACACTTTTTCAAAATATGAGCGACCCCCCAAAGAGCTCGCTGAGGCCCCCTTGTGGGCCGAGACCCCCCTGTTGGGAACTGATGTCTTAGAACACAATTTGCATTTAGAAGGATCTACTGTTACTACATCCTCAGTAAAAGATCTGTGTGTTATATTTGACAGCAACTTGTCTTTCGAAAATCCTATTTCATATGTTACAAAAACAGCCTTCTTCCACCTCAGAAACATCACTAAGCTACGAAACAAGCTATCCATTTCAGATGCAGAAAAGTTAGTTAATGCATTCATGACCTCAAGATTACTGTAGTGCATTACTAGCTGGTTGTCCTGCATCCTCAATAAACAAGCTACAATTAGTCCAAAATGTAGCTGCTAGAGTTCTTACCAGGTCAAGAAAATATGATCATATAACACCAATTTTATAATCTCTTTTATAGCCCTAAAATCCATCACGCTCTTTACGGTCACAAAACTCTGGACTTTTGGTTAGGATATCTAAGTCCTCTAAAGGAGGGAGAGGGTTTTCGCATTTGGCTCCTAAACTCTGGAATAGCCTTCCTGATGATATTCGGGCTCAGAGACACTATCCCAGTTTAAAGTTGCAGTAGGGAGTTTTGAGAAAATGTTGACTTAGCCTGAAAATTTGAACAAGCACAACTTCCAGGTCCAACCCCCTTGCTCTCTGCTGCGCTACAGCCCTCCCTCCACAGCTCCTCCCCCACAGCGGAGCCTGCCGTGAACGCGCAGGCTAGTAAACAGGACCACCGATGACGGCGGATTATAAACAGTTATGGAACATTCACTAATAGGGACGAAACATCAACAATATGCTTTACATTGACTATGGCCTGCTCATACTTTGACTACAAACTTGGTCCTCAAATCATTATGTATTTTGCAATACATGTAACTTTATGACGTTGCACTCTTTCTATAAGTTATAAATAGCTAGTAAAATAACGTTAAAGGATTAGTTCACTTTTAAAAAAAACTTTTGCTGATAATTTACTCACCCCCATGTCATCCAAGATGTCCATGTCTTTCTTTCTTCAGTCGAAAAGAAATTAGAGTTTTTGATGAAAACATTCCAGGCCTTTTCTAATAATGGACTTCAATATAGGACACAAACGTTTCAAGGACCAAATGACAGTTTCAGTGCAGCTTCAAAGGGCTTTAAACGATACCAGACGATGAATAAGGGTCTTATCTAGCGAAACGATCGGTCATTTCAAAAATAAATACAAAACTTTAAGTTTTATAAGCACAAATGCTCGCCTTGCTCTGTTCTGTGATGTACGTTCGTGATCCTGTTCGAACTCGTTCATCAAAATGAACAAATCTTTTTTCGAGTCATTTCGTTCGTTGAATGAACGAAATTACTCCGAAAAAGACTTGTTCAAAATGAACAAATCTTTTTTCGAGTCATTTCGTTCGTTGAATGAACGAAATGACTCGAAAAAAGATTCGTTCATTTGGATGAACGAGTTCGAACAGGAGAGTCATGAACGACGGTACGCGCTCGCGCTGTGCAAGAGAGGGGTGATCAGCGCGTACATGAGCGTGATTGACACTGCTAAGACATTCCTCCTGGCTCTGATTGGTTGTTTCTGACCGGGAGCGGTGTATTTCTGCAAATGGCAATAGGACCACAGGGAGGAGCCAGAGGAGCTTGATTTTTTTCCACAGATTATCTGTCTCATATTCTACTGTCAGGACATAATGACAGTTTTAACAAATACTTGTTTACAAAAGTGACCTACTGGAGCTTTAAATGTATACTAAAGAAGACGCATCTCTTTAGACAAGCATTCACTTAACACATATCATAACCTTGTATTCCAGTCATATCAGATCAAATGCATATGATTATCTTTGCTTGAAATGTTATGAACAGCAGCTACACTAATTATTTTCCATTTGCTTTTCTGTTTTATCTCGGGATGGCCGTCCTGAGGTAACTAGAGAGTATGTCTCTATGAGCTACTAGAGAGTTCCAGTTTGGATGCAGCCTCTTATGAAGACTTCAGATGACCCACCACCTGAAAAGAGGACTCCAACTCCTGCAAGGACTTTAGATGATGCAAACTCTGAATCAACATGCACCAATGCTAAATTTTCTTTATTGTAATCATAATGTTCACAACTTGTATAATTACAATTACATTGTTAGCTAACTGCGTGATTTGTACATGAAATGAAAATTCTGAAATCCATTACTTGGACACAATCACCTCTGATAACAGATCACTCTAAATTGCAATGTAGACATGCATTTTCTGTAAAGAAATTTTCATGCATTTCTAATTTTTTGCTTTAGTAGTATAGAGCCAATTATCATTGACTGTAGTGTACAATAGTGCATGAAGAGCACAAACACAACTGTTTTTCTACCTATAAAACTCAACTTCTATTTCAACATCTTTTCAGTTGATGCCATTTATATTGCACAGTACACATCCGGTCAATATATATTGTGATAAACACTACACTTGTCACTGAGCCCAATAATTGAACTATAATCCTTTCCTTGGGACACTGATTAATGGTCTCCCACAATGCTGCAGGAACGGTGGGATCATTCTGGGTTCAGCTCATAGGGGGGATCTCTCCTATCAGAGCTCATCAGTGTGGTCAGTCTCTCGTGAAAGAAGAGACTTCATTCTAGAGCATGATTGAAGAGAGAGAGAGAGAGAGAGAGAGAGAGAGAGAGAGAGAGAGAGAGAGAGAGAGAGAGAGAGAGAGAGCAAGAGAGAGAGAGAATTCAAGACCAGGTAGACTGAAGACTCTCTCTCGAGCAGAAAAGCTTCATTACTTCTGTTCTGCTTCAGAGACAGCATCTTGCTGGACAGCAACACACACACACACACACACACACACACACACACACACACACACACACACACACACACACACACACACACACACACACACACACACACACACACACACACACACACACACACACACACACACACACACACACACACACACACACTGTGCTGCATTGAGAAAGCATCTATGACAGATCGCAATAAAGTTGTAGCCGACACTTTTAAAAGAATCATATTTCACCTATTGTGCTCATAAATGCTTCAGTTTTACTACCCTTGACTGAAACATTCTTAGGTTCACAGCACAAATAACGTGGTCTTATCAACTGGACCTCAAACCTGTCTGTATTTGTTCGTGCCTGTATTTCGTGTTAGCCAATCAAAGTTGAATGGCGTAGCTCATGAACGGTTTATATACTGTAGGTCGGGAGATTGGATTGAATCAAACCCAATTCCTAAACCTGGAGCTGAGCAACAGAATCAGGCCCAATTGTTTTTTCTGTCCGTCCCAGCTTGAATTTTCAGCTCTCAGCTTTGAGCACAGCTCAGGAATTAATAGTTTTCTCAACTCTTTCTCCAAATGCTCTTGATGAACCAAAGTGATGTGAAATATCAATGTGGCTGTAAGATGTCTGAACAGTAGAGGGCAGACATGCCCCTCTACAGCAGTGTGTAAATGAGAGAGAGAGAGAGAGAGAGAGAGAGAGAGAGAGAGAGAGAGAGAGAGAGAGAGAGAGAGAGAGAGAGAGAGAGAGAGAGAGAGAGAGCCATGCTTGCAGTAAGTCATAAACAATATTAGCAACACACTATTTCCATTGTTTCCCTGATATGATTTAATAACCAAATGCTGTGTCTGATGAGGCAGAGAATCACACTGTTTTTCTGGAAAAAATACAAGATGCTATTACACAGTTTACAGAATTATCAGGACCAACTCACCCTCAAAATAGAATGTTGATCCAAACCGAAATGTCCTTTTTTTCTTTAATGGAATTGCAGGGTATTGGTTTTTGTTTCTGTCATAGCTGACTGTTAATCAGTTTTGTCCCATTAGGAGTGTACAGTTAATTGTGAAGTGGAAAAATTAAAGAATCAAAATATGAAGCTGGAAGAAATCTATTCTTTATTGGTTTTGTGTTCATCAAGTATTATTGTCTTTTCCATGCACCTTGTCGGTTTTGTGAAGTTGCATCAGAATAGACTCATAAGAATAACATTTTTAAACAACATAAGGGTCAGTAATTGATTGTTTGAACTGTTCCGTTTAGGACAATTCACACTCTACCGACAGATGCTGACCAATGTGGACAATGACCAGATTACTCTATGTCACTTCTCAGACATTCCCCAACCTGACAAACACAGACAGCTGTAACACAGACACAGACAAAACCTGATGATGTGTCTGTTGGCTGGTGTCTGCTGGTGCAAGGATAATTGGCCTGATTGGCCAGATTATAAATGAGCCATGAGGCATGAGCAGATGTGAACAGATTTAAATCCACAGGGACACATTTAAGTGGTCAAGTATAAAATCCAATATACATATCCAATCACAGCAGATCTGATCAATCAGCATTAAGTGTAAAAAGGCCCCAAGTGCAATTGGATTTCTTTAGTTTTTATTGCACTTTGTGTCAGTGCATGTTCAGTTTGAGTGGGTATGTTGGTCAATATCATATTAATCAAATTACATTTATTTATTTTTTAATTATTTTAATAACAAATTATATTAGGCTTAATCAATTCTACAATATATGGTGGGGAAAACCCCCCCAATCTAAAACCAACCTATATGCATCCAAGGCCAAAAGACACTTTAATTTTCTCAAATATAGAGTGGTGCAGGGATAATGTATTTTTGTAGGCCAATTAGCATTTTAGCATATTAGCATTTTAGCACTTCTGGTTCCATTGTCCAGAAGTCAATAAGTTTTCTCAAATTTTCTCAAATATAGAGTGGTGCAGGGATGATATATTTTTGTAGGCCAATTAGCATTTGAGCACTTTCGGTTCCATTGTCCAGAAGTCAATGAGTTGTTGAATAGGTTTTTGGTTAAATGCTTGAATTAAGATCTGTGGTGGACACAAGCTCAATATGTTTTATTATACAATACAAAATACATCAGTAATAACCTCTAGTGTTTTAAAAGGTTTTACTTGTGCAAAAGGTGGTTGCTAACAAGTGGCTAAATGGGAATGCAGGTTGTCGGTGACATTAACGTTTTACATCCACAAACAGCTATATTACACACTATATGAAAGGTGATTTCCGAAAAAGCATATTAAGGGCACTTCAATTGTTTTTGTAAGAAATCTAATTTTCTTTTCAAAGACTTAATCCAGTCTTCAGTATCACGTAAACCTTCAGAAATTATGTTAATATGCTGATTTGGTGCTAAAGAGAAGTTTTTTTTTTTTTTTAAAGGATTCTTTAATGAATAGAGAGTTCAAAAGAATGTTTTTATTAAATGTCTTTACTGTCACTTTTTACCAATTTAATGCATCCTTGCTAAATAAAAGTTTTAATTTCTTAAAATTAATCTTATACTGACCCCAAACTTTTGAACAGTAGTGTATATATGTTATTATATCCTGAAACTCTTAATGTATAGCTTATGTCTTTTTGTTTTGCTGACATTGCAGGCCGTTCCAAACGAGCGATTGTATCAAGTGAAGTGAACTTCTGCTGATACTGTGAATGGGGAAAGCTATGTTATTTGTGTCTATATGTACACGTGAGTGGTTTTATGTGTGTTTGGTGGCAGGGCTCTCAGCGAACAGTCCCCTACTGTTCTGAGTGAAAGGGTAATTGACTGTGAATGACTCTAGCTTTAATAAACACCTGCTTGCTCTGTTACCTGTGCTGCATCAGTATGCCTCTTCTAGGCTCTCCAAGCTGCCATTTACAGAAAAACTCAACTGAAGAGCCGTGGGCTCCCTCCCTCGCTCATTAATCCACGTCCATGGTGGACATAAAGTCATTTACTTTTGACAAGCCCCCAGTGTGTGCTATGTGATAGTGGGGCTGGCATAACTGCGTTAATTGGTAATTTACTGGAGTATCCATTCGAGGAAGTGCAGAGGACAGAGGCCACAGCTAAGACCAAACGGCTAAGGTGCTATTAGGTTTGAGAGAAGTCTAGAATGTTGTCATTTAAACAGCAAATGTCACATTTAAAGGCTACACACTCTCACATACACACACCTAGTATGTAAAGGTAAAGCTCTTAAGGACAATTACCATGGTAACTGCCAAAACACCATACTGCAGTTACTGCCTCAAACTCATAATATTGGTAGAGTCGATGTTGCTGTGTTGGGCTCTAAGAAGATGGTAACACTTCATTTTAAGGTGACGTAGCGTACTTAAAACAGTTAAATGATGCTTAACTACAAGTCAATAACTCAAAAACAAACCATAACCCTAACCTCCAACCTATAGTAAGTACATGTAGTTTATAATTGTGTGTACTTACAGTGTACTTGCCGGAGAAAGAATTGGGTAAAATAAGGTACATGGGTTCAGGTTAGGTTTAGGGGTAGGTTCAGGGTTAGTACCCAGTTATTACCCAGTTATTGCAATTACTATAAAAAGTACATGTACATGGGGAACAGGACTGGGGAACAGGACTGTAAAAGACACCTAAAATGTTTGTTAAATATTAACATTTCTTAAATTGTAATAAATATTAAAATGACATTTTATTAAAATTTCCATTTTACATTTCCGTTCTGATTTTTAAAGACTGACTGAAATAGCCAAAACCATGCACAACGCACATTAAATGTTAATTTAATATTTATAATTGCTTTAATAATTTAAAGCAAAATTGCTTTAATTATTTAACTGCTTTAATTATTTAGATTGTATTATTACCTTTTCAACGACCTAAAGTTAAGGGTTAAATTTTTTTTTATTTACTTATTTATTTTTGATAACAGTGATGACAATATCAATTCGCTGCATTCTTACTCTCGTAACAATAACTATAGTAACAATAATATTTTGCTGAAAATAAAGGTTACCTTTGTGCACTTTTGTAAGGAAAATACACATTCATACAAGTTTAAAAGACACAAGTCTTTCTTGAAATATTAACGTCACAAATGTATGTTTGTGGCTTTTAGATGGATGTAAGAATGCTTGCTTGAAAGGATTCACCTGGCTATATAAAGACAGAGAGATAATTTGTCCATCAACACATTTGTCTTACTGCTCACTGTTTCACGGCTGGAAATGTGAGAGAGAAAAGCGAGGTAGACAGGTAGACAGAAGGAGAGAAGAACAGCAGAGAGAGACAGAAAAAGAGTGTCAACTTTAGAGTTCCACTAGATTCCCCACACTGCCGAACTCAACACCCTCAGGGTGACATGAGAGAGAGAGAGAGAGAGAGAGAGAGAGAGAGAGAGAGAGAGAGAGAGAGAGAGAGAGAGAGAGAGAGAGAGAGAGACTGGGGGGGGGGGATGGGGGGATGGCAAAGACTGAGAGCCCCAGTGAGATGTAGTGGTTATCAACACAAAAGGCAACAAAACTGAACAAGCCCACAATAACTGTGTCATACTTAGAATAACAATATGTGTTTGGCAATTTCCCTGTGTACTTTCATTGCTTGCAGTCAAGATTACATTTGAAAAATATTTCAAGCCAGATTTTTACATTTCGCTTGTACCAGCACAATATGAATACATTCAGCACCCCCCAGGTTTCATTTTTGCTATTGTGGAAATGCAGAATATAGTCTGCACATAAATGCAAAGGGCATTTTCTCCTGCGAAGACATACAATCATGAATTTATTCGTAGAGCTATTCACGAGAAGATATAATAAACACTCTCTCTCTTTCTGGCTGTCACAATTTGTTAACTTACAGTATACTATGTACACACTAAAGTAAATAGTGTAGTAAAAAAAAGTTTAAAAGATTACCTTTGAGACATACTATAATGTATTGTTTTCATGTCACAAGAAGACTTTTGGAGTTCTGCGTATATTAGCTTGAAAAGCATGCGTGGACACATAATTTGCAAATCCATCGGGAATAGTGTGCCATCTGGGTACATTTGGCATTTTATTTTCAAGCTAATATTATTTGAGATGCACTAATCTTGCGTACTATAATGGGTATGCACATTTTGACACAATAAGTGAATGAACACTATTCTCTCTCAGCGAATGCTCTCATCCTCTGATTGTGACTCATCTGTCTGGTGACATTGACACTGAGCACTGATATCACCTAACCTTGATCACGCGTGGGATGGTGAGAAAAGGGTCCTCACCCCATTTCAGCTGATTTGAAATTCTGAGTAAGTAAATTATGAACGTTGAGCAAATTAAGCAGCCTGCGCCTTGTCCGCCTGCCAGAGAGTCGGACAATACGCTTGACAAACGAGAGTGCTTCACATTTACGCCCCTCTCTCTTGTCATCTCGCTCTCAATCCCCAGAGAGACGTCGTTTAAAAGAGCCCTGGAATAAATCAGGCCGATGAAATTTAAGATGTGGCTCTCAAGTGGATTGCTGGCATAAATCAACTTGTTATTTTTTAAGGTTTTACATTCATTAATTGGATTAAACAAAATCAGGGACCATCACGTGCGGGGCTCAACAATAAAAAATTAAAAGATTCTGCCGGTAACAGCAACAACATTGTTTAATACATCACAGAAAACCAATTGTTTAAGTTCGCATGAATACATAAAATACATATAACTTGTAGGCTACATAATTAGGGATGTATAAATAAATAAAATAAAATAAAATATAAAAATAAAATAGTCAGGATTTTCTTTAAATAATAAATTCAATTTCATTTTTTTTTTTATACCAAGCCCTATATACCCCATATCCATATATTGTAGGGGTGCAACGGTTCAAATAGCTCATGGTTCGGTTTGTATCAAGGTTTTAGGGTCACGGTTTCGGGATGGTTTGGTATGTGCTATCTTTAGGGGAAAAAAGACTATTGTCAAATAAAATAAAGAAAATAAGAACAAATAATCTAACCACAAGCAAAAGCACAAATAAATACAATAGCGCAAAGATACAAATGAAATAAACTCTGCTTTCAGGTACAGAAATTGAATAAAGTAATCACATGTAAAATAACACTGCATATTTGACTGTATAAATGAAAGTTACAAAAGCTATTCAATTCAGAGCTGATTCAGTAGGCCTACACTGATTCTGTAAGTTGTCTTTCTTGACCTTATAAGTTCACTTAAAACATAACAGTATATGTCTGCTAGAATACTCATCAAGACGGACATGTTGACATACTTTTTGTGTGAATTTGTTAATTCAAGTGCAAGACTTGAAAGAGAACTCAATATTTGCACACTGTCTGAGATGAGTAGGCTACACACACACACACACACACACACACACACACACACACACACACACAAATCTTCTCACAGCGCGCACGCAAGTTCTCTTTCACATCTTGCTCTTGAATGTTTACATTGGCAAAGCTTAAATGAGTTTAGTTTTAAACAGATAGTAACGTGTGCAGTTCAGGTCTCGCCTGAGCTCGCGCGCTATCCACTCCCGGGTGGTGATGACGGCGTAAATGACTGGTCATGTTCGAGCATTTGGCACTCGCACTGAACAGAGTTTACAAAGTAAACCGTTTGGTCCGTTTGGTCACATTTTTTTTGATTATCGCTGTTGCAATGTATTATTTGGGAAGCCAGCTAGTTAATTTATCGACAGTGGAACTGTCTATTTTACGCGTTTTTATTTTCAACAAACCAGATTATAGATGCGTCATCAGTTTTGAGATCAACCTCGGTGCAGGTGCGTCCCGAACCGTGGGTGGAGAACGGTACGGTTCGATTTTTTACCGAGAACCGTTACACCCCTAGTATATTGACAAGTACTGTAACATTGGACCATTCTGTGATACCATTCTGTGATACACTTAATATTCAACAATATTATTGATCTGCCTGCATTGGCACCATTATATGAGAACTAAACTGAGCTGTACGATGATATCACTGTTTTCTCAAGAGTGGCTATATACAGTATATAAATGAACTAAATTAAAAACGCATCGGTTACGACTGTTACCTCGGTTCCCTGAAGAGGGAATGAGACGTTTAGTCGAGATGACGCTATGGGATACTCCTCCTGCTCCAACACACCACGGAGGAAACTGGTTTGTTTCCTGTGCAGGGAGCTCTAGAGTGATCGTGGACTCAACAACCTCAGTTGAGAGACCTGAGTCTATGAGTTGGGCCCCCATTAGAGGCCAAACCCACACTTCCATAACTCTGTTCTCCAGAACAACGATGAGCCCTTTTTTGGCGGCGTAAAAAGCAGCGTCGTGGCCGTTCAAACGGCGCTTTTTACGCCAACTTTTTAACAAACGAGGTAGGAAAGTGGCGCATTGTGAGCCATTTAGCGTTCCATAGTCCGTAGATTACTTGTCTGTATCTCTCCAATAAGAATCTATTGGCCTAGATCTCGCGTTTGCCGAGGCAACGTGTAGATAATGGGTCCGCAATATATGCGCAGGGAACTGATCGGACGGGAATTTCCCTTTCTCTTATGATTGTGTGCAAACTAATTATGTGTTTGCAGGCTATTATTGTGGTTCTTTTTGTGTTTGAGATTGTGTTTGAGATTTAATTTTGAGAAACATTTCATTTGTAACCTCGTGGTGCTGGGCCTGCTGTTATCACTGTAAAGCTGCTTTAAAACAATCTCTAGGCTTTTTGTAAAAAGCACTATATAAATAAAGGTGACTTCATACATCTTTTTTAAAAGCTTGATGCTGGTTGCTATTCACTGCCATTATATGGACAAGTGTGAGCGGGACAATTAAAAAACAAATCTCCTTTTGTGGTCTGAAACAAAAAGAAAAGCTTACGGCATTTAAGACAACCAGGGTGAGTAAATTATGACTTAATTTTAATTTTAGGGTGAACTAGCCCTTTAAGATATAGTGACAAAATCCACACTGTCTATCCTTGTTGCCGAGCCCAGATATGAAGTATCAGATTATAAACAATCCTTGCATGCAAAATTCTTACCTTTTATCAGTCTCTCTCTCTCTAATTGCTGAAGTTGTGCACTCCTCTCCAAACATCCCTTATGTCCCCTCATTTTTCCACAGCCTGCAGGGGATAGCTGCTTGAATGGGCACTGAGTGGTCAAAACTGAATAAATCCAATTTCTGTGCATAATGGTATTTCCGTCTGGTCTCACCCCAAGTCAATCCACACTCTGGAGACCTCTGTGCGAGGTGGAAAATACAGAATTAGAAAATGAATAGCCACCTCCATTAAATGCGGATTCATTTAATTCATTTAATTACAGTTTAAGGATGGCAAAACAGGAAAGTATTCTTCATGATCTTGAGCAATTAGACTTTTTTAATAGGCCTACTATAAATTTCCTAAGAGTGAAATGTATAAATAAATGAATAGGTGCTATGAAGTTATTATAAACAAAAATGTTTAGGGTAATGATGCTTTGAAATACTTTAAAAAAAAAATAATTGCCACTATATGAGAATTACTATAATTTTCCAGCACCTTTATCAGGATTGCCAGTGACCTCATAACCTGTCTAGTGACATTCACCAACTCAGGGATCCAAATTAGGGTGGTGACCTGATTTTGTCGAGGTGCAGGTGATGTCATCTTGTGGCTGACCTTTCCCTACTAATTGCTGCAAAAGAGTTTGAAGACTTTCTGCTCACTGTCTCACAGCCGTTTTGTTGTGACTTGTGGAGATTTCTGGTAAGTTCTTCAAAGATGATAATTGCTTTAAAGTGCACCATCCAGCACACAATACTGCTAAATGTATTTCAAGAGGTCTGAGAATTTTTTCTTTACCCAGAAGTATAAGTGATTTGTTCCTGTTTTGAGGATTTAAAGTGGTTTTGTACATAAAGAGAAAGGACATTTTTGGAAATTAACTGGCATACATTTTGGTTTTAATGGCTTTTTAAAAAAAATCCAAATTGCTATATATTACACACACACACACACACACACACACACACACACACACACACACACACACACACACACACACACACACACACACACACACACACACCAAGTTACTTAAGTTACAGAGACGTCCCATTGGAGTAAGCTGGGGTTAAGTGCCTTGCTCAAGTGTGCAATAGTTATGTTTCATGGATTGCCCTTTAGGGTGCGTGAACCTTTTAGGGCTCAGATCTTTAACTACTACAGTATCTGTATATACTCATATGATATACCTAATAAAGTTCAATGTAAAAACAATGCAATACTGCTGTGCATTACAGTAACTTTACCGGGTAAGGGAAGTTTGAGTGGCTTGTTGCTTTAATAAGATGTTGGCAACAGCAATGTTGAATAAATAGTAAGATAAATTAATATTCATTATCAGAACAAACAGTTCTTCCGCCAAGCAAATACAGTAGTGGACTCATTCAATCTATAATATAAAATATAAAAGGGAAAACTATCCATTCTAAAAACCTGATTATATAACTCGCTTCAAAGGTCAATGTAAATCATTGAAATGAAAAGAAAATAATTAGGTTTGAGAAGACTTGAAATCAGTCTGAATGCTGTCACTTTCAGTGTTTGGTGACTGTCTCTAAAAACTGACAACATAGTCAAATGAATTTCAGAAAATAATAAAAATAGGAATAGGACCTTGAACAGATAAAAGTATTTTAGGTATAAATAGCCTAAAGCTATGACGCTTAGTGGAAAACGTCTCGGGTTATGACTATAACCCTTGTTCCCTGAGAAGGGAACGAGACACTGCGTCGAGAATCGACACTTTGGGGATGCTCCCTTAGCGTGCGCCTCTGAAGAAAGAATGAAACTAATCCAATCCTGATTGGTGTTGCGTCGTGATGTAACATGTGACGGCATAACCGGATGCATAAAAGTGACGCTGACACACACACACATCAGCTCCGCGATGAAGCAAGACGCTCTAAGGCCTCGAGGGGCGTGGCAGGACGACGCAGTGTCTCGTTCCCTTCTCAGAGAACAAGGGTTATAGTCATAACCCGAGACGTTCCCTTTCGAGGGAACTCAACACTGCGTCGAGAATCGACACTATGGGGAACGAATGCCCACTAGGCCACGCACCGAAAACAGGCTTGCCCAGGAGTGAAACTGATTCAGGCACTCAGCTAGGACGATAGCACGTGTGCGCCAAGCGTACTAGGGAGGTGCAGACTATAGAACCTAACAAAAGTGTGTGGGGTAGCCCAACCGGCTGCCTCACAGATCTCCTTGATGGGAACTCCCGAAAGGAGGGCCCTAGAGGACGCCATGCCTCTAGTAGAATGAGCCCTAACGGCCAAAGGTGAAGGGAAATTCCGCACCTTGTAGGCCTACCTATGGTTTGTATAGCCGGGAGCCCCTAATAGGTGATCCAAAACACACTACAGTAGGTCCGACCTCCTCCAAGAAGAGGACCTCTCAAGGTAATACTCGGAACTCTGACTGGCAGAGCAAGGAACCTCTCCTTTTCTGCCGACACATGAGGTGGAGGATGAAATACTTGCAGGACCATGGACCTAGCCATGATAAATTGCACTTAAGACACATAGCTGGGTCTCGGATGCAGGATGGCCTTAACTCCGCCGGGGGCACACCCCAAGCAAGCTGGCGATAATGCCAGGGCTTGGAGATCTCCCAGTCTCTTTAAAGAAATAGCTAAGAGAAAGGCTATCTTGAACGTGAGGTCCTAGGCGAAGCCGACTGGAGGTATTCGAAGGGAGCCAGGGATAGCCCTTCGAGAACCAACGCCAGGTCCCAGGAAGGAACCCTGGACCTGACTGTCGGTCTCATCCTCCAATACCATGGAGAAATAGTATGACCAGTTGGTGCCTCCCTAAAGGCCCAACATTTAGTGGTGCATGGAACGCCGCAATGGCAGCCACGTACACCCTACGTGTGGATGGGGAGAGATTCGCAGAGAAACGATCTTGAAGAAACTCCAGAACTGAAGCCATTGGGCAGTTAACTGGGTCTAACTCAAGTTCTCTACACCAAGTAGAAAAATATTCCACTTGAGGCCATATAATCTCCTAGTAGACGGAGCCCTAGAGATAAGTATGGTTTCGACCACCCCAGATGATAGACCAGCATCTAGGTACTGAGCCCCCTCAGAGGCCAGACCCACAATTTCCACAGCTCTGGATGAGGATGGAATATAGTGCCCTCCGCCTGAGACAACAGACCCCTCCTCAGAGGAATCTGCCATGGCGGAGCTATCAGGAGTGAAATTAAGTCTGAAAACCATACTCGGGCTGGCCAAAACAGGGCTATCAGAAGAAGACTGATGCCCTCCTGACGGACCCTCTCCAGGACTCCCGGGAGCAGAGCGATCGGGGGAAAAAGCGTACAGGCGAAGCCTCGGCCAGGCCTGTACCATGGCATCCAACCCCAGCGGGGCTGGATGAGTGAGGGAGAACCAAAGTGAACAGTGGGAAGGACGTCCCTCGAAATGCAAACAGATCCACTTCCACTGGTCCAATCTCCACGATCTAAGCCGTCGCGCCGCCTCAATGGACGCGGGACCCGAACCGCGGGGATCGCGAGCCTGGCCATCATCAGGAAATAATAAAGCCAAGCGGGAGCGCAGCACTCTAATAGGAAGTGCTTCACAGTGTGCACAGGCAGCCCTCTCGAGAGCTGACAGTGCGTGCTGCGCCCCTAAACAATACACACACACACAGCTGATGCGTGTCCCCACCCGTGGCATATATATTATCTTGGGCAGGGGTACACACACTTAGTGTATTGTTCACTCGCCATAATACAGAGCTTTGCACAGACAAACAACACGAAATAAGACAGACAGTTTCACAGAGAGCGCTTGCTGAAGAGCTAAAGCTGATGTGTGTGTGTGTCAGCGTCACTTTTATGCATCCGGTTAACACCAATCAGGATTGGATTAGTTTCATTCTTTCTTCAGAGGCGCACGCTAAGGGAGCGTCCCCAAAGTGTCGATTCTCGACGCAGTGTTGAGTTCCTTTAAAAGGGAACTAGCAGACATTAAAAAGTTTAAAGACTTAAATCTGAGGAAAGAAGAAATAGCCATGGATAAAAGAGAAGAAAGGATCAGAGAGAGTCGCTATGGTGTTTCTGGGGCCATGGCCTCGGCTCAAAAATAAAGAAGCTGCCAAAAGAAAAGCGAAGAGGTTGGAGGGATTTATTAGCGCATTTTTGAGAGGACCTAACCTGGAGCTAAAGTCAATTGAGTTCATTCAATTAATTTTTTAATTATAATTATATTGTGAATCAGATTCTGCAAAGTAACAAGAGATTTGGAGCAGAATGATAAAACCACCAGAACAAGCAATAAACATTTGAGTGATAATCTTGCAGATACTGTACTAATGCGGCCTTCACATGCTATTGGAAATTGTGATTCTCGTAATGTAATGCTCATCGCATTCAAGTGCTTTGTTGTCGGAAAGAAAAGGAATCATGGAGGACACCAGGTTTATTTTTATTTATTAATTTGGAAAATCTTAATACAGCCAAAATTCCCATTCATTCATAAAACATTCACTGTGCTATCAAGATAATCAGCTTGCTGATGATTCTGGAATTTCAGTCAAATGCAGGCTATTTTTGCTGATGTATAAAACATATGCTTCAATATGCTTCAGATGATTATTCATATTAGTAAATATGCACTACTTTAACGACAAGACAAGGCGATGTAGCTGTTATGAAGAAAAAAGCAATCAAGAATAGCATGTCACAGCAGCAACCGAGCTTCCCAGTGGTAAATATGACTTGACAGGGTGTTCATGCCCAATTTTTAACTATAGGAAACTAGTATTTACGATTATACCAATAGCACGTGAAGGCAGCATTAGCCACTACATATCTCGCTCTATCTCTCTATCACAACACACACCCGAAGCTCTCAGTAAACACAGCATTATCTGTGCAAATGAAAATCCTATTCAAACAGCTTGTTATCGTGAGGGCTTTTCAGCAGCCACTGCAATCACACACAACATTGTACGGCTCTCAATAAAACAGCAAGCGTTTATGAATGCATCCTTTTATGGAGAAATATTGGCCTTTCCAAAAAATGTCTGTGGGAAATGTCTTTATGGATAAACAAGACAAACGAGAGCCTGCCGTTGGGCTCAGATTTGATTTATAAAATAAAATGATCACAATATAGAAAACCAAACATGTGTTTCCTACATGCGTTCATGGGTCATGTCTCACAAGCTGGCACTGCTACATGAACAATTTACTCTGTAGAGTTTGTTTGTTTTGAAATGCGTAATTGCTTAATACAATACAATTTACCAGTTATATAATACCATCATAACTTGGCTTTATTGAAACCAGATCTGCCAGGACCGAACAGCAGAACACAATCCAATAACTGTTTCTATGGTGAGATCTGTTGAGCAAAATTTCACAAAGACAGATACAAAAGGAGATCATGCAAATTAGGTAATTAAAATACCAAAACAGAAAAGAACAAATGAGACAGAGGAAAAGGTCGCTGACCTGAACATGGCGCTAAGTACAAACTATTATTATTTTTTATTTAAAAAATGTTTACTGTTAAAAACGATGCTTCAAGATTATTAAATCTTTTTTTTACATTTTTTTTTTTTAAAATAAGCTGAAAACTGTGAATGACAGATATGATTTTTGGGAACAGTTACACCGAATGAACCAGTCAAATCACACCTCTAAGTGAGTGCGACGCCAACAGAGAAAGAAAGAAAAAAAGACTTACAGACAGAGAAAAAGAGCAAAGATGAGGAAAAGAGACACTTCTAAACTTATATAATGAATTGGTTGAAACCATAAAATGTTTTGACATGCATATTTTGTTTCCACATGAAAACACTTTCAGTAACATTTCTTTTGATAAAACTACTAGCATCACCACACACTGCCAAACATAATCTTCAGTAAAACTTTATTTTGACAGTCCACTTTAGAAATTCTACTAACTAAAAGTAACTTCGGTTCACCAGTCATTAAGAGTATTAGTGGACTGTCTGCTTAATATCCACTAACACTTTATTTTGATGCTCCCCCAACAGACATTCTACTGACATTCGACAGTGGCGCTTTTCCACTGCATGGTACGGCTCGGTATGGCTCACTTTTGGGGGGTTTTCCACTGTACCGGGCCGGCACCTAGTACCTTTTTTTAGTACCACATCGTTTGAGGTTTCAAGCGAGCTGTACCGATACTAAAATGTGATTAGTAAACACTGCAGATCACTGATTGGTCAGACAGAATTGTCACTACCAGTATCATTGGATTTGCGACACAAAACACCAAACCCGCTAGATTTTAATAGTCAGCAACAGAACGAACAATCATTTGTTCGCACAACTTTTTTAAACGACTTGTTTTAAAGACCGTCGCATGCAACTTGAAAAAAAATGTCTGCATGTTTCGTGGTCAGTATACGAGGTGGTAGCGCAACTATAACGATCTATAAACCCACCCACTTTGAAGCGGTACTACACTGCAGTGGAAAAGCAGTAGTAAAGTGAGCCACGCAGTGGAAAAGTGCCATAAGTAACATGTCAACTAACCGTAATCCTAACCTAACAGTCTACCAATAATCTAAGGAGAGTTAGTTGCAAAGTTACTTATAGTTCTACCAGAAAGACTTGGGAGAATAATACTGTAACAATTAACCATTTATTAACAGCCCAGCAAGCAATATTATGATATAAAGTTCTTTGGCGTAGGCCCCGTCCGTAGCTCGCAATCTGAGAGTACGGACTCTGAATTTCCTGCCTGAAGACGAAGGCAGGGGCGCAGCCGACCCCCTGTGAGGTACGGGAAGGGACCATCCTGGTGGTGGTGGGGAGGACGGAGGGGAAGGAACCATTTCGGTGGTGGTGGGGAGGATGGAGGTAAATGGAAGCGTCAGCATCTGCAAACTCAGACATGTGTAAGTACCTATCTTTTATACCACAAGTATTAGAACACGATTGGATAGATGAGAAGGTAATAAGTGACGTAACAATTGAGTCTTCCCGGCAGAACTTATGCTAGAGCTTCATTTAGTAGAATTTCTAAAGTGGACTATCAAAATAAAGTGTTACCTAATCCTCCACTAGCTATTGCTAGTCAGAAGCAGGGGGTATTTAATCAAAGTGGCATGACAAAAATATTGAGAATATTTATAGTCAGTATCCTGGAAAAAGAAATGTGTATGAAGAAATTTATATGCTGTTACATTGCTTATTTTGTCAGTGTTTAGGAGTGCATTAGCATACAGATCAGCCTTAACAGTAACATGGACCAAATGCCACAAACCTTCAATTTTGACTCCATAATATAAAAAACTTAAATTATCAGTCAAGCAAAACATTGTTCGGTGCAAAAATGCTTTGATTGCTGTGCAAACGATGCATCATGAAACATTAAAAAGCAGATTTGCCGAGGGTCAAGGGTTTGTTTTTCATTTCCATTTTTATAGCCAAACACACTCCACATCAGAATGGAAAGAGAACAAAGCAGTTTTGAGTGAGAGGCCAAGTAATATTATGACAGAAAACTTGTGTTTGCTTAAGTTAATATTATGCTTAAAATACTGTAAATGAAAAAATAACAAAGAGTATTGTCATTCATCGAAGAGCCGCAGCTAAGAATTCTGGGTAGACAGGCAGGAGCAGGCAAACTTGAAGTGTGAAAGATCTTTGGTCATAGAATATTCATGTGCCATGTGAGAAGCTTATATGAATGTAACTCATGTGAGAAGGCAAAGGCAAACGTGACCTTGACAAGCTCTTTATAGCGGGACAAAAGGCTCATAGACTTGAGTGAGCAGGTCTCGCTATTCCTTATACGAAACACGTTGCAATGAATTCTTGACGTAGTTGTTCATAATACAACAAGGCGGCTATTGAGAACTGATAGCATTATACTAAGACATACACAGAAAACCATTGGAGTTGAGGTGCCACTGAAATCTTCCACTGGAATCAAAAGTTCTTAAAGGGATATTTCATCCATTTTGTAAAAATTTTTTCATCTCACCCTATCTGTGAAACATTTTTTTTTTAAATTGAAGTTGTTATTTTTTTCCAATTGCAATTGGCAAAAAGAATGCAAAAGTGCCATTAAAGTATCATTAAAGTCACTGGCGGCCCTACCTATGTTTCACCTGTTTCAATTGAAACGGGCCCCGCCCTTCAAGGGGGGCCCCAACAGACCAGCAAAATCCCATTCATTTTCTCCGTTTTCAGCCATAATGTCTAAAGTAAACCATCCAAGGTCGATTGACCACGAGCTACGAAGTTGTGAAACGAACGTTTCTGGGCCGGGTTTCCCGATAACGATGTATCTTAGCTCTTAAGAGCACTCTCTACGTGCAAGGTTACGAACGCTCGCTGGAATTCCACGAGCGTTTCCCAAAAATGCACGTAACATGAACGCGCTAGAACGCGTTCTACGTGCTACTTAACAGTCGCTGTCCCTTTGCGAAGTGCTGAAATATAGCCTTATATGGAATCGTATTCTAAACGTTTAACCTAATAATCGTCATATGTTGTGGATTAGACATCAAGGCAAGCAGGGTCGGCGCCACGAGGGGGCCCCAGGGGGCATGGCATGGCCCGGCCACCTGTGCCGCCTCACCTCTGATCAGCACACCACCCTGCCTCAGAATGCAATTTCAGCCGCTGAGACTTGGCAACAGGCATGCTACCAATGTGCCCTCTTATTCCTGACAAATTATATACAGCCTATATATTGTGTATAACTAATTTGTAAATTAATATAGTTTTACCATGATTAAATCAGCTTTGCAACTTTGCATTTGCACTCGCGACAGGCGATTAACTAAATAATGTCACTAGCAGCTTGTAATTTATTGTAAAAAATCCCCATGTTTTCGGTGCTGATGTTGTGGTGACGCGTTCATGTAACATGTAAGGGTGGCGCTGCCAATAAAGCACCTAAAAGTTGTCACAAAGAACCGGCAAAAGTAATGATTATGAATATGTCGAAAATAGCAAGGAGACATTTTAATTGTTTATAAACAAGTGTTTTCTGTGTCACTGTCGCCTGCAAAGATGAAGTTGACTATGCTGATCGTGATCTTCGCAGTAGTGAACACGCCAGAGAGAAATGCACATTTACGGATTACATAAACAGAGAGCAGTCTGTTTTCTTTCGTTTTGAAATGTTCTTTTTAGAAGTAGACATTTCAGATATATTTCTCAGGTCTGTGAGGCAAGTAGGCTACCTTATATGCTGAGTTTTGGTTAATTTATGAGACAAGCTCCAGTTCACTCGCCGGCGCCTCCGTGTCGTGATTATATATCTGCTATATTTACTTCTTATTTGTTAAATCCAGGCAATTGGTTGATGAAACATTGATTAAAATTAAGATACAATTAATACAAAACGAAATTCCCTTTAAAGAAAGGCTTTGTGCTTTCTGTTTGAGGTCTCTGTGAAAGTTTTAAAGCAGTCTTTTAGTGCCGATTTCTGAGCGCTCACGTCCGTAACGGATTCCCCAATTTTGAAGAATTTATCTTCAACTAGTTTTGGGGTGTAGGTCTACGTATTGTATAATGTTAACTTCAAATAATAGTAATTTAATGGCGAGGCTTATTCCAACGTAAAACGTTGTATAATTGTATATATTTTTAATCAAATAATGTTGGATTATTTATATGTTGAGCTGCCTTCATGAAGCTGAAAGTGCACGTAATAAAATAATATACAATTGATGCAAACCAACAGGAATTATTGCCTTTTCTGCTCTATTTTTATGTTTTATGTGGGTAGGGCCCCATATTAGTTTTTGAAACGGGATGCTTAAGGCCACCACTGATTAAAGTGGTCAGCGAAATTGTGCAATATAATCAAAGTCATCTGAAACTATATATGATAGCTTTGTGTGAAGTACGTCTCGGTTACATATGTAACCCTCGTTTCCTGAGGAGAGAACGGAGACGTTACGTCAGTGACTGACGAAATGGCAAGGAAATGCCATGGGTCTGCGGAATTTGCATAGCGCAACTCCGCCCCACCACGTGGGTATAAAAGGAGGGAACGAGGATTACATACCATGCACACGGAGGCACCTAGCCAGTCATTAGGGCTGACCAACCGGGCATGCACTCTGGTGACGGCATCAACAGTGCAGGAGGAACTCAGGGTCTAAGAAGAACTCATCTGAGTGAAATAGTGCACGTACCCAGTCCATGGAGTGGAATGGCACAGCAAGCGATGACACCTGAGCAGGTCTTACTTACTGGCTAGTGGAAGCGAGTACACAAGAGGATACTGGCTCTACCCGGAGATTGTAGAATCTCGCGAATGTGTTGGGTGTCGCCCAGCCTGCAGCTCTGCAGATGTCTGTTAGCAAGGCGCCATGCGCTAGAGCCCAAGAGGAAGCCACACTCCGGGTGGAGTGTGCCTTCACACCAAAGGGGCATGGTCGACCCTGTGTCTGGTAAGCCAAGACAATGGCGTTCATTATCCAGTGAGACAACCTTTGCTTGGTGAGAGCCTTTCCCTTCAGCTTCCCAACATAACAGACAAAGAGCTGGTCTGAGGTCCTGAAACACTGCTTTCTGTCTACATAAGCATAGAGGGCGCGTACTGGACAGAGCAGTGCCAAGGCTGGGTCTGCCTCCTCCGAGGGCAGCGCTTGCAGGTTCACCACCTGATACTTGAAAGGAGTGGTGGGAACCTTGGGCACGTATCCAGGCCGGGGACTCAGGATCACGTGAGAGTTAGCCGGCCCGAATTCCAGGCATGCTTCGTCAACCGAAAATGCCTGCAGGTCCCTTACCCTCTTGATGGAGGCTAAAGCGACCAGGAGCGCTGTCTTCATAGACAGGAATTTAAGCTCAACTGATCGCAATGGCTCAAATGGAGCTCTCTGCAGGGCGGATAAAACCACTGCGAGGTCCCAAAAGGGTATAAGAGAAGAGCGAGGAGGATTTAGTCTCCTCGCCCCCCTCAGGAACCTGACGACCACGTCGTGTTGTCCTACTGTTTTCGACTCCACAAGGACGTGGTGCGCAGAGATTGCAGCCACATAAACCTTCAGGGTGGAAGGAGACAGCCTTCGTTCCAACCTATCTTGGAGGAAGGAGAGCACTGACCCTATCGGGCATTTTGTGGGGTCTTCTCGGCGAGAAGAACACCAGGTGACGAAGAGGTTTCACTTCAGAGCATAGGCGTGTTTCGTGGACAACGCCCTAGCTGAAGTGATGGTAGCCACCACCTGAGGTGGTAGGGTACTCAAACCTGCTGCGTCCCATCCAGGACCCACACATGCAGGTTCCATAGATTGGGACGTGGGTGCCAGAGGGTGCCCCATCTCTGAGAAAGGAGGTCCTTCCTCAGAGGAATTGGCCAGGGAGGGGCTGTCGCGAGGAGCACCAGTTCGGAGAACCAAGTCCGGGTGGGCCAATGAGGCGCAACCAAAAGGACCTGCTCCTCGTCCTCCCTGATCTTGGGACCTGTGCAAGAAGGCTCACTGGGGGAAACACAAACTTGCGGAGGCCCCGCGGCCAGCTGTGTGCTAGTGCATCCGTGCCGAGGGTCTCCTCGGTCAGGGAATAAAACAAGTGGCAGTGGAAAGAGTCTAGGGAGGCAAACAGATCAACCTGTGCATCGCTGAACTGTTCCCAAATCAGCTGAACCGACTGGGGATGGAGTCTCCATTCCCCAGGAAGTGGCTGAAACTGAGAACTCATCGGCTGCAGTAGTGGAGGCATCTGTTTAAACAACTACATGCCTGGAACTCTTTCTAAGGGTACTCTGGCCCGTAGAAAGTAGAGGTCGACCACAAGGTGAAGGTCTGACGGCAGGCCCGAGTAACAGGTACTCGGAGCGTGCCTGGTTGCCATGCGAAGCCAGTGCTGAAGAGGTCTCATATGAAGCAGTCCGAGTTGCGTGGCAGCCGCTGCAGATGCCATATGCCCCAGGAGCCCCTGAAATAGCTTCAGTGGAACCGCACTCTTGCCCTCGATTTGTCTTAGGCAAGTCAGCAGTGACTGAGCGTTCGCTCGTAATTTCCGGCGACCGAGTCGATTTCCATACTGAGAAAAGAGATCCTCTGCACGGGGGAGAGTTTGCTCTTTTCCCAGTTGACCCGAAGGCTCAAAAGGGCGAGGTGTCGGAGTACCATGTCTCTTTGTTCGCAAAACTGGTCTCGAGAGTGAGCTAGAATCAGTCAGTCGTCGAGATAGTTCAGGATGCGAACCCCGTGTTGCCGGAGTGGCACAAGGGCTGCCTCGACATCTTTCGTGAAGATGCGAGGGGACAGGGCTTACCCGAATAGGAGAACCGTGTACTGGTATGCCTGCCCCTCGAAAGCAAACCATAGAAACGGTCTGTGTTGAGGAAGAATGGAGACATGAAAGACCAAATCCACAACACATTCGAAAATGCTTTTGGCTGTCAACATCTTGAATGGAAGCCTGTGAAGGGTTCGGTTCAAGATGCGCAGATCCAGGATTGGTCGTAACCCACCGGTTTTCTTGGGTACAAGGAAGTAGGAGCTGTAGAAGCCGGACTTCATTTCGGCTGGAGGGACGGTCTCGATCGCACCCTTCGTCAGTAGGGTGGTGACCTCCGCACTCATGACAGGGGCATTGCCACCTACCATGGTATAGCGGACTCCCCGGAAGCGGGGAGGAGACCGTGCGAACTGAATCGCATAGCCGAGCCTGATGGATCTCGCGAACCAGCGGGACAGGTTGGGAAGCTCTAAAAAGGCTCCCAAGAACTGAACCAGCAGGGTCATGTGAACCACAGACGTACCCATGATGGGGCAGCGAGGCGGAATGACTGGCTCAGACGTGGGACGCAGAGCGTCCCGGTGTGGGGGCACGGTCATATGCTGCGTCCTGACCAAGGAAGGACGAGTGTTCCAGGGGGCCTGCTCTGACAGGGGTTCAGAGGGCTCTGGGGGCTCAGAGATGGGGTTGTCAGTTCCTTTAGAAAATAATCTCCCCCGGCCCTCCACTGGGGGAAGGAGTGGCCCTGCAACCACCTCCTGGGAAGAACTGCAACCCATCTCTGAGCTGCCCGTAACAGGAGCGACGCTTCGCCTGGCGTTTGGCGGTAATGTTTAATAGTCTCAGTCTACTTCTGGGTGGGTGAGAACTGTTGGGCAAAGTCCTCGACTGTGCCGCCGAAGAGGCCAGCCTGGGATATGGGGGAATTGAGGAACCGAGTTCGCTCTGCCTCCCACATATCAACCAGGTTAAGCCAGAGGTGTCTTTCCTGGACCACGCATGTGGACATCACCTGACCAAGGGAGCGTGCGGTCACCTTCGTTGCCCGTAGAGCGAGGTCGGTGGTGGCATGCAGCTCTTCCATGAGCAGCTCTACAGGTCTTCGCCACCGGAGTAGACGAGAACCTACAGGCTTTGGAGGGGTGCTTAGGGTCGCCAGGTGGAGGCGCTCTGGGGACACAGTAGCATAGCCAGAGAACGCTACCAGGAGGACACCAGTGTACTCTTTGGCCGCGGCCTCATCGAGGGTAGAGAAGGCAGAAGAGGCCGCTGAGCAATCGCGAGAATTCAAAGGAGACTTCCACAAACTCATGACCTCTTCATGCACTTCCGGGAAGAATGGAATTACCAAAAATCAATCATCCAGTCGCGAGCACTCGGAACAGGGTGGAGGATTCCATTCCAGCCCGATGCTCGCGGCTGTCCGGGAAAGCATGGCTGTCAATTCCGTATCAGACTTGGGCAATACTGGCACACCTGAAGGCAGCAGCACAGCCGAGTCTTCATCTCCGGAAGACTCCAGTTCACCTTGTGATGCGGCGATCGACATCATCTCATCATCTGGAGCGCCGAATGAGACGCGGGGTGGGTCCGAAGACTGGCCGGCAATCGCACGCTAGCGGGTTGCAGTGCGCGAGAGGGGGGTGTGGCCTGGGGAGGAATCGTCGGGGCTTTGTTCCACACCATAACCCTCAGGTCACCCTGGCCACCAGCCAAAGTATTGCCTCTCGTGGAGGGGATAGAATGGGGTGTGGCAGAGGGGACTCTACCTCCACGGAGGTCATTGAGTCTAGACTGAAGCACTGCGATGGTCATGTTCCCGCAATGAGAACATGAGTCATCCACAAACGATTCAACTCACTGATTGTGCCCATCAGATGACAAAACAAATCGACCGCACCCAGAAGTGCACGGGTGAGACATCTTGAAAAAGACGTGCCATGCGCAAGCTCTTTTGTGAGAGGAAGAAAGCTCAGCATAGTGATGAAGCGCCCAGGGAGAAGCACACACACTGTTGGCAGATCACTGCACAGACCAGCAGCAGGCAATGTGATCTCGCTGGAACGCGCCGTTGCACCAACACACTGGAGAGCCGCTCGTCTCGTAGTATCGAATACTACGGGCTCGGGCTTGCAGAGGAGTGAAGAGAGGCTTTGGCTCCAAAGCAAAAACATAATGCGAGATTGCCAGCGTCCCTCCTTTTATATCCACGTGGTGGGGTGGAGTTGCGCTTTGCAAATTCCGCAGACCTATGGCATTTCCTTGCCATTGGCTCGTTTTGTAGGACTCGAAGGTGATAGGCTTCTAAGCGAAACCCCTATTTCATCAGTCACTGACATAACTCAGAGTGACTGAACGAAAGGGAACAGACTGTTCGAGAAGAAATGAAGTCCAATTTATGAATGAATCATTCCTTTGAGTTGTTCTTCTGAATAATTCTCTTAATGAACAATCTGATCTGGTTCACAAAAACAATTTGAATGATTCTTTTACAAATTTGATTCAGTTCTCAAGTTTAATTCACTGACTCAACAGTATGGTCACTCTTAAAGGGACAGTTCACCATAAAAATGAAAATTCTGTCATCATTTACTCACACTCATGTCGTTCTAAATCTGGATGACTTTCTTTTTTTTCTGTGCAACAATTCCCCAATGCAATTACAATTAATGAGAGTTGTCAAAAAGAATGCAAAAGTTTATTGTGGTAAATATGTGTCTATACTCTACATTCCAAGTCGTCTGAAGCTATAAGATAGCTCTGCGTGAAGAACAAGCCTTTCATAAGTGGTAAATTAATCATTCTTTTGAATTGTTCTACTGAATCATCCTTCTGAATCATTCACTTTATGAACATTCTGATCCAGTTCACACAAAACATTTCCAAAGATTCATTCACAAATGGGACTGATTCAGTTCTCAAGTTCAATTCACCACCTTAATAATAAAGACACACTCTTTAAAATGTGATTGTGAAAGTCATTGACTGATACTGAGGTGCTTTGAGTTCATAGGAGCCAGTGTGCCAATACTGAATCGCTGTTAAATAAAGACAGTCAAGCAGAGGGAGTTTTCAATTGACAGGGCAAAAAAAGCTTGGTTAATCGTCCAGTCATTGAGCATATGATTCATCTTAGACACACACACACACACACACACACACACACACACACACACACACACACACACACACACACACACACACACACACACACACACACACAGATTTTGGGCGTCTATTCACCGAGCTCATTGTGCAGACTATTACGGTTTCTCTCGCGTCCAGTTAAAAGTACTGTGCCAGCCATTCTATATGAACAAGGCCCGATTACAGGGCCATCTGAAAAGACCCACAGGAGGCTCATTTACGGCCTCTTCAGCAAGACCAGACAATTTCTCATAGACACAAGCTACTGCTTCCTCAATCATAGTCACATAGAGACACTGATCACTGAAATACAGAAAGATGGAAAGCAGAATGCTGAAGAAGAGAGAAAACGAGAGAGCATGAACTAGAGCGTGGATGAAAAATGATCTAGCACGACTTTTACAGAGAAGCATTTATCTCATGAATCACAGGAAAGGCAAGGCCTCTCCTAGTACTGCGACTAAGGGTGTAGCAAGCATGATCACTGGGGAACATGTGCTTCCTGGTTTTAGAAATTTCGAACTTCATCCTTGCACCTTTTGGGCAATGACTATATTTTAAAGAGGCCACATAATGCTATTTTAAAAGTTTAATATTTTGTTTATTAGGTGTACTAGAATAGGTTAACATGCTTTTTCACATACTGTACATTGCAAAACATCTATTCTCAGTGTGTCTGAAGTGCTCTACAAAGCTCCTCCATCCAAAAAGCCCAGAGTGCTCTGATTGGCCAGCTGACCAAGTGCGCTGTGATTGGCCAAACACATCTAAAGCAATTGTAAACAAACAGTTAATAATGCTATCAGTTTTACTGTATCAGTTTGTCCCCAAGTCAGATTCTGAAAATGAGGATGATCAAGCAGATCAATTGGAACCAACATGGCATCAATGGATTTGCCTATGGGTGGGAATTATGCTAATATTTCAAATTGTGACATAGATATTTGCGGAATTAATAGCTATACTTCAATCAAGACTGGACTATGGAGCAGTGTTCTCTGCTTGATAGAATAAATCCCTTTTGTGGGAGACTATGAGCTTTGTAACTTTGCAGATCTTATACATGCACAAACAGATACATTACACACTAAAGGAAAAGATTACAAAGCATCTTAAATGTATTTGTTTTGCTCAGCCACATGGCACGACTTAGTAAAATAATGGGCTTTAAAGGGATTGTTCACCTGAAAATGACAAAATGTCTATCACAATTCCCCTGTGTCTATGTTTATTAGTGTCTCACCTGTTCCTCATCATCCTGTGTATTTATACCCTCAGTTGTCTTCTGTTCTTGGTCTTGTGTTGAAGTTTTGTGCTGTTTTTTTATATCTTTGTTTCATTCCTGGTGTTCATCTGTGTCAAGCCTCTTTCGTCTGGATTATGAAGTTAAGACAATGTCATAATTTACTTGTCCTCATGTCGTTCCAAACCTGTATGGTCTCTTTCTTCGGTGAAACACAAAAGAACATATTTAAAAAAACTGTTTAAGTCCATTCAATGAAAATCAATGGGGTCCAAAACAAACAACACCGGACCCCTCTGATTATCATTGTATAAAAAACACTAAGACATACTATTATCTTCTTTTTTGCTACACAGAAGAAAAGGTCATATAGCTTTAGAATGACAAGAGGGTAAGTAACGATGACATAATTGTCATTTTCAGGTGAACTATCTCTTTAAGAATATATCAAGCTTCTGTCAACATGTTGTATCAGCATCCAATCGATCGAATAAAGGTGCAATCTGTAAGCGGTCATTCTAATTTATCTAGAGCCCTTTATTTGCTTTTCAACTAACAATTACCACTACAAGGCAAATGTTACATCACCTAATTAATATTCATGAATCAGGCTGACACATCCCTGGCTGCACATAACTTTATTTCTAAGTGATACAATTACTTACTTTGAATATGATTTCATGTTTTAATTATGGAGAGTTTAAATATTATTTGATGTTAATGTAATGTTAAACATTGTTTTAATCCAAATAATTGAGCTCCCTTTCTGTTGTGCTGTTTAAGAATTACTTGAAACTTAATGCAGATAGCAACATTTAATCACTTCGTTGATGTTACATGCTGTTTTGTAAAACAGGACTCCTCACATTATAAGATTAGAAACTGCAAGCAAATGTGTTTTTAATTCAAAGAAATGTTTTTCATTACTTTAAAGTCGAGTATTCCACAAAAGTTCTTAGTAAACAGTGCAAAGAACTGACTAATCAATGATAATATTAGTTCTTGATTATTATTGTTTTGTTTTTTACCAATCAGTTGTTGCAGTTCTTCTCTCACCCCTTTCTTCCCCAATCAATGACTTCTTTCTCTTTCAACGTCTCTGTGCAAAAAGTGCCAGATAGCTGCTGGTTTTGGGAGTCAGACAGCAGGCGGGTAATGAGACGGTTCTGATCTGGTAGGGAGGTTCGGAAATGGCCGCCACCACCTTAACGCCTGAATACATTCTTCCCCCTGTGCAATCTTGACCTGGCTTGACTGGGCACAGATCAATCCATTCAGCAGCACTGCTGTTGGCCGCAGCACGCCGAAGGCAGAGACGGGCCGCCAGCCGAAATGCTCAGTGGGATCTAATCAGGCCCCGATCTGACATCCCACTGCATTCATTCAGATGGGCATAAAGGTACAGTAGCAAGATGTAAAAAGAAGCAAGATTGAGCTCTTTAAGAAAAGAAATAGAGCAATATACTTTTATAGTGATTAGAATAACGGCTTTGAAACAGATGTCTAAAATTTTATCCATCCATCCAGCAAACACATGCATATATACAAATATATACACACGCACGCACGCACGCACGCATGCACGCACGCTCGCACACACACACACACACACACACACACACACACACACACACACACACACACACACACACACACACACACACACACACACACACACATGGCTTTTACTGTCTAATGTAATTTATAAAAGTAATATATTTGAACATAAATATTAATGAATATATTTTATATAATAAAAATATAGCCTAATACACAGAATTAGTAGGACAGGCCTAATACCTTGACAAAAGAACAGGCATTATAAACAGATGACTTATGGGGGACAGTATGAAAGCAGATGTGCTAAAATCATTTGAGGGATGTGCCATATGAAAGAGCAGGACAAAAGTGAGAGTTCGGAGGATTCGATCGTCCCTCCGGGAGAAGATAAGATCTGGCCTGAAGGGTGTCTGTTACTGATAAACGCTCTGCGATATCCACACTGACACACGGGGACCATTAGCAAATCCGCGACCACATTTGTGGCCCCTGCCCCTTTTCTAAACGGCCAAGCTGGCAGAGTATTATGTAGCACTTCACTGAAACCCGGTGTTCCTTTCAGCTCCCACAAAATGCCTTGCAATCTCAGTGTATCTTAGGGTCGTAGGGGAACGGTCAGGAACATGGATTTTCGGTTATGCTCTTCTTCCGTCAGGCTCTGCAGAGTGTTATTGATTTTCAAAATGAAAGGATGTGCCATCATGTTTACCGTCATGTCTTAAACTGGGTCATTTGTAGCTGTCAATTATGCCTGGCAGTGCAGGCCCGCGGTATCAGGGTTCTGGTGACTGTAATATGAGAAGGATGACGGACAAACAGAGAGCTCAACAGCTACGTGACGTTCTGAACACCGGCTCACAGGCTTTTTTTAATCAAAATAAAAAAGTAACCGTAGCTACTATGACATCTGATTCGTGAGGAAACTTAATTAAAGTGTCAGATGAAATTTATTTTGCTCTCTGACCTCCTTTAGCTTTGTGAGGCGGTACTCATTACCGGTGTGATCTAATTAACCGGCCAGTTAATTGAGGAAAAACGGCATTGTTCATTCGTAATCTCCTTTCTGCGATGCAGCTGCAGAAAGATATCGGGTCAGTCTTGGGTTATGTTCCTTGTGTTCCTGTTTTGTGGAAAACAATATCAGTATCTCCTGTCCGTATACTTAGACAGTCTGCTATCTTGAAAGCGCAGTAACAAAACTGTTTCTTGACCTGAAACAGTCTCCTGAGCATGTGATAAAAAGCAGTTTAGCAAGACATCTGGAGCAACAAGAAATCCAAAATGCATTTACTGCAGTGATAAGTCAATCTCTGGAGCTGCTAAAATCACAGTAAGGTTCAGAATCTTAAAAGATTTGTCTCTAAGCCATATGCAGAAAAAGTTCAATTACGGATTTTTTTACTACACGGTTATCGTGGCCAAAAGAATTCACAATAAGGATAGGGTATATTTTGATATCTAGAAATCTTTAAAAAAAAAAAAGGTCAAATGGAAATTAAAAAGAAATTAAATTATTATTATATACAATGATAAAGTAGGTTTGCTACTGAAAGGCTAAGTCGATTGCCATTGCATTATAAATATATTATCCTTATGAAAATACCCAGGATGGCTTGAAAAACACAGATAAACCATAATATTATCGCAATGGTGTGTTAATTTTCTTCTTGTTTAATCAGAGAAAGGCTACATTCAGACTGCAGGTAAATGTGGCCCAAGTCCAACTTTTTTGCTCATATGTGACTTTCTAATATGTTCCATATTATCATACGTGTACTATTCATTTGAAATATTACGGTCATCACCAATACCAGTATGCTGTATTGCGACACCCATAATTAACATGGTTAAATATCACGGTTATCGTCAATACCGGGTTCCCTTTCGTTGTCACTCCGAGTTACGTCGGATGACGACGAATGGGGTTTCGCTTAGAAAGCCTATCAACTTCGAGTATTACAAAACGAGCCAATGGCAAAGAAATGCCATGGGTCTGCGGAATTTGCATGACGTAACTCCACCCCACCTCGTGGGTATAAAAGGAGGAAGTCCGCAACAGCAGTTTATGTTTTCGCTTCGGAGCCAAGTGTATTCTTCTCTCCACAAGCCAACTCTGAATTATCAGCTTCACGAACGAGTGCCTCGAGTGTTGGTGTGACGGCGATCTCCGGCGAGTGCGTGCTTCCTGCTTATCTCTGCAGTGGTTCATCAGAGAGCGCGTGCTTCCCCGGGCGCTTCAACACTTGAGTTTTCTCTCTAAAAGAGCGCACACGGCACGTCTTTTTAAAGACGGCTCGCCCGTGCATTTAAAAAAAAAAAAAAAAAAACACGAATGGTTGCGGCAGCTTGGTATCGGACTCTGATGGGCACGAGCGTTGTCTGGTATGTTTGGGCTTGATCATACTAGAGCAGCGCTCGTGGATGACTCATGTTCTCTCTGTGGGAACATGATCATCGCGTCATATAGGTCGAGACTCTGTGAACACGCAAGAGTGAGAGTCCCCTCATCCACCCCCCGATCTTCGGCTGGTGGCCAGGGTGACCTGAGGGTGTTGGTCTGGAACAAGGCGCCGACTCCGTGTCCGTGACCCCAGCCTCCCCTCAACGGCGGTGCCCGCTAGTGAATAGGTGATTCCCACGAGTCTACCCTCTGGTGGCCCGTGTGTTTCATTTAAAGCTACAGAGGATGATACTATGTTTGTAGCAGCTTCACAAGGTGGGTTTGATTCTCTGCGAAGTGACGACTCGTCACAGCTGCCACCCTCTGGTGTGCATACGGCTGTGCCTGAGTCTGATCCAGAGATGACGGCCATGCTTTCCTGGGACGATTGGTTTTTGGGTAAGGCCGCCGACCCTCGTCCACGGCAAACCCCAATACCTTCCCTCCCGGACGTGCATGATGAGATCTCGAAGTCCCAGAAGACCCCCTGGTTTTCTCCGGACCGCTCGCTGATCTCATCCGCCTTTCCCCCCTCGATGGGGCCGCTGTCACGGGTACACTGGGGTTCCCCCGGCTGAACGCTCTGTTGCGATGCTATGTGTCCTCAGAGTGCTTCTTCTCGGCGCAATCCTAAGCACCCGCCCGTGGTCTATGGTTTCGTCTACATTTGTGGCGAGATCCTATAGCACCACGGGACTGGCAGCCGCCTCTCTGCAGGCCATGGCCATTCTGCTGGTCCTCGACCCAGATGCTCATGGACTTGCACGAGGGCGGGACTGACCCAGGGGTGTTCACTGAGTCGCGCGCCGCCACTGACCTTGCTCTCCGAGCGACGAAAGTGGCCGTACGCTCCCTGGGTCAGGTGATGCCTACCATTCTGTGGCTGAACCTGTCTGATGTGCTGAATGTCGCGCGGCCCCGTCTGTCCGACGTTCCCATATCCCAGGTCGGCCTCTTCGGCGGTGCGGTTGAGAACTTCGCCCAACAGCTCTCAACCGCCCATGTGCAGACTGACGTGATTCTGTCCCGATGGCCCGCCGTCCGCTCAGATCCCTCGGTCTGCCCACTGCCGAAGGCGCCACAGCCCTCTCCAGCCCCGCCCCCCGCTACGTGCCGGGTTAAGCGGCGCTCCTGAGACGGGCTCCACAGAGATGGGACTCAGTTCTTCCAGGAGTTAGTAGCAGGACCACTCCTTTCCCCGGTGGAGGGCCGGGGAAAAATCCTTATTCTCCTAAGAACTGACTCTCCCGTCTCTGGGAAGACAGAGTTCTCGGACGACACAGAGCGCCGCCCACAAGCCGTGCTCTCCTCGTCCCCCTCTGTCCCAGAGGTGCTTGACACGGCGTGCCGTCCACGGACCGCTTCGCCCCTGTCCCCCTCTGTCGCCAGACCCCTGCCAGAGCAGGCCCCCGCGGGACGACCAGCATGGTCCTCCCCTGGCCCCCTCTGTCAGGGCGCGGTTGCTAACTGTGCCCCCACACCGGGCCGCTATGCCGTCCACATCTGGGCCAGTTACTCCGCTTCGCTGCCCCTCCGGGGGGACGCCTGTCCTCCGCTTGATCCCACTGGTTCAGTTCCTGGGAGCCTGGTTAGAGCTTCCCCGTCTGTCCCGCTGGATCGCGCGCACCATCAGGCTCGGCTATGCGATTCAGTTCGCACGGTCTCCTCCCTGCTTCAGGGGAGTCCGCTCCACTTTGGTCGGTGGCAATGCCCCTATCATGAGAGCAGAGATTGCCACCCTGCTGGCGAAGGGTGCAATCGAGACTGTCCCTCCAGCCGAGATGAGGTCCGGGTTCTACAGCCCCTACTTCATTGTCCCCAAGAAAACCGGTGGGTTACGGCCAATCCTGGACTTGCGCGTGCTGAACCGCTCCCTTCACAGGCTGCCGTTCAAGATGCTCTCCGCCAAACGCGTTCTCGAATGCGTGCGGCCCCAGGATTGGTTTGCAGCGATCGACCTGAAGGACGCCTACTTTCATGTCTCCATTCTTCCTCGACACAGACCGTTCCTACGGTTTGCTTTCGAGGGGCAGGCATACCAGTATGCGGTTCTCCCTTTCGGGCTAGCCCTGTCTCCTCGCACCTTCACGAAGGTCGTCGAGGCTGCCCTTGTTCCCCTTCGGGAACACGGGGTTCGCATCCTGAGTTATATCGACGACTGGCTGATCCTAGCTCAGTCTCGAGATCAGGTTTGCGAACACAGGGACCTAGTGCTCCGGCACCTAGCTCGTCTGGGCCTTTGGGTCAACTGGGAGAAGAGCAAACTTTGCCCCGTGCAGAGGATCTCTTTTCTCGGTATGGACATCGACTCGGTCGCCATGTCCGCGCAGCTTACGAGCGAGCGCGCGCAGTCACTGCTGACTTGCCTGAGACATCTCAGGAGCAAGAATGCGGTTCCACTGAAACATTTTCAGAGGCTCCTGGGGCATATGGCATCTGCAGCCGCGGTCACGCCGCTCGGATTGCTTCATATGAGACCGCTTCAGCTTTGGCTTCGCGACCGAGTCCCGAGGTGGGCATGGCATCAAGGCACGCTCCGGGTACCAGTTACTCCGACCTGCCGTCAGTTCCTCACCCCGTGGTCGAACCTCAGTTTTCTCAGGGCGGGTGTCCCCCTGGAACGAGCTTCCCGGCATGTTGTGGTCTCCACGGATGCCTCCACCACGGGCTGGGGCGCCATGTGCAATGGACATGCTGCTGCGGGCTCCTGGACAGGACCCCAGCGGCTATGGCATGTCAATTGCCTCGAGTTGTTGGCAGTACGCCTTGCCCTGCACCGCTTCCGGGCGTTGCTCAGGGGTCAACACGTACTAGTCCGCTCAGACAATACCGCTACTGTAGCGTACATCAACCATCAAGGTGGTCTACGCTCTCGCCGTATGTCACAACTCGCCCGCCACCTCCTTCTATGGAGTCAGAAGCATCTGAGGTTGCTTCGAGCCATTTTCATTCCCGGAGCCCTGAACTGTGCAGCCGACGAGCTCTCACGGCTTCAGCCCCTCCCTGGAGAATGGCGACTCCATCCCCAGTCGGTTCAGCTGATTTGGGACCAGTTCGGGGACGCACAGATAGATCTGTTTGCCTCTCACGACTCGACCCATTGCGCCCTGTATTTTTCCCTGACCGAGGGCACGCTCGGCACGGATGTACTGGCGCACAGCTGGCCGCCGGGCCGCAAATATGCGTTTCCCCCAGTGAGCCTTCTTGCGCAGACCTTGCGCAAGGTCAGGGAGGACGAGGAGCAGGTCATTTTGGTCGCGCCGTACTGGCCCGGCCGGACCTGGTTCCCCGAACTTGCACTCCTCGCGACAGCACCTCCCTGGCCCATTCCTCTGAGGAAGGACTTTCTTTCTCAGGGACGGGGCACCCTGTGGCACCCTCGCCCCGATCTCTGGAGCCTCCACGTGTGGCTCCTGGACGGCTCGAGGTAGGTTTGAGTACCCTTCCACCAGCGGTGGCGGCTACCATCACTTCCGCTAGAGCGTCGTCCACAAGACACGTCTACGCGTTGAAGTGGAACCTCTTCGTCGTCTGGTGCTCTTCTCACCGAGAAGACCCCCGGAGATGCTCGATCAGCGTTGTGCTTTCCTTCCTTCAGCAAGGGTTGGAGCGAAGGCTGTCTCCCTCCACCCTTAAGGTCTATGTTGCCGCCATTGCCGCACACCATGACCTAGTCGAAGGTAAGTCGGTAGGGAAGCACGACCTGGTCATCAGGTTCCTGAGAGGAGCGAGGAGACTAAATCCTCCTCGCCCTCCTCTCGTTCCCTCTTGGGACCTCTCAGTGGTTCTAACTGCCCTGAAGAGTGCTCCCTTTGAGCCCCTGCAGTCAGTCGAGCTTAAGTTCCTGTCAATGAAGACAGCGCTCCTGGTTGCACTGGCCTCCATCAAGAGGGTAGGGGACCTGCACGCATTCTCCGTCGACGAAGCGTGCCTGGAATTCGGACCGGCTTTCTCTCACGTGATCCTGAGACCCCGGCCCGGATATGTGCCCAAGGTTCCTACCACTCCCTTTCGGGACCAGGTGGTGAACCTGCAAGCGCTGCCCCCGGAGGAGGCAGACCCAGCCTTGGCACTGCTCTGTCCAGTACGCGCTCTTCGCGCCTATGTAGACAGGACGCGGTGTTTCAGGACCTCAGACCAGCTCTTTGTCTGTTATGGTGGGAAGCTGAAGGGAGAGGCTCTCTCCAAGCAAAGGTTGTCTCACTGGATAGTGGACGCCATTGCCTTGGCTTACCAGCAGCAAGGTCGACCGTGCCCCCTTGGTGTGATGGCCCACTCCACCCGGAGTGTGGCATCCTCTTGGGCTCTAGCGCATGGCGCCTCGCTAACAGACATCTGCAGAGCTGCAGGCTGGGCGACACCTAACACATTCGCCAGATTCTATAATCTCCGAGTGGAGCCAGTGTCCTCTCATGTACTCGCTTCAACTAGCTAGTACAGGACCCGCTCAGGTGTCTTCGCTTGCTCGCCATTCCACTCCACGGACTGGATACGTGCGATATTCTCCTCAGGTGAGCTTCCCCGAAAGCCCTGAGTTCCTCCAGCACTCCTGACGTCGGCGCCAGTGTCTCTTGCCTGCGCGTCGGCTAGGTGCCTCCCGTGTGCATGGTCCCTCCCCTGAGCGACCCCCACATGTGTATTTCCACTGTAAGCCTCTCTGAGCATGTGTCCTTCCCTTGGCAAGCCACCTTGCCACCCCTGGGGTTGAAATATTCCACCTGCGGCTGGACACCCCAGTGTTCTCCATATGTTCCTTCGGGTCATATGTGTATTCTCTAAGTCCCCCCCCCTCTGGGTTGGCATTAATTGCATACTTCCCCTAGCTTGGGATATGCTTCCCAGTGTACCTTGGTATTCCTGTGTTAAATGGAGTCCTTCGTCCAGTCTATGACAGGGATCTCGATTTACGCAGGGCACTGGAAGACAGCTGAGAAGGTGGCGTGATTAGACTGGTAACCCCATTCGTCGTCATCCGACGTAACTCGGAGTGACAACGAAAGGGAACGTCTCGGTTACGTATGTAACCCTCGTTCCCTGAGTAGGGAACGGAGACGTTACGTCTGCCTGCCACTTTCCGCTGTACCGCGGGGATCGCCTGAGCTCAGTCTTGGCTCCTCAGCGAAGAAACATAAACTGCTGTTGCGGACTTCCTCCTTTTATACCTACGAGGTGGGGTGGAGTTACGTCATGCAAATTCCGCAGACCCATGGCATTTCTTTGCCATTGGCTCGTTTTGTAATACTCGAAGTTGATAGGCTTTCTAAGCGAAACCCCATTCGTCATCATCCGACGTAACGTCTCCGTTCCCTACTCAGGGAACGAGGGTTACATACGTAACCGAGACGATTTCGTGACACCCCTACTTAGGATTATGTTAAAATCCCTAATGCTAAATGAAAATAGTAGCATTAATAAGCAACATTACAGTTTTTCTTGATTGCTTAAAACACTATAATTTCAAAACCATGATGCCATTTATCAAAAAGCACACCCAATTCCCTAAACTATAAACACTATTCCCCTGTTTTGACACATAAGTCAGATTTGTTGAACTGTCACTGCAAAACTCTACACACAAATCCCTTCATTTCTCATTGCCTACACCATGTTGTCATTTAGAAAGCACTAGCATTCAATATTGTTCACTCAAGTCATCACAGCTTCAGCTCAGTTAGCATACAATTACCCAAGTGGAACACTATAAGAGTCAAAATTGATCACACACCAATCAGAACCTTCAAAAGATATATAAAAGGGCTAGAGTCAGTTCATTGGGTTTTGGAACAATGGATCCAGAAAGACATGAAGGAAGAGGTTGAGGACACTGGAGTGAAGGAGGAGGAGGAGGAGGGGAAGGAAGAGATGGGAGTGGAGGAAGAGGTGAAGGATGAGGAAAAGTAGGAGGTGGAGGAGGAAGGAAGAGCAGTAGGGACTGGAGGAAGAGGATGAGGAAGGGGAAGGGGAAGGGGAAGGGGAAGGGCAAGGCCAAAGAGACAAGCATTGCCACTAGTTGCCCATGTCTTTTTCCATGGTATCACTATGAGGGAGCCTGGGCAACGAGTACAGCCGAACTTGAGTCGCTTCTCGATCATAAGAACCTTCATGGAGAAAAACAGGTACAGTAGATTTACTTCAGACTGCTCTCTACTGTAACTTTTGAGTGCAGTACACTGTGCTGTTACAACACATAGATGTACTGTAGCTGTTGCCCTATTCTACTGTAATAAAAAGAAATGCATCAAATTGCCTCACATACAAATAGAGTTTTTTGAATGCTTCCATTTTGTAAAAAGGATGCGTTACAGTTACAGTAATCCGTACTTCTATTTTTCTAGGACACAGAGACGAAGAAATTGAAGAAGCCTGCCAAATATTTAAAGGGACAATGTGTAGTTTTTTAGGTATTTTATTATCTAAAATCAATATTTTTATTCATAAATATGTCCTCAATGGTGTACAAATACCTCTGCCAATTATCTGACTTATCCTCGTAAACGAAGAATTTATTATCTTTATATACATGTGACGGTAGGTCCACGGAGGCTTCCATGTAGTTCCGCCATCTTGAAAAACTATAATAGCAGAGAGGGTCAAAAAGTACTAGGCCAACGCGTTTCCACAACTCGTTTTCGTTCAGAGCCAGCGTCACGTAACTGAAAGCAGCAGAAACGGAGGAGCAGAGCAGTGAGAGGCGCTTGTCACTGCCCCGGCAAGTCAGTCAGTAATTCATACTGTAACATTCGTTTGTTCGTTGTGTCAAGTTGCAGTTTGTTTGAAATAACAAACCTGTTCACCCGAAGGAAAACTCAACGAAGTGTTATTAGAAGACATCCTGTCATAGCTTTTTGGTACATAACAGCTACCGTAGATGCAACACGCATTTGAAAAAGCGAGGCGCTGGAGAGCACAATTCGTTTGAATGCAAAATACAATTTCACCGCTTGATGGGAGAAATTCCTACACAATGTCCCTTTAAGTTGATGCGTGCCAGCGGGGAACAGGCATTCAAGAGGTTTTTACCCCCGCTGCCTGGCTAGGGCCAATATAGCCTGTGATGCTGACAAGATTATCTGGCCTGTCCCAGACCAAAGACAGGATGCTGGGGCAGTATATTTATTTTTTTTATTTTTTTTTGGTCTGTACAGTACATTAAGGAATAAAAAAAATGTGCCAATGTATCCATTGGTTGTGTCTTTTGGTTTAATCATGTGAAAAGGTTTGTGATGGGGGGAAACACAAGCAACATAACTTACCAGTTTTGGAAATGTTGTTTTGAATTTATTGCACCATGTGTGTAAGACTATGTTGTAGTGTGTGTGTGTTTGTGAGGACTTGTGTGTGATGTCTGAGGGCAACGTTTAGGTTTTCAGCAAGAATTAATGGTTTTGAGTGTAGAGCTTCATTTTGACCTGAAAATAGGATGTTTGGGGAATTGGGTGAGACGTTATGGATTTGTGTTTACTGTTTTGAGAATATGAGCCATAGTCTCAAGAAATGTGTTTAAGCAATCGAGAAAAACTTTAATAGAACATTATCATATTATCACAAATTGTTCAGGCTAAACCTGGGTAACACTTTATTTCGATAGTCCTCTTTAGACATTCTACTAACTATAAGTAACTTTGCAGCTACATGTCAACTAACTGTCATTAGAGTATTAGTAGACTTTCTGCTTAATATCTGCTAAATCTTTATTTTGTTGGTCCCCCAACAGACATTCTACTGACTACAAATAACTTGGCAACTACAAGTCAACTTATTCTCCTAACCTGAACCCTAACACCTAACCAAAACCTAACAGTCTACTCACAATCTACTACAGCCTACTAATACTCTAATGAGAGTTAGTTGACATGTAGTTGAAAAGTTACTTATAGTTAGTAGAATGTCTAAAGTGGACTATCGAAATAAAGTGTAACCTAAACCTGTTCTCTTGAAATGTATTGCACTGACAGGTTGAATTAGCATATTTACTAGAAATACACCATGTGAACGGATAACACCTTGCATCACATTTCACCGCAGATCACAGATTCACTCATAACATTTCAAACCATTCACCTGAAGGTTTGTCACTGAGATCTTCTCGACTGTTAACTGCCTCTTAACCGTCTCTGTGAACCCCCTCAAACCTGTAGCAAGATGTGGACATCTCAAAGTCTAGCCTTGTCTCTTTCCCCTGTCATTACTCACGGCTGTCACGGGCGCTCTGGAATTGGCATTGAGTAATGACAGGTCTAAAGCGAATGACCTGCCACAATATAATTGCTTTTGACGATTATGCATGGCCCTTTTACCTGTAATCACAGCAAAAAAGTTTTACATTAAAAGAAAATACAGTGAAAGGAGAGCGAGAAAAGGGCACAGGATGTAAGCCCAGGCGACTCTGTGTGATTGAAAAAGTACTTTCTATTGTAAATAGAGTGGTCTATGATTACAGCCCAGCCTGTTTTTTTATGGCCAGCACTCTTCTATTGTAAAAATGTAATAAATAACATCAATGCTTGACTGCTTTCTGTCAATTTCTATGTCTGATGGCCCACTTTGTCTCTAGGGGGCACTACGTCTACCTTCCCATGGATCCTTTCCTCAAGTACACAGCATGAGACAAAGAAGACATGCAGAATGAGAGTATTATGTGCATTTTTAAACACAGAAACTCCACTGTGTGAAGAGTGAAAGATATTTTCAGTGGGGTTCCAGCATGGGGGCTGTGAAGTGTTGGTGGAAACAGAGCTGAGTTTTTTTCATCCATGGAGTTGGGCTACAGATGAGCCCTGTGGCTGGAAAAAACATGCTTTGTACCGCAGTGTTCTCTCAATGTTAAACGGAGGTTGGCATCAAGCTAGGCTCCCCAGATCGCTGTACACGAAGGGTCTACAATGCTGTCACCTTGAGACTGTTCTCAAGTGTCATTGTTCTCTCATATGCTCTCTCCTCTTTATGCCTGTGAAGATCTTTAAGCAATTCAGCGGTTCTGGTGAGCGATAATTGGTGTAGGTCTCCATCTGTCCTACCTGTGCTGTGAGAGAAGTGCCCACGCAATGACACACACACACACACACACACACACACACACACACACACACACACACACGCATGCTATTTTTTTCTCTTGTTCTCTATCACATCCACACACACACTTCTCTCAATGCAACGTCTACCCCTCCCAAAAAACCTACACGCGCACACTTGCTTTAGGTGTTTTGGCTCATTAACTCAGAGCCGCTGAGGCTGAAAGGGCTGCACGTGCTCACAGCAGGCTCCATCCACCGGAGAGACGGAGAGAGAAAGAGAGAGAGAAAAGTGTTGCCATGCAATTGCAGGTGCAATTCACACTTCTGCATCCATCTGCTTAGGTCAGTAAAGCACAGAGAATCAAACATACGGCCAGATACATGTCATCACTACAAAAGCAAAAAAAAACAAAAAAAAAACAGAAAAACCCTGGAATCGCTTGGTCACATCCCTGGCGACAAAGCCAGCCTAAGGTGGTTAGCTGGTCTCTCAGCCTGGCCAAGCTGGTCATGCTGGCCTATTTTGATGGTTTCACAGGGTTTTTGGGTACCTGCCAGGCTGAGAGACCAGCTAGACTAGCTCACAAGTGCCCAAAACCACTATTAAAATACAGTATGAAAACAGACTAGCCTAATCTTGGATAGGCTGTGAAATTCATAGTAATGTTAGATTGAGGAAACATATTTAAGCTACCCTATCTGTGGAGAAGTATTTTGACAAGACACAAAATAATAAATTAAATTAAATTAAATAAATAAAAATATAAATAAATAATAATAAAAAACATAAACAAACAAATAAAATTAGCATATTTAATTACTAAAATAAAGAACGATCTTGTCCTGGATCATATCAAATTGCATAACATAACATAACATAACATAACATAACATAACATAACATAACATAACATAACATAACATAACATAACATAACATTAAATTTAACATAACATAAAAAAACATAACTTATACCAGCTCCCAAGTGCCCCAAACCCCCATAAAACTATCAATACAGACCACCTAACTAATTTTGCCAGATTGCAAACAACTGGGAAACTACTGTATACTGTATGTTTTTTTTTTTAGCAGGGAGGTGATTGGTTGAGCTCAAACTATCTGTCTGTCAAGTCAAGTCAAGTCAAATATATTTATATAGCGCTTTTCACAATACAGATTGTATCAAAGCTGCTTCACAGTATCAATCAAAACAACTTAACAATGTTTGTTTATTACTGGAAAAAAGACATCCAAGTTTGGTAGAGCTGATCAATGGTATGATTGGTTAATTAATTTGAATATCCCCAACTGAGCAAGCCAAAGGCAACAGTGGCAAGGAACCGAAAAACTCCATCCAGTGACCTAATGGTGTCCTAACACCCCATCAGATGACCCAATGGAGAAAAAAAAAAACCTTGGGAGAACCCAGGCTCAGTCGGGGGCCAGTTCTCCTCTGGCGCTTATGAACTAGAGGCCGAATTTACAGTAACTGTAAGATAAAAAATTTATATGAATGCCTGGCTAAATAGATGCGTCTTCAGTCTAGTTTTAAACTGGGAGAGCGAGTCTGAGCTACGCACAATATCAGGAAGGCTATTCCAGAGCTTCGGAGCTAAATGTGAAAATGCTCTGCCTCCTTTGGTGGATCTGGATATCCTAGGAATGACCAGAAGCCTCGAATTTAGTGATCTTAAAGAGCGCGATGGATTGTAAGGCGATAGAAGATCCGTTAAATAGACTGGAGCTAAACCATTTAGAGCTTTATAAGTCAAAAGCAATACCTTGTATTTAATATGGAACTTTATAGGTAACCAATGAAGTGATGATAAAATCGGTGTTATATGATCATATTTTCTTGATCTAGTAAGAACTCTAGCGGCTGCATTTTGGACTAACTGTAGCTTGTTTATTGAAGATGCAGGGCAACCAGCTAATAAAGCATTACAGTAATCTAGTCTCGAGGTCATGAATGCATGAACTAACTTTTCTGCATCAGAGACTGATAGCATATTACGTAGCTTAGCAATGTTTCAAAGTTGGAAAAAGGCAGTTTTCTGTAACATATGAAATATGCTTTTCAAAAGACAGGTTTCAGTCTAATGTAACACCCAGGTATTTTACTGTAGCGGATAAAGTAACGGGGCATCCTACTATGTTAAAGTCGTGCTGTGAAAGGTTTTGTGGTCGGTTTTTAGAACCGATAAGTATTACCTCTGTCTTGTCTGGATTTAATAAAAGAAAATTACGCGTCATCCAATCTTTTATATCTTTAACACAATCTGTCAATTTGGATAATTTAGCATATTCATCTGGCCGTGATGAAATATATATTTGAGTGTCATCAGCATAACAATGGAAACTAATTCCATGTTTCCTTAGAATATTACCAAGTGGCAGCATATATATTGAGAATAATAAAGGGCCTAACACAGATCCCTGCGGCACTCCATAGTTTGCCGAAGTTATAATCGATTTTTCTCCATTTCAGTAGACGAAATGGTAGCGGTCAGATAAGTATGACCTGAACCAGCTTAATGCTTTTCCTTGAACACCAGTGTAATTTTGTAGTCGATCTAAGAGTATTGTGTGATCTATAGTATCGAACGCAGCACTAAGATCAAGTAAAACTAGTACTGAGATACAGCCTTGGTCCGAAGCTAAAAGTAAATCATTTGTGATTCTAACAAGCGCAGTTTCAGTGCTATGATGTGGCCTGAATCCAGAAACTTTTCATAGATGTCGTTTTCTTGCAAGAAAGAGCCGAGTTGAGCGGACACAACTTTTTCTAATATTTTTGACATAAATGGAAGATTCGAAATGGATCTGTAATTTGCTAGGTTATTTGGATCTAATTGTGGTTTCTTAATAAGAGGTTTTATAACTGCCGGCTTGAACGTTCTTGGAACATGACCTAAAGATAAAGAAGAGTTAATAATATTGAGAAGAGGCTCTTCCACTATAGGTAACACTTCTTTCAGTAGTTCAGTTGGTATAGGATCAAATAAACATGTTGTTGTTTTAGATGAAGTGATAAGTTTATTTAACTCTTTTTGTTCTATGGTTGTAAAGCATTGTAATTGTTCTTGCGGGGTGATAATTGCAGCCGAATTATAAGGCGCGAGCAAAGATCGAACGTTTACGATTTTGATTCTGATGCTTTCAATTTTCTCGGTGAAGAAGTTCATGAAATCATTACTACTAAACTGTAACGAGGTATTTTGTTCAGGCGACGTCTGTTTATTTGTTAGTCTAGCCACGGTATTCAATAAAAACCTTGGATTATTTCGGTTGTTTTCTATTAATTTGCTGAGGTGCTCAGCCCTGGCCGTTTTAAGTGCCTTTTTATAAAGTGACATACTATCTTTCCACGCGATTCTAAAGACCTCTAAATTAGTTTAATAAATTACGGGTTTCTCTCTTTAAAACATACGTAGTATTATTGTACCATGGTGCTATACTTTTTTCTCTGACCTTTTTTAATCTAATGGGTGCAACAATATCCAATGTTCTAGAGAGAATGGTGCTCATAGTGCTAGTTAGTTCGTCTAATTCATCTGTTTGTTTGGGTTCAGGCAGCAGCTGAGACAGATCAGATAAGCTATTTGAGAAATGATCTATGGTGGATGGACGAATTGTTCTACCTGGTCGATAACGTGGCGCAGCATGACATATTACAGCAGTGCATAATATGCAAGTTACCAAGTAGTGGTCAGTGACATCATCCCTTTGTAGAATGATATCTATATCGGTTGGATCGGTTCCATATGATATAATTAAATCGAGTGTATGATTAAGACGATGAGTTGGTCCAGTGACGTTTTGCTTGACCCCGAAGGAGTTTAATAAATCTCTAAACGCAGCCCCTAACGCACCATTTAAATTATCTACGTGTATGTTAAAATCTCCAACAATTAATGCTTTATCGACGTTGACCAAAAGATCTGATAGAAAGTCAGCAAACTCTTTTAGGAAATTGGCGTAAGGCCCTGGAGGTCTATATACGGTAGCCAATGCTAGAGATAATAGGGATTTTTTTCTTACATCTAAGAGCGTAACATTTAGCACTTCAAACGAATTAAACCTATGACGAGTTTTCTGAGTAACATTAAGGATATCTCTGTAGATTGTTGCAACACCGCCGCCACGACCGATCAGACAGGGCTCATGCTTATAACAGTATCCTGGCGGAGTAGACTCATTTAGACCGAAATAATCATTTGGTTTAAGCCAGGTTTCAGTAAGGCACAGAACATCGAAATTATTATCTGTGACCATTTCATTTACAATAACAGCCTTAGGTGTGAGCAATCTAATGTTTAGAAGACCTAGCTTTAGAAATTGTTTTTGTTCACTAATAGCGAGATTTTTTGTTTTAATAACAATTAGATTGACAGACTAATTTAGAACAATTAGTCTGTCACTCAATCAGCTGGATGCCGTTGAGCAGTCCTGATTTTCCTGTCTTATTGTGAGACTGTCCTGTTGCCCTGCTGTCCCTTTGTTTTTTTTTTTGCCCTTTAAACCAGTGTCTGCAAGATTTCCCCCTTTCTATTATGGTCATTGTGTGTCAGGCAAACCTTACGTCCAGCACCTGTCAGGCTTCTGCTAGAGTAAGCGTGAAGGTAACAACCAGAGAGGACGGCTCATTGCTACTGCTGTTCCAAAAGCAGCTCAAATCCAGACACCCCCGGCCTTTATTATCCTCGACCGTCTCAGAGAAGATCTGAGATCAGCTGAAAGGTTGGCGGCCATGATCTTTGGAGATCTCTTTCCAGCTCAGCGGACATGTCAGAACTCCAGCTGGGCATAATGAGGGGCTGCTCACTTCTGCGGAGGGCTGGAAGAGACGTAAGCCTCACGCCTACTCCTTCACACTTAGGGACACGCTTCTGCCTTATATTGTGTGTGTGCAGCCCTCGTGAGCTTCCAAAGTCCATCTTTAACAAGCATTCCTGTCTGGAGGTTCCATATGATTGCTGTATAATACATGTCCTGGACTACAGCAGATAAAAACTTCAGTGTCTAATGCGACAGAAATAGTCACAGCTTTAACCAAGCCAGATAAGGAGGTCAAACTGGTTAACTAGCTTCACTATCTTTACCAAGATGAACGACTAACCAGTTTAATCAAGACTGTCAACAACAGTGGTTCTCAACTGGGACCTACATTTTACCATGGTCATTAAGTCGTGACCCAATTGAGTCCAAATTCCTTTAAAAAAAATTAAGAACCAATCAAATTTATTTCACAAAATTAGTTTTTTTTGTGATCACACACACACACACACGCACACGCACACGCACACGCACACGCACACACACACACACACACACACACACACACAAACACACACACACACACACACACACACTATGCTAATCAACACCAATCTGAGCCCTCTCAAAGCTGTAGGTTCTTTGCTTTAAATTCTTTGCTTTAAAAACATTTCTCAACTGTATGGGTCATTTATTTGCAAACTGCACACTGGTGACAGTGTTTCTCCTAGTCTACTTTAACGCAAATTAATTCATCATTAAACTTGTATATACACTCTTAGTCGAAAGAAAGCACAGCAAACATTAGCATAAATTGAAATGCATGCACTAACACACAGCTGTAGGATAACAGCAACTGTTTACTAGTTCTGCATTAAGGCGAAAAATGAATTAGGAAGAATGAAGGAAGAAAAAAGGAAGAAGCTATGAAGATTTTTGCCGTAAATTGACAAGGTCATGGAGACAAATTTGTAAACAGAGCTTTCCATTTTTTTAAGTGTATGCAGCACAAATGAAAGAACCCATTGATTTAACACCGCTGTGTCTTTTGTATTTGCTTTTATTTTATGTTTCTCATTGGCCTGAGGTATTTATTGTAACAAAATCTGTGGGAGAGCACTCCAGTGTGTGCACCAACTTCATTCCTGTGGAGTTTTACAGTTTAATTACAGTCTGTGGTGGGAAGACTAAAAGAATTCATGGCAGTTCAGTCTGGCTTTCTTTCTCATGTCCTCAACCCTGCAATCAAACTCGCCTGCCATACTCACACCACATACCAGACCTTCAGCACCACAACATCAGCACACAAAAAGGGCAACACAAAGCATCATTATTGTTGCTGATGAATAAAAATAGGTAACCAATGCATTAGCTTTTATAGCTGCCTTCTTTTCCACAGACACTATTAATGACAGCTTTGCTATATAGTGGAATGGACCGAATAGTCACTTTCTGAATCTTGTTTCCAGAGATATTTTTCTCTCATTCATTCATCCCTTAATCGTTTTTTGTAACTCTTCAGAGATTTCATCTGTTGACTGTGACTAAGCAATTCGACTGCACATCGTAAGAACTCTCTGCCCCACTTACATGGAGAATATCGTCCAAGTTTAATAGATTTGCAAGGTTTTAAATCTCAGAGAGGAAATCAAAATGTTCAACTGCAGACTGGAGTCTGCTGTGTGGGAATCAATGTGGAATCAACTTGTGGAAAATGAAACTTTGAGGAAACATTCAGGCTTTAGGGTTCATTTATGGTTAAAGGCGAATGACATTTCTTTCTTATGCCATTTGTTTTGTTCACTCGCTCACCTAATTTATGGATTAGCAAGATGCCCACCTGCTTAAGCATTCGGAGTGTCGCTGAACAGGGCCAGAACAAAGTCATGATTAATTTCTAGACCCTCTTCAACATAGTAGGGGAGCACTCTAACCTTTTCCATGAGACTCCATGACATCACCACATGGTAGCATACTCAACTCCTAGCCAGAGTTGTGCACCATTCAGAAGTGAATTGAGAATGCCTTTAAAATTCCTACATTCGATTTGAATTTGAATTGAGGTTGCAAACAGGATGCAGAATCCAATTTGAATGTGACATCTATAAAAAGTTTAAAAAAGACACACAGACAGACAGATAGATAGAAATGGTCAGATAGATATATAGATAGAATGTCAGAAAGAATGTCAGAAACACACACACAACATAATCGCCTTCACTAACTATTTTAACGATGCCTGACCTTTGGTGCTCATTTTCAAAACATGAATTTTCACACTTCTCAATTAAACTATGCAGTCTTGACCCTGTGACTTCAGACTGTGAGCGAATATTAGATACTCTTTGAATAGGTTCCCTGATTTTCCACGGAAGCCGTGTGACCCCCAACAAATCGCTAATGTGTGAAAACCAATTGAATATTGAGCTGTTAATTACTGACAAAAATAATATTGGAAAATTGCTAATAAAAACCATATGCGTGCAATCATTAAGGTGCATTTATGATGTCCAGCTGAACTCTGGGGCTTAAACTCTGAACTGGGCAGATGGACTAAGTGTGTGTGTGCTTATTTGACTGAATACTGTAGTTTTGTGTCATCACATAGCCAATATGGCTGGCAATAAAACTAGCTTTCTCCCTGACACATGAACCTCCACAAACATTAATTTGCACAAATACACATAACTTGTGAAATTGGCAGGGTTTGTTACTCCAGCGCTAACTGTAAACTTGTTTTTGACACCTACACACAACTTACCAGTAATACTGTAGACAATGCATGGTGTGTGGAGGATTACTGGAATGATATGTTAAAGTGCCCCTATTATGGATTTTTGAAAATGACCTTTCATGTAGTGTGTAACATAGCTCTAAGTGAATGAAAACATCCTGCAAAGTTTAAATCTGAAAGTGCACCATATATAAAGTTATTGTCTTTCAAAAGTAAGAGTCGACTCTGAGTCAATGAAATTAATCGTTTTTCAAACAAGTCATAAGCCGTTTCGTTGTGACGTCAAGACGAAACATTAGCATATTGATTCCTGTGGATACTGGATAGCATCATGTCGAGAAGACGCTGTGCTCCACAATGTGAAGGTAAAGCCAGTTTTTTTTTCACTGCCCAAGGACAAGCATGTGAAGAATCGGTGGTTAAAATGAATCTTTTCCACGATACCACAGCAGTATAATCCAAAACTTTTGCTGTGTTCCATTTATTTTACTTACGACTGCTTCTCAAATCTCGGAGTTCAATGCAGAATTCACAAACCACTTGCTTTTGAAAGATGGTGTTCAAAATACTTCGTTTTGAGTTTTATATTGTGTAGGTCTCCTGCTAACTTGTTAACTCACATTATTACTGTCTTACTGAAATACTTCTGGTAATCAGCAGTGGGCCACTATTACCTAAAACTGTGTCTAATAATGCAGATTGTCTGTCGTTCTCACTACTTTGAGGAAAGATTAAGCATGGAGCAAGATTTGTTTTACCAACGTTTATGTTTCATCAGTCATTCACGCTAGAGCTCGGCTAATGTATACATTGCATACATGCACTGTTATTGATACAGTTTCCATGTGTTCACTGCAATATATTAGAAAAATACTCTGTAAATAAATTAGTACAAGTAAAATAATCGGTTTGTTGATGGACATGCACTTGTTAATGCTGATGGTGAGGAATTGCAACAGTTGCAACATCTCATAATGTACCTCAAACTAAGTAGAGTATCACTGAGAAAAGTCCTGCTCAAGTCGTCCTTGCTATGGAGGCTCGGGTTGAATAACTAGTTCTTCCAATATTTTATCATCGGACTCGTGCTCGGATTGATATGGTAAAATCGACGTCATTGTTCGTTACTGTATTTAGTTTACGGTGTAGGAAGCCTTAGGACAACCAGAGCTGACGTAGTGGGCAATGGGCATTTTTGTTTTCGACACATGCGCTGTACACGGTAGACCAATCACAACAGACTGAGCTGTCTGGCCAATCAGAGCAGAGTAGCTTGCGGAAAGGATGGATTTAGAGAGATTCTTCTGACGAGTCGTTTAAGAATCATTGAAAATCTGGTGATGTGCAAATGTATATTATGAGGAAATTAAACAGTTTCTTGACCTTTGGTGCATGTAAACCTGTTGTAGGAGACAAAACAACATTAGGAAACTTTAAAATAGCATAATAGGGGCACTTTAACTCTCTGATCTAGTTTATCCATCAGTTTGATTCTTTCAGACAGTTTGCTAACATGACAGATGACCATTATTGCATCGAAAGTGTAATCAGCCAATCACAGCAATGAAGAGATGGGCATTAGCATGTTGATGGGGGTAATGAACCAATCAAATCACTCAGATAGTGTCATTTCCAAAAAACAAAAAATCATGATATTTATTTTCATTTAGCATTGTACTGCAGATTATTTACATACAGAGTTCCCTTTCGAGAACATTCACTTCGTATTGCGTAGCTATACGCAGTGGGAAAACTCCTTTTCTAGATAATATTGAAGCCTTTATTTTAAAAGGCAGCACAGCACAGCACAGAGCTGTCTAGCTTGCTGATTGGCTGGGCTGCGGGAACTGCACGAAACCTATGGCGAAGCAGCGAGGACGCGCGATCCTATCAGGACGCTTCCTGCCTCGCGTGTGCCGAAGCGCGCCAGAATGGGCTTGGCGGCTGACTAATATAAGCGGCCCATTTCGCCATAGGAATCAGATTTAATCTCCTTCAGCGACAGACTACGTTTTCGCTGACTTTCCTGAAGCCTTCGCCTCGCCGTCGACTAGCCCCAGCAGTGGAACTAGCGACTCTGCCTCGCAGCTCAGCGGACGGCGACCTTCCTGCTTTTCAGCAACAACTCACTGTGAAAGCATGCCACTCACCTCTCTGCACTCGTGGCTAGCTCTCCTTACGTCAAAGAGCGACACCTCCCGTTTCCTGCCCTCCTCGAGCCGCAGAGGCAGAAAAGGCAGGGTCAGAGGATGCCTGAGCGGATAGAGATGAGCGGGCCCTCTCCGGCCCTGTCCCAGCATGCCTCGCTCTCTCCAGAGAGAGATACCTCGCCCGTCTTGTTCACAAAGACGGACCAGCGCCCCTCCCTCGAAGCAGCCGGCCACGTCTCATTGGCGGGTCAGAAGAAGAACACTACGACAGCCTGTCTTTGGCTGTGTCAGAGAGCAAGGAATGGCCGGCCTCTGTCACAGACCCTGCCCCCAAGCTTAGTCAAGCGGCAGCGGTGCCAGGGCTAGTTTGGATGCCGAACACCTCCGCGTCCTCACCAAAGCTGTTGCGGACCTCTGCCTCGAGTGGTCTTCCCCCGAGGAGCCCATCAGAAGCAGCCTTGATGAATGGTTTCTGCCGGGGCACCAGCAGGCTTCGACAGCGTCCAGCCCCGTTTTTCCTGGAGGTGCACGACGAGCTAACTAAGTCATGGCGCGCCCCATACTCTGCACGCCTGCGCTCGTCAACTTCAGCCACACTGACCTCCCTCGACGGCGCTGAAGAGAGAGGGTACGAAAAACTGCCCCTTCTGGAGGAAGCGGTGGCCGCGCACCTCCGCCGGCAAGCTGCTTCGGCCTTGCACACCATGTCGAGACAGTTCCCCAGCCATTACGCGAGTCAGGCTTCATGAGACAGCCATTCAGAATGCTAACGACCAAACAAGTCCTCGGTCAACTTCGCCCAGGGGATTGTTTTTTCTCAGTGGATCTGAAAGATGCTTACTTTCACATCCAAATACATCCCCTGAGACAGCGGGGAATGCGCATCTTGAATTACCTCGACAACTGGCTCATTCTAGCTCAGTCGGAGGCCGAATTAATAACCCACAGATCCTGGCTCCTTGGCCATCTAGAATGCCTCGGGTTCAGGATCAATGTTTCCAAGAGCATGCTGCTCCAAAGCCAGCATGTAACCTTCCTGGGGGCAGTAATCGACTCTTTCCAAATGAGAGCTTGGCTCATGGCAGACCGTGCTCTCTCTATTCAGCAGCTAGCAGCTTCGTTCAAAGCGGGCTCTTTCAGACCCCTCAGAACGTTTCAGAGGGCACTGGACCTTATGGCCTCAGCATCGTCAGTACTCCAACTGGGCCTGCTGCATATGTGTCCCCTTCAGCGCTGGCTAAAACCCAGAGTCCCGGCTCGTGCGTGGCGACACGGCCACTAATGCATCAAGGTGAGCTACGTCTGTATCAGAGCCCTGGCCCCTGGGAAAGTCACCAGCTGGTACCAGTCTGGTGTGAGCATGGGTGTGGTCTCAAGGAGAAAAGTGGTTTCAACAGACGCCTCCAACCTAGGTTGGGGAGCTCTGTGCAAGGGCAGGCCTGCCTCCGGCCTCTGGTCGAGCTCGGAGAAGTGCCTACATATCAACTGCCTCGAAAGGAGAGCGTTATTTCTAGCCCTGAAAACCTTCCTCTCAGACCTGGCGGGTCACCACGTCTTGGTTCGGACAGACAACATGTCAGTGGTGTCCTATATAAATTGCCAGGGCGGTACCAGGTCCTACAACCTGTACAGCATGGCCAAACACCTGCTTTTATGGGCTCACGCCAACCTGCGCCCGCTGAGAGCGGCGCATGTACAAGGCATACTGAACCAGGGTGCAGATAAGCTATCACGAGACAATGTTCCCCCAGAGGAATGGTCTCTCCACCCTCGGACGATTCAACTGATCTGGAGTGTCTTCGGCAGGGCAGAGGTAGACCTTTTCACCTCAAAAGACAACTCTCACTGCCCAACATTCTTCTCGAAGAACAGGGATGCGCTGGCCCACGAATGGCCCAGCCTCCATCTTTATGCATTCCCTCCAGTCTTGATGCTCCCTCAGGTCATCGAACAGATCAAGGAGCACAAGTGTGCTATCCTACTGACTACCTACGTTTCAGTTGCCTTACCTACTGACAACTTCCCAGAGTTGGCGCGGCTGCTAGAGACAGCCCCATGGATTATACCGCTGAGGAGGAACCTACTAACTCAGGCGAACAGAAAAATCTGGCATTCGAGCCGCTTCAGTCGGCTGACTTAAAGCCTCTCTCACTTAAGACCACACTCCTGCTAGCACTAGCATCGGTCAAGCGAGTGGGCGACTTGCAAGCGCTCTCTATGAACGCTTCCTGTCTCGAATTCGGGCCTAATGACTCCAAAGTCATCCTCAGACCAAGACATGGTTATGTACCCAAGGTGCTCTCAACTCCGCCTCATTCAGACAGTCAGAACAGCACTTTGTATGCTTCGGCGGCCGTACCAAAGGGCTTCCGGTCACAAAGCAGAGATTATCAAGATGGATAGTGGACGCTATCTCTCTAGCTTATGCCTCAATGGGCCTGCAATGTCCCATAGAAAATGGGACAGAGCTCATTCCACAAGGGGCATGGCTTCTTCATGGGCTTGGTCCAGTGGTATACCAATTGAAGACATTTGTGTGGCTGGTCTCCGCCGTCCACATTTGTGAGATTTTATATCTTGGAGGTGCCAGCACTGCAGGCACGAGTGCTTTCTATTGAGAGGCCTTGGACCCTGAGGGGCTCAAGCCTCTGGTATCCCATTCGCGGAGCCCGACTCCGACTGGTCTCCGTTGGACTCTGACTTTAGTTCTACTATGAGCCTCGGGCCACGCAGCCCCAGGCAATGGTTCAGAGCAAAGTCTTCAGCTAATAGCATGGCATTTTAAAATCGGTTCCCACTGCGTATAGCTACGCAACGTACTCGGTTACTAACTTAACCTCGGTTCCCTGAGAGTAGGGAACGAGTATTGCGTAGCCAGCCATGCTCCAGCTATAAAGCTGCACTTCAGGTCTGTCGCTTCAGTCGATTTAACCTGATTCCTATGGTGAATCAGGTTATATAGTCAGCAGCCACGCCCATTCTGGCGTGCTTCAGCGGGAAGCGTCCTGATAGGATTGCGCATCCTCGCTGCTTCACCATAGGTTCGTGTGGTTCCCGCAGCCCAGCCAATCAGCGAGCTAGACAGCTCTGTGCTGTGCTGGCTGTACAGCTGCACTGCATTTTAAAATAAAGGGTTCAATATTCTCGAGAAAAGGAGTTTTCCCACTGCGAATAGCTACGCAATACTCTTTCCCTACTCTCAGGGAACCGAGGTTACGTTAGTAACCGAGTACGTTTTTAGCAGAAGGTTGAAGAAAACATATAATGCTCCTAAACAGCAAACACAAAAATTCACACACATTCCCCAGGGTCGGCCCATTCTGTGAGCCCATCATCCTTTGCACAGCACTGCCTGACAATGATCAATGCATCTGCTCTATTATGATGGATTAATGCTGTGGTTATTATGTGCACACATGTGAGTGTCTAAAAGCCAGAGAGGAAGGTAGATAAACAACGAGATGAAGAAAAAGTGAGAGATATACAGGGGAAGATGGAAAGAAGGAGGGAAGGGGGAACCAATTCACTAGAAAGACCACGGCCAATCAAATGCGGACAGAAACCAGCAGACAGGAAGATGCATCTTCAATTTAACTTGCATTAATAATGCATCAAGTTCTTCTAAACTCAGCCTGCCTTTGTCTCAGTAAGCTCTCTATTCTCTCTCTCACATACACGCACGCACGCACGCACGCACGCACACACACACACACACACACACCCATCCTGAATTTCAAAATCCAGACCTTCAGTTCAATTCTCTTCCATTCACTGGTTCCTATATTTATTCTCTTTTTGAAGCGAGTATGTGTTACAGTCACAGGGCGGTGTCAACACACCTGAAGCCAACACCTTTCTGCTTTCTTACAGCGCACTGTACACTAGCTAGCTGAGGAAGATTTTTTTGCGTGTGTATTTGTTTCAAAAAGTGTATTTTTTGTGTGCACGATTTAATTTAGCAAAGATGCATTAAATTATTACACTGTAAAAAATGATATGATCAATAAGTTATGAAGTGTTTTTACATTGCTTTAACTCATCAAAATAAGTTGAGCAACTTATTGAGCAACTTAAAGTTATACAAGATTCAACTAATTTTTTTTTAGCAAGTTCAATGTAATTTTAGTTGAAATGACTTAAAGTCATTTTAATTGTACATTTTAACAGGTCCAAGTTAATTGTATTTAAGGCAGCAACTTGGTTTTCAGTAAAAAAACAGGCAATTAATTATAATAATAATAAAAACAAATAGAACATGTTTCTTGAACACCAAATCAGCATGTGACACTGAAGAATAGAGTAAAGATGCTGAAAAGGAAGGTTTGCAATAACATGAATGAATTTCAATTTAAAATATATTAAAATAAAAAAGTTTAAATGTAATATTATTTCACAATATTACTGTTTTTACTGTATTTTTCATAAAAATATGCAGCCTTAATTGGTGAACATAAGACACTCCTTTCAAAAACATTAAGCAAAATGAATGTAAAAAGTATATAGGCCTATACTATACTGATTCTTGTTTGGGTAAGGAATATTTCTTCATTCTTTATATGGAAAACAGCGGTGTGAACATGCAAGACCAAAAATCATACAGTTTTATAATGACATAAGTACCAGTAAATTAACTCTTTGAGCACACACTGCTTACAGAAACATGCAGGCGTTAATGCTGTATGATACTTCATACTTGTTCCAAATAGTTAGTCATTCAATCTCTTTTTCATTTGGCTGAAATGAAAGCACAAGCATGCTGCAGCGCACTAGGCTAACACAGCACAGTTCTGTGTTAAAGGATCATGGAGGAGTAATAGAGGATAAAAGGCTAATAAATAAAAAAGGAGTTACGAAAAATAAAATGCAGAGTCCGCATAGCTGAATTCCAGTCCTCTTCATAAGTCCTACTCATCTTTCTCTTAGGATTGGGCGTCATGGCTTAGGAAAGGGGAACATTTTTGGCCGTTGTGAGGTTTATCAGCCGTGTAAGTGTACTTACCAGCAGAGGGACTGTGCATGTGTTCTGTGTTCTGATGTGTGACGCTGAACTGTGTGTATGATGCCTACTGGGACCACAAGGACCCCCATTTGCTCATTAGCAACTCCGGCACTAATGGAGGCCCTGAACAGCCACGCATCCACGTACCCTTTGGCTCCCTTTCTCTTGTTGCGCACACACACTTTTCGCACATTGTTTACAGCGAGTGCTTTTTTCATCGCGCCCACCATCGCGCCAGCTCCTGTGGTCAGCACAGTGAGGACAGGAAACATTATTATTCCCCAAACTCAAAATGTCACAGCGGAGTCCGTCACATGTGGATTAATTGCATCTAGAATATGAATGTGTTTACAGTGCATAACTTTGCCTCACATAATGAGAAACTCACATTTCACATCCTGGCTCAATGATACTGCTGTTAATTAGTGGAAATAGAAAAACACGAATGCTAAGTTTAGAATGAGCTTTCGGTTGCTGTGGTTCAGATGTGCTAACAAAATGCTTAAAGAGACACAACAGAGCTTTCAGTTTATTTCGGGGTCAGCCTGTGAAATGTATACATGGAAGTAAATATATTCATGTGTATATTTCATGTAATAGCTGAAAGTAATCAAAATGATATGCAAGCTGAACACCATGAACATGCTTATCCCTACAGTCTCCATTGGATCACGTTTGAACATTAGTTGCAGTTTAACAGCTGCAGTATTACCCTGCGAATGAGGTGGGCAGACCAATAGTAGCCGAAAATGAGCTAGAAAAAGAAGCCTGATAGAGTGGATGTGTTGAAAAGAGTTCGATAGAGTATCATACTGAGCAATGTTCCAGGCACAAATATGAGGTGAATAATTCTCTCTAAAAGGCAGCAGAGGTTGACACAGATGTGTGGGGGGATTGTAGCCGGCAGGGAGCCAGCAGGGAAAAAAGGTGAAAAACAGACCTAAATGTCACTCATTTCCTGGCACTTTTAAAGTCCCATATGCTTACCGTACAAGATGGACCGTTGGTAGAAAGGAATATTCAGAGGCAGAGACTGGATTCCATTGTCTTGGACATATTACAGCTTGATATCACTTTGCCACCTTCGAAGGGTCAATCAGTCTATCAATGTAAAAGTATCAGAAAAGCAAATTGCATGCCAAACAATTTCAATTTGTCTTTTTAAAAGGAAAAAGCACAGCAATTTTAGCAGCTGGGTGAAAGTCCAGACGATAACACTG